>OZ038499.1:95686209-95688709 GCA_964036315.1 Acanthosepion esculentum
TTTATTTTCATTAAATTAGGTTTACTTGAAAATAAAGCATATACATTTATTATTTTTATAATGCAATTCCTATCTTTAACTTTTTTTTTTTTTTTTTTGAATGGGAGGGGGGAATTAAGAGTAAAAAGTGTTCCATGGTTTTAAAAAAAAAAACAAAAAACAAGTTAATGGGTAATCTTAGCTGTCTTGACATAAAATGCATTGTTGTTTTTTTTTGTTTTTTTTTTTAATCATTTCAAGCTTTTGTTCTGTGGTGGGGTACGAAGCTGAAATGTTTGGTGTTTGCAAATAAATCTCCAGCATGCTTCTTGAGTGTTTTGTGTTTTTTTTTTGTTGTTTTTTTTCTTTTTTTTCTTTTGTTTTTTTTTTTCTTTTGTTTTTTTTTTTTTCTTTTGTTTTGTTTTTTGTTTGTTTTTTGTTTTGTTTGTTTTTTGTTTTTGTTTTTTTTTATTTTGTTTTTTTATTTTGTTTTTTTATTTTGTTTTTTTGTTTGTTTTGTTTTTTTAGCTAGACTTTAATTATGCACGGTTGAAAACCCAGTTGACTCTGTTTTTATTCATTAATTATTCTGTTTTCACCATAAAATAGGGTTTGTTTTTGTTTTTTTTTTTTTTTTTTTTTTGTTTTTTTTTTAAGTCTATCTTTAGTGTAGGGACATCAAGTGATACTCAAATTATGTAGCTGTAATGTCCTGTGTGAAAGTAAGCTTATTCTTGGTACAAGGCTATAAAGAGTGGGAGTACCCCATGAGGATTGAAGTCCCTACACTACCAAATAATCAAGTTATTCTAGCTTGTTAAGCCATTAACCTCTCTCCTTGACATTTTCTTCCACCCCACCTTTAGATAAAGCTAGAGAACAATCTTCACTTTTCTATTGAAGAAAACTGATAAGAGTGCTTCTAGCAATTGATGGAATTTGATTTTTTTCTTTTCTTTGCTTGCAATTTGAAAGTGTGCACACATCATTTGCATATTGTAGCAAATGGTTGCCAAGCAAAATGATATAACTTGCAATTATAATTGTCATACAAGGAAGAAAAATTTAAAAAAAACAAAAAAAAACTTGGTGAACGTTATAAACTAGTTTCTGATTTTCTGGGGTGAAAAATTTTCATTTGCTCACTTAAATGCTGCCTTTAGCATCCTCCTTTAAATGTCAAATCACTTTATGGATTTTTATAATTATTTTGACATACCAATGATTGCTACAGGTATTTTTTTCTTCCCTTTATACCTGTCCTTGTCTTACAGAATAAAGGAAACAACCCTGTAATTAGCAGAGCATTGGTCCTGCCGTTATCTCAAGACAGTTTTTTTAATTTTATATTTTAATATATATGTAAATTTTTTTTTTAATTAAAAATCATTGTAAAAGCCTTGCATTAAGAAAATTGACATGACAGAATTTCCCTTTTTGTTATGGTGACATGCATAGGATTATATTGCGTTATTAAACAGTTTTGAATTGTCCTTGTCTTGGTTGTTAAAGCCGCTTCATTTTGGTTATTTCAAAGATGAATTATCCTGTATTCCTTTATTAAGACTGGTGTCTCCATCTTTCTTGTTAGCTATAAGGTTTCAGCAATTATAATATAGGTGAGTTATAACTTTAAATAATTATGCCCCCCCCTTTATTTATATATATATATATATATATATATATATACTACAATAATCCTAAGGAGCTAAGCAAACCTTCCTAGGTTTCACCTAAATGGATCTCCAGGGTAAACCCAGCTGTTGAGCACTCTACGTTGTTGTTTTTCACTCGTTTTGGAGGGGTTGTTTTTTTCTTTTGGACTTGGAGCTTAAACACTTGACAATTGTTTTGCTTTGTTTTAATGTTCTTCATTCTTTCTTTTTTTATTTCCCATTTTTCCTCGGGTACCGATTTGTTCTACTGCAAGTTGAGCTATCCAAGGTTTTTTCCAAACTAGTATTACCATTTATTATATATATATATATATATACACACACATTTGTAAAAATGAGAAACAGCAGCAAGATATGGAAGCAACGGGTATTATTTATGTTGTATTGGAGAGACAGCAATACTGAATAAAATTGTGAGTTTGAGAATTCAAATGTAGATCAAATATGGATTGGAATCTGACAGAATGATAAGAAGGAATAAGTGTATACAGTCTTTCTCTTGGTGGGGGTGTATTTTTTATTTTTATTTTTTTATTTTTTTAAATAGATGTGTGTAATGAGTGTCCAAATATTTTAGTTGTAAAAATACAAGATGTCTGGTGTTTTCTTACCTGGAATTTTGTAGAGTGCTAAAAGATGTTACTATTATGACTTAAAACAGGAAAATGAGATGAAATTTTTGGTGACACGTGTTAATGACCTGACGGTAAACTGGTTGTCTGATAGTCTGTTGTGTATAGGAGGAAAGTGGGGTTGATTCTCATTGGCTCAGAATGAGTGAATTACTGATAATTATAATTTTTTTTTTTTTTTTTTTTTTTTTTTTTTTTGTCACTATAATTAAT
>OZ038499.1:95693709-95721209 GCA_964036315.1 Acanthosepion esculentum
AGGCAAATACAAGGATTTTATTTTGTAACAAGTATTTATATACAAGAATATATATATATATATATATATATATATATATATATATATATATAAAATCTAGCATATATATATATAAAATCTAGCATATATATATATAAAATCTAGCATATATATATATATATATATATATAAAATCTAGCATATATATATATATATAAAATCTAGCATATATATATATATATATAAAATCTAGCATATATATATATATATATATATATATAAAATCTAGCATATATATATATATATAAAATCTAGCATATATATATATATAAAATCTAGCATATATATATATATAAAATCTAGCATATATATATATATAAAATCTAGCATATATATATATATATATAAAATCTAGCATATATATATATATATATATATAAAATCTAGCATATATATATATATATATAAAATCTAGCATATATATATATATATAAAATCTAGCATATATATATATATATATATATAAAATCTAGCATATATATATATATATATATATATAAAATCTAGCATATATATATATATATATATATAAAATCTAGCATATATATATATATATATATATATAAAATCTAGCATATATATATATATATATATATAAAATCTAGCATATATATATATATATATATATATATATAAAATCTAGCATATATATATATATATATATATAAAATCTAGCATATATATATATATATATATAAAATCTAGCATATATATATATATATATATAAAATCTAGCATATATATATATATATATATATATATATAAAATCTAGCATATATATATATATATATATATATAAAATCTAGCATATATATATATATATATATATATATAAAATCTAGCATATATATATATATATATAAAATCTAGCATATATATATATATATATATATAAAATCTAGCATATATATATATATATATAAAATCTAGCATATATATATATATATATATATAAAATCTAGCATATATATATATATATATATATAAAATCTAGCATATATATATATATAAAATCTAGCATATATATATATAAAATCTAGCATATATATATATATAAAATCTAGCATATATATATATATATATAAAATCTAGCATATATATATATATATATAAAATCTAGCATATATATATATATAAAATCTAGCATATATATATATATAAAATCTAGCATATATATATATATATAAAATCTAGCATATATATATATATATAAAATCTAGCATATATATATATATAAAATCTAGCATATATATATATATAAAATCTAGCATATATATATATATAAAATCTAGCATATATATATATATAAAATCTAGCATATATATATATAAAATCTAGCATATATATATATAAAATCTAGCATATATATATATATATATATATATATATATATAAAATCTAGCATATATATATATATATATATATATATATATAAAATCTAGCATATATATATATAAAATCTAGCATATATATATATAAAATCTAGCATATATATATATAAAATCTAGCATATATATATATAAAATCTAGCATATATATATATAAAATCTAGCATATATATATATAAAATCTAGCATGAAACACTGTCGCCTCTAAGTGTTGACTTCTATGTTCACTTTTATATTTACACACACTCTATCTCTGATATTGAGCACTTTGTTCCATAAATATAGCACACTTTAAGACTATATTTCTTTTTATTTATATATATATATATATATATATATATTGCGTTAAATTTCTTGCATTTGCTTTGGTAAAGTCCCTCAAATGATAAAACAGTGTCAGCTAAGTTTTCCTTTTGTCTTTATTGATATACATATATATTGCAAGGGTTGCTCAAAAAGTAATGCCTCCTCCTTTATTATATTGACCTACAATGTCAGATAAGTTTCAACCTTTTCACCAATATAAAATGGCATCTGACATGAAAGTGCATACAAAACAGGTATATGATTGAATTTATTTATGCGGGATGTACCTATTGGCATTCATCAGTACTTGCTGAATGTTTAAAAAAAAAAAAATGATTTTGTATGCAGGTAATGTTGATAGCAATATGTTTGCAAAGCCACAGTCAAGCCAGCCTCTGGCACAGCTTTTGTTTAACATTTCCAATAATGCATAGCCAATGATTGTGAAAATGTGGAAGAATAGTGTTTTTTAGCAGAAAATCTTCTCTAAGCAGCTTTGTGATTTCTGGGAAAATAAATAGGAGGCATTAATTTCAAGCATTCTTTGTATGTCATTTGGATGTGCAAAATATGTGAGCTATTTTATTGTTTATATTCAGGTCAGTTGATGTAAGTAAATAAATATACTGTTAAATAAATTAAAAAAACGGAGCATCTACTCAAATATGAGTATCCATTAAAAATAATGACAATAAATGGAATATAGAGAAGAAATGTTCAGCAATGAATTTACAGAACATAAATTTTACCTTCTATCCTTCAGTTATCTGAAGGTTGTAATATTTTTGAATTATCGTATTTTCCAGCTTATGGCTTGGAAGACACACCCTAATATTGGGAAGAAATTTCTAAGGGGAAAAAAAAAAAAAAAGTAATTCTTATACAACACATTCAACATGCATCTCTCACATATTAGTGCCACGTATTGTTTACATTAATCACTCATGTGATTCTGTTTGTATGGCAATGATATACGAGTCAAGAGCAGAAAAGCACCCACTGCTGCTAGTAAACAGAGAATGTTTAAGCTTGTGGCTCGGCTCCAGGAAAGGTTATAGTCTTGGAAATACTTGTAACAGCTAAGTACTGAGGTTACATCATATAAAAGGCTGAATAAGATGGCTAACATTATAGTGTAATGACTCGACATGCAAATCCACATCCTCATCAGTCAAGCCAATTAGGTGATTGTCCAAGCTTACTTGAGCCTCGGTGTTGCCTTACATTTGTCTTGGAAGACACACGTTTTTTTTTTGTCTTGTAAGGCGTTAAATATGGTACTAGGTGAGAAACAATTTCAGCCATATTAAATTTTGACCAGTATTTTCTTCATCTTAAACTTAGTTACCAACTATTCAATCTTTTTCCAGCTGTTGATTTTTTTTTTTTTACTGAAGTTTACCAAATACAAGAGCTATTCAAGGTAGGGAGTTACTAAATGAGGTGTCATGGAAACTAGAAAGTGAAGATTATGAGGATATGGAGAAGAGATAATGATTGCCCCCTACGCTTGAAGAGGTTAAAATTGTAGTGTTTGAAGAAGCACTCACACAAAAGTCTGTGCTACAAAGTAGCTGTTCTTAGGAAGAATCTTTCTGAATGGAATCATTGTCATTGGCTTTATCTCTTATCCAAGAATTTAATTTCTTTATCGATCGCTTCCTTTATGATAGTGGCATTGATGACTGACCAATTCTTGCTTGGAACAACTGATGACATTGATTGCATAGTCATGTTGGTGGAGGATGAGATATTGATCCTTTCTCTCTTGTCATTTGACTTCTTCCTCTTCTCTTCTGGTAGCTTCAAAGTTTTTGGTTCCAATGGTGATGGAACCCTGTCAGTTGGTACAGTCTTGGCTTGTTTCAAATGATTTAAACTTAAGTCCAGTGGCTTTCAGTGTTGTTTTGAGTTGGTCTTTGTATCTTCAAAGAGGGCAACCCCTTGGTCTATTCCCTAAAGTGAGTTCACTGCATAAGACTTGACATGGAAACCATGGCTCTTCCATTCTTGCTACATGTCCACATCACTGAAGACCGTGATCAGCAATTTGATGTTTTAACTGTTGGCTATTTCCAAGACTTTGGTCACACAGTATTTCCATTTGATGTTCAAGATTGAACGAGGAATTTGCTGGTGAAAGCTTTTTAATTTTTGGATGTCGCGATGATATATAGCATTATAAACCATAATTGTTAGATTTAATAACATTACTTATACTGAAACACATCCGGTTATTACGGAGTTGTTCCCCTTTGCATACTTGTTATCTGCCCTTGTTTTGTTAATGAACAGAACTCAAAAGTTGTTGACCGAGACAGATATGTCTGTATTTGTTGTCGCAATTAGGTATTTAGGAGGTAAACCGACATATTTAAGGTTTTGTTTACATATGCTTGTAGTAGTAGTAGTAGTAGTAGCAATATTATTATTTTTAAGTTTAAGTATTTTTCCCCATCTTAAATTTCAGTTACAATGAAAAAAATGAAATTATGATGAAAGAAATATTTGTCAAAAAATAATAATGAATAAAAGTTATTCTGAAAGATTTTTAGTGCTGCTTAATGAGTAATTTTCTGTAAATCATAATAATAATCACTAATGAAATAAGTTCCTTGAAAATGGCATGAATCTCTCCTCCTCATGTTGGATTATTCCAAAAGTGTCTATTCTGTAAAGGTGGATTTTGTACAAGTCGTGTGCTGATTGGTTGGACTAGAGGATGCTATTTTCCTGGGTAACTGAGGACAAAAGCGAAGAACGCTAATTGGTCAGTCAGCCATGGTCTTCTATGATAAGAGGGCTGAAATAGTGAGATGGGACGATTTTTATGTTGGTGACATTTGCAGGAGCTCAAGTACGGCGATTTGAAAAAAAAGTATTTAGTATTGTATGAGCAACGTCAGAAGAACACAAGATCATTTACGCTACAAAATATAACTTCAAGAAGAATGTTTGTTTTTTTTTCTTTACATATATAAATTCTTGACTGAATAATATAAGTGTCTTCCATTTTTAATTTTTCTTTTTTCATATATGAAAATGTTCTATTCCTAAATTGCTACAATGTACCACTAAATTTCTTCAGGTTTTCTTAGGTTTTTCATACTTTTTTTTTTGTCTTGTAGGTGCTCAGATGACGATAATGAGTCAGTCTTGTGCTGAGCGATGTAACATAATGCGTTTAGTGGACACAAGATGGGCAGGAATTGCAAAAGGTGTTGGCACACAAAAAATTATTGGAAGAGTTCACTTAGGTAATTAATTTTTCATCTTTTGCATTTTGGGCTAAGATTTTGCATTTTAAAAATACTTGCAGAGAACCATTATTTCAAGCAAAATATTTTAAATGACAATATTGTCTTATTTTGGAAAAATTTGAGATCAAATTGTCTAAATTCTGACCTCATCATTACTATTAAATAACAATAGTATGATACAAAGAATCAAAAATACGTGATAATAACTATAGATTTTAGTATCTGGCCATCATTGAATTGGTTATGGTGTCATCTGTATGATGCCATCTACCAAGAGATGTATAGCAGCAACTAAACACCCCCTCCGCAATCAATCTGCTTTACACTGTAATTATTAAATAATTCAATTTACAATGCTAATTATTTAAGTTAAATTTTACTGTTGAAATTGCTAGCTGTAACCATAAGTTCTCTTATAATAATTTCTTTTCTAATACTTCTCGCCTGTGGAACTTTCTTGTGGCTTCTTGCTTTTCTGTCAACTATGATCTTTAAAAATTTAAATTTTTCTTTCTAATCCTGTTCTTTTTGTCCTTTCTCCTCAATAACATTTTCTCAGTAACACTTTACATCTTAGTGGCTTTATCACCTTGCTTGGGGTGAAATAATTAAAAGAAAAAAACAAAAAATTTTAAATTGTTAAAATTAATGTTAAAAGACTTCTGTAGTGAGGAATTCCCGGCACAATGAGCAGCAAGTGAATATTCATTCTTCAAAATTTAAAAGCTGTCCACCCGAACCTGTTAAAATGTAATTAATTTCTTAAAAGGAATTTTAACCAAAATCAATAGATAGTTACTAAATGTATTAATATTTCTATTTATGAATATTAAACCAAATTACACATTTGTTATTTTTTCTTTCTTTCCTTTGAATCCAGGACAAATTCAGATTGGCCCAGATTTCCTTCAGTCTTCCTTCTCCATTTTAGAAGATCAACCAATGGATATGTTGCTTGGTTTGGATATGCTCCGTCGTCATCAAGTAAAGATTTTTTTTTTTTTTTTTTTTTTTTTTTTAAATAAGGCTAACGTTAATTTTCTGATCTCAATGAAATGCCAGCTTTGGGGTTGAAGCAGATAAAAATTCATCTTAAAGTACTGTTTAAACCAGGGGTTTGCGATCATGGTGGCGGGGGGGATTCCTCTGAGTGACCTTTTTACTTTTGTTTTTTTTATTTACAGAATTTTGTTTATTGAATTACAACACCTTTCCATTCTATTGAACTTTTTGTTTATTGACATATGCTTCAGTTTATTTATTTAATTATGAAATAAAACCAATTACTGTGCATGTATTCGAGTTTAATTTGTAAAACTCCTATAAAAATAATCCATGTATACGTACTGATATGGAAAAGAATGAGGATTTTCAAAAATATAGGCATATTATTTGAAAGGGAGGATGACATTGTGATATTTGGCAAAAAAGAGGTGCATTGGGCAAAAAGGTTGATAACCGATATAAGCCAAATTTTCTATATAATAGCCTTATTCTGTCAGTAACACTAGCATTAATTCCTGATCACTGACAATCCTTTTCTCTCTGATTTGCAATGCATTTGTCTACGAAAATTGTTTGCTATATATTTCTAAGGTAAATCATTAACAATGCATGTACATTATGTATATAATAGCCCTGATGTGTCTGTTGCTTGCATTAACCTGCTAATAAATCAGTGGGCATTGATGGGTTATATGTAGAAATCTGTAATTAATACTGGGCATTTTATTTATTTTTTGATTGATATCGGATTTTATACTATTTACATTATTCGGACTATTGTCCTCTTCTTTGTCGCCATATTTATTACAACGTTTCGGCCCTTTAGTATCTGTCTATATTTCTGAGATGAGGTATTATGTACACTATTTACATTATTCGGGCTATTGTCCTCATCTTTGTCACCATATTTATTACAAGATTTCGGCTGTTGTACACTCCGGCCTTCTTCAGGTGGTTGGAATGCTGAACTGAACCCTTTATTTCGCTCACTGGGGTAGACTGTTCTAGTTCCATGTGTCATGTTTAATGGATGTCAGTTATCAGTTATCTCCTGTTAATTCCCCTCTCCAAGTTCTCCACTGCCTTAACTGGATATTGAACTCGCACTCTTTGGGTCCTGTCACTGAATCTAACTAACACTGTTATCCACTGTGCCATGTGTCCTTCAGGACACATAGCACAGTGGATAAAGGCGTGGAACTAGAAGTCTACCCCAGTGAGCAAAATAAAGGGTTCAGTTTGACATTCCAATCACCTGAAGAAGGCCCGAGCGTACAATAGACAAAATGTAATATGGCGACAAAGATGAGGACAATAGTCCGAATAATGTAAATAGTGTACATAATACCTCATCTCAGAAATATAGACAGATACTAAAGGGCCGAAACTTTGTAATAAATATGGCGACAAAGATGAGGACAATAGTCCGAATAATGTAAATAGTATACATATTACCTCATCTCAGAAATATTCAGATTTTATGCTGACCATTTAATGAATTAATTCTGATTACTGCCAGTCTCTTCCACAACTCTTGCTTTTTTTCTTTTTTTTTCCTTAATTGAGATTGAACATCAAAATTGCCCACTCAAATTGTAAGTTTAAACTTACTGCATAAATATTTAGTTTGTTGGGGGCAAGAAATGATTAATTATGAGCTTAGGCGATCATGTATCTTTCGATACATGACTGACGAGGCAGATTTTTTTCCCAACGGTAGGTTGCCATTTCTTTCTGCGGTACACCAGTTGCAAGCCTGGTCTGTCCTGCTACTTACCCATAGCTAGAGAGAGAAGAGGATTCGTACCTTTCCCAAGGGTATTAGCACATAAGTGAATGTAATGGAATTGACTATATCAAAAAGCTATAATTGATTTCCAACTAAAATGTCCAAAGGTGTTTACTGAACTTTTGTTTATTGGCTTTTAAACTATGCAAAACTTTACCAGTCACCTCAAATTCTGTCAAGAATACTGCTCTTTCTTTTCAAGGAGTGGACAAGTCAGTGGCTTATTTTATATATTCCTTCATAATGGCACCAAGATTCTTGGCAAGCTGGCTTTAAGCCAGTTAATCCCTTTAGGTCTCATAGTAGGGTAAATGGTATTATTTCATCGAATAAATACAAAAAAAACACTACTAGTTTTACAAAAAATAGAAATGGTTTTAATTTTATTAAAAGAGACAGATTAAAAAGTAAAAACTTTTTCAAAAATATTTTCATTTCTGAATAAGTTCTGAAAGATTCATTAAAATCTGGCAATTACCAGTGTTACCTAAATAGAAAAATTTTCCCCATCAAAAAATACTTTAATCTTTCCTCTTAATAATGACCCAATGATTTTGGCAATAGAAGTTCATTTTCATTATATTTTACACGCATTTTCATTAAGCTTCTTTTGTTTTTTTTTGGGGGGGGGGTCTTTTTTGTTATACGTAGAATATTGTTTACTAACTTGAACTTTGTCTATGCCCGCATCTCCACAGCATTTCAAAGCCGAGTCCAATTCAGAGTTACTTTATTTGAATATTGAATATAAAAAAAAATTGCCGGCAGTGTTGGAAATGTTGCTACTTAAAAGTGGCAATTAAAAGTTCTTTTGAAGAATGAAGTTGCATATCTAATGCAAGCTTGTTGACCATAACCGCATTATATAAGCCAATTTCAGTAATTCTCAATAAAATATTATAATCAGTTAATTTAATTTTTGCTTTCCAGTGTTCAATTGAACTAAAACGCAACGTTTTGGTGATAGGCACAACAGGTACTGAGACTCCCTTTCTAAGCGAATCTGATCTTCCTGATCACGCTCGGCTGAATTTGCTGCAACGGCCCACAATGGAGACTGAAGACCAACAACTTGCTGAAGCTTTGGCCCGATCGGCAGAGGAAGCTGCAAGTAAGAATTAATGACTTTTAGGATGTATATTTGTTTTATAAATTATTCATAAGTGTTTGATAAACTACATCACAAAGATCTGTTGGAACTTCTAGGTAAATTCTTCACTGGATTTATTCACCCGATACAATGAAGCAATTCTGAGAGAATTAGAAGTCCTACCAGTCATAATATTAACATAAGATATGCAGATAAGTTGATAACAGACACAGAAAGGAAACTACAGAAGATAGTGCAGGAAAATGAAAAGAAAAGACTCGGCATCAATTGCATAAATATTTTCCATGGAAAATAGTCATAGAGCCACTAGTGATAGACTTGCGACATTGCGTCTGTAGAAAAGCAGTTATAAGTTGTAAAATAATTAATTCCCTCCAAGGACAGGTGAATGCTTTAAATGATTCTATAAATAATAGGTATTAATCCAAGGAGGTTACTGAAAGTTTCTAGGCATGAACAAAATGGCTTCTAAAAAAAAAAAAAAAAAAAAAGAAATTGGTCAGATTGTTGAAACCAAGAATTTTTTCAGTACCCTCATAATCTGTGAGAAAGAAAAATGCATGCATGCATGCGGATTCACTATATATATATATATATATATATATATATATATATTATAATTTTATCATATAGACAAAACCATTTTATTCACAACAAAGATGCAACTTGGTTTCAGTGCATTTTAACTGCACATCTACGGATGAGGGTTGAAAATGGTTAAATATTTTCTGATTTTTTTTTTTTTTTTTCTAAGCATTAGTATATTTCCATATGTGTGGGTGGGGGACAGGTGAAAGGTTCTCTCAAAACAAAAAAACCCTTCCTGCCTTTTCTCCAAAATTCTGATGTATTGTCAAATTTGAAAAATAAGTCGGACAGAGAATTTTTCGTCTTTCAGTACTTTGTATTTGAAAATAAGTAAAAGGAAGTGGAGGTTGCTTTGGGGCTGGATGCACAAATCAATTTCTTCTCTACACAGTCAGAAGTAAAATAGTAGGACAGATGAGGCTCTCTAGACTTGATTGGCAACAAGTCTTAGCAAAGAATTCAAAACCAGAAGTGAGATCTACTCCTGCCTCGGCTATGCATAAAAATTAGGGTGTTGTTCCCTTTTGCAGGAACGCATTGTTGCCAGACTATAGGCTAAGTACAACACTACTCTTAATCAAAATGACATCACTGACACTTTTGGGACAGGATGCAGGAAGAATGAGATAAATATTTGGAACACTTTTCTCAGGAAATTGACACTACATGTTATTTACAGTGGTGAGATGTTGCACAAGATTTAAATTGGGGAGACCAAGCACGTGTACCAGGGCTAAAAATTGCCCAATCACTCCAACCAATGTTGCACGGGTGTCAGTATTCCATCAGTGTGGCACGGGTGTCAGTATTCCATCAGTGTGGCACGGGTGTCAGTATTCCATCAGTGTTGCACGGGTGTCAGTATTCCATCAGTGTTGCACGGGTGTCAGTATTCCATCAGTGTTGCACGGGTGTCAGTATTCCATCAGTGTTGCACGGGTGTCAGTATTCCATCAGTGTGGCACGGGTGTCAGTATTCCATCAGTGTGGCACGGGTGTCAGTATTCCATCAGTGTGGCACGGGTGTCAGTATTCCATCAGTGTGGCACGGGTGTCAGTATTCCATCAGTGTTGCACGGGTGTCAGTATTCCATCAGTGTGGCACGGGTGTCAGTATTCCATCAGTGTGGCACGGGTGTCAGTATTCCATCAGTGTGGCACGGGTGTCAGTATTCCATCAAAACTCATTGGCACAATAAGGGAGGTGCTACCACAGAGCTGGAATCTCTAGGACCAGGCATCCTTCAATGATTTTATTTGTGAAAACAAAGACAATTCAGAAATAAAATATGACAGATACTAAACTTTGATCTAGTATTTACACCGTAGTGAATAAAATTAGTATGTATGGCAGAAATATCTCCCACATAATGGTAAAACCTTAGTGGCAATGGTGTCTTCATCTAGCTAATTTCTTACCATTATGTTGCACCCTGTACAATGCTGTGTGTATTCCTGTTCTATTTTTTTCTTTTATCTTAGTGACATGTTACAGACATTTACTAAGATTAGGTTAATCAGTTCACTTTAATTAAGGTACTCAGCAATGGTCAGATTCTCTATGGAGTAGCAATAATGTGAGATATCAACTTATTGAGCCTTTCTGCCGGGAAATGTGTAATCAAAGCTTCAATAGCAAGATTCAGTTGGTCAATAAGGGCACAGAAAGATGTGATGCACTTGATACAGCAGATGGTAAAACCAATTTACTTTCAATTGGAAAAACGTCAGGGAAGTTTGTTGGAAAGCAAACATTAAATGTGTATAATTCATTTGATGTGTATAAAGATGTTTTTATTTTTCAGTCTCTCTCTGTCTCTGCCCCTCGCTCTCTCTGTCCCTCTTGTGTGTGTGTGTATCCATCCCTCTTTGTGTGTGTGTGTATGCGTGTATCCGTCCCTCTTTGTGTGTATGCGTGTGTCCGTCCCTCTTTGTGTGTATGCGTGTGTCCGTCCCTCTTTGTGTGTATGCGTGTGTCTGTCCCTCTTTGTGTGTATGCGTGTGTCTGTGTCTGTGTCTCTGTTCTGTGTGTCTCTGTCTCTCTCTGTCTCTGTCTCTCTCTGTCTGTCTTACCATAAAATTAAATCTTATTTTTTCTTTGTCTGTATTTGCAGGTAAAAGTGAATTTAGCAAGTCTAATCCTGCAGCTAGTTCTCCAGAGACACTGCTTGCTTCCACTCGGCCTGCACCGCCGTCGCCGCCTCCTCCGCCTCCTCCCCCCACCCCACAACAAACATTTCCAGATGATGCTATGGTGAGGCTCATGTCTTATGGCTTTGAACGACAACAGGTGTTGGATGAACTGCGAAGAGCAAATGGAGATGCTGACCAGGCACTTGCAGCTTTGCTGGCTAAATCACTCCAAATGCCCTGAAAGACTCGTTACAGGGGTGATCGGGTGGGTAGGGTCGGGTTGGGTGTTTGGGATGCTGATAACTGGTTATTATGCTTATTAAATGAAATAACACTTGTTTATTCCCCCCCCCCCCAACTCAACCTCACACAAAATATTGAGCAATAAGCAAAAAACAAAAAAACAAAAAAAAATCCCTTCCTTTAGTAGGGATGACTTTTTTTTTTTTTTTTTTTTTTTTTTTTCTTCCTTGTTTTGGGACCTGCTCTGCAGGTCAGTGGGTTACAGCTTTCTCCCACCAGTGGTTGAGTGTTCAAGCTGAAGCAAAGTCAGGATTCTGGATGATTTTTCAAGGCAAGTTGGCAGCCACTTGGAAGATTGGTGCAACAGAATCTTTCTACTCCTACAAAGTACACTTTCTCTGTCACACACACACACACACACACATATTAAGGTAGGCTTAGTAATCATCTATAAAATTACTAGCTAGTAAAAGGAAGCCTACTCTAAAGAATTAACTGTACACAAGGTCTGTCTAGGTATATCTATTTAATACTACCAAATAAGTACCAATAGCATCTTTTAGTTTTCTTCAAAGTACTTCCTTTGTGACATCACATACTTCTCCCAGACATCCCTTTCAGGTTTGCCATAAGCTGCTTCATCATATTCTCCTTAATCTCATCCAAGGTGTTTTTTTTTTTTCTTCTTCTTTTTTTTATGCAGCAAGCCAACTATAGAGTGGAGAAGAGATTTACAGACAGCCAATTCAGATATTCAAAATAGCTGAATATTTTCTGAGGAGCCGACAGAATTGCCCAGATCTTCTAATTCTCTCACTGTCAATCACCAATTTACTTTTATTGCAGACCGCATACATTCAGCATTTTCAGGTGTTCTGCATGTTGATGGCCTTCCAAAGCATTGATCACTTTCAACACATTCCCAGCCATCAGTACCAAAACTTTCTCTGGGCTTTATTCATTGAATCATCCTCAAAAGCCTTAACCATTCATATAATTTCCATGGATGCTTTTCCAGGAAATCTGGATGCAAATTAGCTGGGAATGCAACAGTTACTTTACACAGGCACATTTAATGTTATCTCACTGCTGACTGAATAACCCTCTGAGAAAGTGTTTTTTTTTTTTCTCCCTCTGATTAGTTGCCCAGTTATGTCAAGGCTGTGCAACCACTTATTGAGATATTCAAAATGGTCCATATATCCTGGACAGATCTTTGGCTTCATTATAGTTTTCTTTTCTTTTTTTTCTTTTCTTTTTTTTTTTTAAGAACAAAAGGATTTTTTAAAAGATTACATGACTAATTTTTGCTTATATATACTTAGGTTTTTAGATTGGAATTTTTTTATTAATCCAGCAGATTTGTTTCACTTGAAACATTATTTTTAGTGAATAGTGATATTTGAGAAGTCACTCTGTTCATTTATTAACCAGTGTATTTATTTATTTTTCATTGGAGAGTGCAAGTATTTCTTTAATAATACTTCTCAAATATTCAAGCCGGTAGACAAATATATATATATATATATATATATATAAATAAATAAATAAATGATTCCTTCGCTACATAAGAGTTCTCACGTTTCAAAAGCGAGAGCCGAGACCCTCAATATAATTATTGAAATTTAGTTGAATTGAGGTGTTAAGTCCGGCTTCATCTTCAAGCGAAAATTTAGGAATATTGGATTATTCCTAAATTTTCGCTTGAAGATGAAGCGGGGCTTCTATATGGAGCACTGTCTTTTTAAAAATAAAAGCAAAAATACTAAAGAACTATGGATTATTTACCTAACGTGTTCTTTCCTATTTTTCTGCACATATATATATATATATATATATATATATATATATATATATATATATATTGTTTAACTGAGCACATACTCAAATGCAAGTATCCACTGAAAATAATGTTTAAAGTGATAAAAATATAGTTAGGTGTCAATTTTTGAGTTCTATTTCAGTTGCTTGCCATCACAATTCAGATCGTCATTCTACGGACATTAGTATACATTGCCAGTTGCTTGTTCTTTATTTTTTCTCAGTACTATTTACTTACGGTCATAGAATGACTGTTTGAGTCCTTGTAATGAAAGTTAATTGAAATTAATGAAAAAGAAACATTAGCCAATATTTCATCTAATGCTACGAGAGTAAACAAAACCTCAACAATGGGGGCACCAATCATTTTCAGGAAAGTAAAGAAAAATGCTGTGTCATTAAATTTGATTTTTGGCAAGCATTGGCTTTTGTAGCTCAAGAGAGAAGTTGCTAAGATCAGCTTCCAAGGAAAAAAGGGATTAGGGTTTAATTCCCGCTAGGGTGGGTCTTCATTTCCAATCTGAATGCTGGTCTTTATATTTTCAGCAAAGAAGTAATGAAGATCAAGAAATGCTGGTTAAACAAAATGAATGATAATTAACAATAAATTATTTCATTTAATATAAATCAAAATAATTTCTCTTTTTTTTTTTTTTTTTTTTTTTTTTTTTTTTTAATTTCTTTGACTTTTAACTATAATCAGTATTGGAAGTTAGGGTGGGGAGTTTATCAATTAACAGGTTGCAATCATGAGATAATTACCTTCCTATTGAATCAGACAACAGGTATATACTGTTTTCCTGTTCCATTGTTCTAAAATAAAAATAAAAGCCCTAACTACATTCACTGCAGTTTTCACCAATTTTTAAACATCAAATCTTCAAATTGACAGCTTAAAAACCAAAACATTGTCGCGAATCCATTGTACCCGTTTAACATACAAAATAATGAGCATGGTTGTCATTAAGGAAATACAAATTTAAATCGACGTATTAAGTTGATCTGGTATAAATGCTGTTTGAGAACAATCCAGGGGACATAACTTTTTACATAAGTGTCATGAC
Source organism: Acanthosepion esculentum (assembly GCA_964036315.1). Classification (NCBI taxonomy): domain Eukaryota; kingdom Metazoa; phylum Mollusca; class Cephalopoda; order Sepiida; family Sepiidae; genus Acanthosepion; species Acanthosepion esculentum. The sequence continues at coordinate 95,708,458 of OZ038499.1, forward strand.
TTACTTTTTCTTTCTTTTTTTTTATTACATATATCTGAAATTAAAATAATTCAACAACAACAAAAATGGTCATTTGACAGCAATATAATTACATTCTGGATGGAATCTGCAGTCTCAGTTTTTAAAAACCAATTGACAAAATATCTTTTTTTAAATTCCTGTTTGAATTTTAGAAAAGAATGCTATTTAAATAAATAAAGGGTAAAAAGAAATACAACTAAAAATTGGATTTCATATCACCGAGTACGATAAGCAATAGATTAAAATCATTATTTTAGTATGATTTTTTTTTTTTTTTGCCTTCTCCTCTCCCCCCTCACTCCACACACCTCAAAAACAATCAGTTAACCTACATTCAACAAAATCCATCTTTTTGTCATAAATATTTATTCATTAAATATCTGGTTAGGGAGCTATACCATTTACCAAACTTGTTCCCAGTGTTTTATCCATGCACATTTTTGTGAAACATATTTACAAAAACTGTCTCTTCCTCTAAAATTTGTCCTCTTCAAAGGTTAGATTTCTATATTCAATTGTTGTAGACAAGATTTATTCTATATGAGATAACTCTGCAACTTTTTCATGACTTTTCACACCGATACTAGGATTAAATAAAATAGACTTAAGTATCTGGTTGAATTATTGCCTAATCTTGGATTTAAGGAAAATTTCTAGAAAAATCTAGAACTTCAATTTCTCTGTCTTTCTGAATGGACAAGATTTTGCTTAGATTAGCTGAAGTGTCTGAGTTTAAATTCAAAGTTCAAAACTGATTGTATTTTGTCCTCAGTAATCTACTTTTTATGTTATAAATGTCCACATATAAATATATGTTGCTTTGGTGTGGCTAGAAAGGGTAATCTACTGGATCATTACGACAGAGTAATGAGTTTGTTCCTTACTGTGTGCCCCCCCCCCCAAATTGGCTTTAACTAAGTCACCAATGGTTGATGTTATATAATCAACCAAAAGCACAAAGATGAGCACAGTAGATAAATCATATATATATATATATATATATATATATATATATATATCAAGTATGTGGTGCAGTTCAATTTACATTACATGAATCATTCATACAAAAAGCAAATAGTGAAGTTAATGATATGGCAAGAATCACTCTTGAAAACAATTTTTAATAAAATACATTAACCTCGAACCCGTTGTATATGGCCTCCTTTCTTTTTTTTTTTTTTTTTTTAGAAAAAATAAGACCTTATACAACTGGAATTTATAAACAGGGATCATAACATTCATCAACAGGTTTGAGGTTAATGTATTTTATTAAAAATTGTTTGCAAAAGTGATTCTTGCCATTTATATCATTAACTTCACTATCTGCTTTTTGTATGAATGATTCATGTAATATATATATAAACTTGATTAGAGACTGGAATTAGACTTGTCTTAAGTAATTTTGTATATGCTGCATTGATGATGACTGGAGCTATGCCTACCCTGAAGAGAATTATATATAAAATTTTGTTCTGCCCCTGCATATAAGGTTTACTTTTTACTATCCCCTCCCCCCACACACACACACGCACACCAAAAAAAAGACTTGTCTAATGAATACTTGGATTATATAGTTGAGATAACCAAGATACTGTAGAGTACCAATACTTGTACTGAGCCTAACTCTTATTCTATGTGACTGTAATATTAAATGTAAATGTGGATGGGATCTTATATGCCAAATAGAATATCTAGTTTGACTGTTAGCCATTTTAACTCTATTTTTCCAGGTCTTTGAATTAATTTCTGATAGGCTTTAAGCATTTTACAAAATTTTAGGTACTTCTATTTTAACTGGAAAAAAAGGGAACCTTCAATTAGTTTTTGTATTAATTTTCTTGTCACCAGATGTTCACTGCACAGGCACTGAGGAAGATGAGTTTTAACAAAATATATAGTGTTGAAGTCCTTGGTAGATAAGAATTATAGATTGGTTTATGGAATAAAGGGTCTTCTCTTTTTTTTTTTCGATTTTATTTTCATTTCGTTTTCCCCTTCAATACTTGAGTTATTAAGCAGGAGTTCAGAGTCTTTTGTCTGTTGGAAAATGGTTATTTTTTTTTTCTATAGCATTAAAATAGTCATTTTGTTAAAATAAAAAAATGACTGATTCAGTAAGGATTATCATTGAATGTTTGGAAAATAAATTGCTAGAGATATATATAGTCAGACCTAATGAGCCTGACAAACCTACCAAGGTTTCACTTAGGCGGATTGTCAGGGTCAGCTGGCTCATTAGGTTTGACTAGGTTTGCTCTGTTTGTATCGAGCTCTTTAGTTAGTTGTTTACTCGTATCGAGGTTTTTTCTTTGGACCTTGAACCTGTATCTGTGCGATTATTTTCGACTGACTTTCATGTTCCTGGCTCTTTCTTTTTTAAAACCTTTTTTGCCCTTCGATTGATTTGGCTATGGTTAAATCAAGAATTCGAAGGTTTTTCAACACAAGTATAGTTACCTATATATATATATACATATATAAAACGGTATAAGCAAAACTGTCATGCAGCTCTGAGTAACAGATTTTTATATTATAGTGTGTGTGTGTTCATCTATAGTATACTTTACCAATGTTTCAGCTGATATGAGAAAGAAAGAAAGAAAAAAAACTCTTCCTTACATAAATTCTTTATAATGTTACTTATTTAAAAAAAAGAAAATTCCTAAATGAATAAATTATTTGTAATGAAACACCTCTTGAAATCCTATTTTAAGATTTCTTTTAAGTAATTTTATTATTAATAATTAGTATTATAATAGTAGTAGTAGCAATAACCTTGCAACTGCAACCTTTGTTCAACATTTTATAAACGTTCAATTCATTAATTGCTTCCAGTAAAATAAAATGTAAATGGATGCAAACCAAGATAACTATGTACTTTGGTTGATACAAAGATGACAAGCATACCTGCACTCAACAGATGACTCTTAGACAAGTATAATTAAGCAGAAGTAACAAGTAAATAAGAGATCATTAGTTTTACTTAGACAAGTTTAACAGAGAATCCTCCCTATTTTTCTTTCACTATATATTGAATAATTACTTAGTTTCAACAGTATTGAGAAGTTTTCAAATCCTACACATAGCCAGACTGTTCTTGTGAATCAATCTATTAACAGGCAGCGCTTCCTCTTTAAGCTGAGCGGTTTCCTTTTTGGATTACAAATAATTTATTTTAAAAAAAAAACTCCAACTCCATTCTAGTTCTTCAATCAAGTTTCCTTGTAGGACCAATCATCTCAGTGTCGACTTCAATGTTATTTATGAAAAATACGACATTCCATATTTGTTGTTAAATATATGGCTGAATATTTAATTTTCTTGAAGTTTGAAGCTTTATTCTTCTCATATTGATCATGTTCTTTACACATTGCCATTTTGTTAATTTATACTTAATCCTGTTGTAGATATCTTGCAAACCCTAATGTGGAAAGTAGCTCTTCATATTCCTGAGTTTATTTAAGAATTTTTCTTTGTTTCTAAGCAATTTGAAGTAAAGATTAAAGTGTGTGTGTGTGTATATATATATTAAGGCATAAAAACAAATTTTTTATTATAGGCCATGATAGATTTAAAATAAAAACACCAGTCGACCGGTTCCGTCTCCTCTCATCAGAACTGTTAACGGGGAATAGAAATTATGAAGAACAAGAAAGTCTGTAATGGATGACATGAGAAAGAAATATATATATATATAATATACAGAATAAATTCCAATAACCAAAAATACTATTCTTAATGCTCAATACAGAGTAGAGCAAATATAATTTATTAGAAAATTATAACATAAATATGTTATATAATCCCTACAAAAATAGCCGTTCTGTTTCAGCGCTTTAAGACCCCAGAAGTGTTGGAACAAAATGGCTATTTTTGTAGTAATTTTAAAATATATTTGTTATTTTTGAAAATATATATGGGGGTTACAAAATTATATATTTGATATATCAAGAATAGTTTTGAGAGAAAATATGTATGACAAATTGTGAAAATTTTTTGTGCCACGTTTCACCAATTAGGACTTCATCAGACTGGGTTTGTTTCCATTGTTGTGACTACACATGCACACGAATGAGAGATGCTGGGAGTTTCAAAATGTAGGAAGAAATTTTTTTAAAAATTCCAAGCATCTCTTATTCATGCCTATGTGTAATCACAATAATATGAACAAACCCAGTTGCATGAAACGTGTCACAAACTTTTCTCAGTTTGTCATACATCTTTTCTTACTAATGTATATATTTTTATATATAATATAAAAACAATAGATTTATTATATATATATATATATATATATATATATATATATATATATATATATATATATATATATATATAAACAATAGATTTTTATTAAATCAACATTATTTCTTATTACTGAAAACTATTATTTTTTAATGGCTTTGAGTAGATATCTGCTTTCTCTCTCTCTCTCTCTCTCTCTCTCATTTTCCTTTTTCTTTTACAGTAAAATTAACATCTACCAGTCTAGATTAAGTATTTTATTAAAGAACATATACTTCTCCAAAGGAATCCAACCTGTGTTCACTTTATCTGAGAAACTACCTTCGTTTTGTCATGTTCTCTCTGACCAAAACAGTAATGATAAACTGAGTTAAGGTGATTTCCTAAATAAAAAAGAGACACAAGTTTTGATTACTACAGAGAAGTATATTTTCTTCATTAAGACTTTTATGATCTCGGCTGGTAAGCATTAACATCTTTATTTTTATTACTGGGATGGCTACTCTAACGTGTACACACCTTGACTGCCAATCATCAGATAACTCGTAGTCAGCATCATAATAAAAACTGCCAACAAGTTATTTTGTGCTTTACATCTTCTGATGCACATTCATCTGTGGGCACCTAATATATAAATATATATATATATATATATATATATATATATATATATATATATATATATATAAAAAGAAAGAACAGTAAGATATAAAATCAGGTGTTCTTATAGATATTTTTATTTTTACACAATAGTGCTCAATGTAAATTTACAGAGCATTAATATTATAAATTAATTGATTTAAAATGTTTTTTTTCGCTACACAGTGATAACCCTGTTTCAGAAATGGAAGCTAAAGCCCCTGAATTTAATTTTGTTATTAAACCATAAGACATTAGTTCCATTTCCTCGTCAAGCAAATTTTTGGAGTAACTTATTTTTAAAAATTTACGGTTGTTAAAGGCACGGCAAAGATTCATAATTGAGGGTTTCCAAGGATACCGATAAATCCATTCATCTAGACAAGGGGGTTCAAATTTTAATTTTCATTGTATCAGTTAATAGTTACATTCGAAAGCGGGGTTATGTTTAGAGATGGGTAGGGATGTATCTTTCAACAAATTCTGACATACGCTAAATTCAGGTCGTCTTGGTTTTTTTTTTTTTTTTTTTCCTAACGGCAAAAATTCTTACGGTATTTTTTCTATTTGTATATTTAAAGATTTTGAGGGACTGTTTATATATATATATATATATATATATGTGTTCATATATATATAATATATTTTTATTTATTTTTTTTTTTCGTTAAAGTTGGCTCTTATAAAGTTGGCATTTGGAAGTCAGATTTTATAATTAACCTCTAGCGTTCGTATTAAAAATGTTAGATGGGGAAAGTGGACCCCCTTCCCCCATTTAAGTTGTTCATATTGTGATTTTCCAAGCATAGCTTGGATGTGGCACAAGGCTTAAAGTATGGGGCACCCAGTGAGGATCGGACTCACTACTCAGTTGTAATTGATCTAGTGAGACAAGCTTGCTAACTATTACACCACCTTGAGGTGCCCAAATTTGTTTGTATAAGAGAGAAATATTTGGAACGAGTGAGTATAAACATCATCTGTACATTTTGTGATGAAATGCTTTCAACTATACTTTTTCTAGACATGAAAAACTTGGTATCAGTATTTTTTTTGTTTGTTTTATTTTTTTTTTCAAATCTGCATTTGCAAGTTTGACGATTTTGACTTTAAAGTCAATGCTTTTATTGGCAATGTACAAGGTGGTCCGAAGGTTTTGTCACCCCCCCCCTACTTCTCTTCCAAATTAGGGGCTCATGTCAGCCATCTGAAATAGAAAATTATATTGTGTAGCAGTGACACGACTTTTGGCCCACCCTGTGCAATAGTTGATTTAGTATATCTATCAAAAAATAAATAAATAAATAAATAATGCTAGTTCCTTGCACAAAGGAAATATATTACTTTAGTTTATTATTGGTCTATTATCAATCTAATATCATAGTGTCATGTTCAATGAGCCAGATTTGTAGATCATTAGTCATGAGTTCAATCCTCAATTCTGATATAATTTACAACAGTCAGATTTGAAGATTATATTAAGTGGTCAGTTCAACCATTGCTGGGTGCTCAATATCTGTGGCCATGTGCCAGAACTAAGCTATGCTTAGTAAATGTTTATGGTATCAGTTGATCACCTGCTGTAGATGTTAAACATGGCTGTATAACTTAACCCTTGCTAATGAGTTTAATTTTTAGCTTGTTTCTCTTGATTTAGCTTTGTGCACAAGTTTGTTCAACAAATATTTACTTGAGCTGTTAGGATTTAAAGGACTATAGCTACCAGTTTAAAACAAAAATTACTAATAACTCGCTTAAGCTAGCTCCTGCAGAGGGCACTTGATTGGGTCTTCGGCTTGTTCAGCTGTTTAAGAGTCCCTAGCTTTCCTGGCTGCCATTTGATCTGGGTTTTCATTTTCACGGGACTTTCTTTTCCTCGCTGCATCCTTGGCTCTTTTGATTGCAATCTGGTCCTCTGTTGGTGGAGATTTCTTCTTGCGAGGCATACTGCTGCCATATGCAATAGGCAACAATAAACTACAGAAGAAAAAGAAAATTGATCGCTGCATTTAAGTATTGCATTAATATTTAAGCTTACCTTTTTTTAAAAGTTCAACAAAAATTCTTCTGCTACCACTTAATTTAAAGACAATTTGATGTACGTAGGTCCTTACTTTTCATACAAACATTTTTATTTCATGGGTGACTTTCACTGGATTTCGCAATTTCTAAGTTATAAAAATTGTTATACAAAAAAATTTGTTGCAAAAAATCACGTTAAAAAAAAAAAGACCACTAATGAAAACTTGTGAATCACAAATTTCAGGATTGCAGATCCCATTTATTTATTTAAGGATTTAAGGGAAAAGATATACTCATGATCATTGTTAAGACAGCTTTGTATTTTTTTTAACCCAATGATTTGAATACAAAAGGCTGAAATTACAAATCTTTCACACATACATCTAACTTTGAAGTACGACTTTCTCCCATGATACTGACTAAGCTTTGTACATTCATGTGCTTATAAAATTATCAAACCTTTGGTTCTCAGGAGTACACAGGGTGTTTCAAAAGTCTCTGTCCTATTACGACACTATATTTTAATAACCATTGAGGATATCAAAACCCAATTTATATTACCTGAAAGCTAATATTTCCACGTTTCTAAACTGGTTTTTACAGGTGTTCAATGTGAGTGCTGTGGGTTACACAACACACATCCAAACGATAATCCAATTCTTGCCAAATGTGACCAAACATAACGTTGATGGTTGCCAAGGCTTCAGTTATTTGCATCCTCAGATCATCTATGTCTCTGGGAAGGAAGGTACATGCACGAGGCCTTTCATATACCCCCCAGAAAAAGTCACATGGCATGAGGTCTGGAGACCTAAGTGGCCCTTGCAGGAACTTGCAATCAGTCTGTCTGGAATGTCCAACCCATCTGTCAGGCAGAGTGGTGTTCAAAAACTAAATTTAATTAAATTAACAGAAGAAAACTTGACACTTTTAGCTTTTAAATGGTACCAGTTCAATCATGCTACCATTTGTAGTTCATGATATAAGAATTCTTAGAATGTGACAGACTTTTGAAACACCATTTATATAAAGCTTTTTTTTCTTTTTGTTATTTTTTTTTTTTCTTAATTGTACTAGTTACAGCTTGTTTTGTTTACTTTTGTGTTTCTTGATATTATTTCCAGTATTTGTTGAAAAAGTATTATTTATATTAAAAAAAATTTTTTTTTTTTAATTTGCTTTTATTTTTATATTTCTTACGAATATTTATTTTTTATCTTATTTTTAACTGATTAAAATATGTCCGGCAATAGACAAGGGGCATAACTCGGTAGTTTTAAATTTGATGTCAATCAAGAGTGGCGTAAGTTTCTCATTTCACCTTTCTTTCAAAGCTTTTGTGTTGTCCCTGTAAAACTTGTTTAAATTTGTGCATACGGACATGTTAATGCAATCATTTTCGAAAATTTTTTTTTTTTTAAATTTCATAATTGAAGTTGCTTTTCTTGTAAAGCAATAATTTGCCTTTCTGATTATATTAATATTAAATTCTACAAGTTAGAGAACTAAGTTAAAAGAGATTCAGTGTTCTAATTGTCAATCAAGTAAATCATTCCATTTGGCTCTCATGAAATAAAGAACATCTAGATTTATTAAATATGATTCAGCAGCTTTCTTGATACTTCACTTCTTTCTTTTTAAAGATATATTGCATCTATAATTTGTCTGAAATAATTGTGACATTCAAAGTAACTCTGTTGGTGACCAAAGGCTTTATTTCAAGAGATGTTAATTCAAACTGTACAGACATTAGGAAACGGGCTATTTTTACACAATGGGAAATTTTTAAAAAAAAATAATAATAATAATTGCTTTCTATATCGGTCATTATCAAGAATTAAGTCTTGTTATTAAAATAGACAAGGGTTTTGATTGCTACATCCTGGTGTTTTTCTTTATTTCATTTAAAATTTAAATAGTTTTTGATGACTGACTGAGGCACACACACACACACACATATATATGAGAGAGAGATTTATAGCGTGAAACAGGAAACGCTTGCCACTTGGTTTTGAACTCGGTGTTCACTTTTATATTTACATATGCTCTATCCTTGATATTGAGCACTTATACTCGTAAATATAGCATACTTGAGAAAAAAAAAAAAAATATATATATATATATATTTATTAGTTGAATAATCTATACATTATGTCTATATTTATTTTAATCCTTTCAAATTCACTTAAGTGCTTGGGAAAATAAAAGGATCGAGAAAAACTGTCACCTTCGTTAATGAGTTTAATGGCAACATTAATAAATTTGACCGTGAATTTAAAAGGATAAAAATAGACGTAATTTCTAGATTATTCAACCAAGCGTGCTTGGGTGAAGATATGCTGCACACAGAGATTATATATATATATATATATATATATATATATATATATATATATATGGCTCATGAATCCACTTCTCCCTACACTATCCTGCTGATGTAAGGTTTGGTAATGAGCACTTAAGTCACATCTGTTTAACTACCTTACCTGTCCAGGCAATAGCAGCAAAAAAAATCTCTATTACCCTTAGTTAATCTTGACAGGTGTGAATAAATATATTTGCCATATTCAGTAGCCATTTCAAGCACTAACACTAGAAAAAATTATTAGCTCTAGAGAAATGCATTAATTTGACTTTTTTTTTTTTAGTCTCTTTAAATAATGAAAATCCAATTTTTCAGTTGGGCAATGTCCTATCAAGCTGCAATAAGTAATTTTTTTTTTTTATGATGACAATGACGAAGTAAAGAAATTATTTTTGTGCATTTAAAAATTGAGTGTTTTTCTTTGCTTTTTTCTTTTTTAAATTGAATGAGTAAGAAAATGGTGCAAAATGTTAACAAATAACCTCCCCTTCATAACCAGTTGTATTCCCCTTGAACTCAAAACAGAAGACCAATTTCCATCTTAAATCTTTTTTTTTTTTTTAACTATTACCTCTCAAAGGACAGCCATATTTTTATGAATGATTTTAAAATAAAATTTATGCAGAATTTAAGTATAAAAAGACACCATTTTCATTAAAAAGAAAATTATTTTTGGAAAAGATCAGCTTTGATTAATAAACAAAATGTGGCCCCTTTTTTTTACTTGATCATCTGTCATTTCATTGATAAATTGTGATAACTACAATTACTTTATTTTGAATTAAAAGTATCAAAAGGTTTTTCAGTTCTATTTTAAAAAATAAAACCCACATTTGCCTGAAATGAATGTAGCCTTATTGGCAATCTTTAATCTTCCTGCCTATAAAAGCAAAAAAGTGTTTCAAAAGGACAGTTTTTCCATTGACACTGCTATTATTTTAACTACCTTCACTCCTTGGCAATGTTTGTTTTAAAAAGCGGAAATTAGAATTGTAATAAAACCTACACATGATGAAAGGGAACTTTCTTATTTTTTGTTCTTGAAAATTTATAACAAAAGTATTAAGCACTATTAGACTGTTTATTTACAAGAATAATTGTATATCTACAACAGTAAAAAAAATAATACTAAAAGGTAATGCAATATTTATCATTTACCAATTCATAAAGAAATAAATGTGAAAATAAACTTCATTTACTATTTTATAAAATCCAAATCAATTGGCAATTAGTTGATGTTTTGCCAACCATTTCAATAAAGAAACTAGTGTAAATAAACAATCTAAGGAATAATGTTCTTGTTAATTCTCAAGAACTAAGAACATGTATAAATTGACTTTCATGTTTAGGTTTTATTACAATTCTAATCATCACTTTTTAAAACAATATTGCCAAGGAGTGAAGGTAGTTAAAATAATGGGGGAGGGGGCATCTTTTTGACTTACTTTACTCCTTTTTTTTTTTTTTTTTTTTTTCCTATCAAAATATTTAGGCTGTTCTTACATTCTACAACCATTATCTTTCCAAGCCTGTCTGACTAAAACAACTTACCAATTAGGCAAGAAAAATTAATCACTCATCCAGATTGAGTTATTTTATATAATATTTTATATAATTTCCACTATATTATGTACATTTAGTAGTAGTATCCATAATAGTTTTAAAAAAAAAACAAATATTGTCTTAAGTTCTTAAATGAATCATTGTCAGTACTTTTCTTCTTCTCTGATTGTTTATTTTTCTTGCTTTTAACTAGAATGTTTTTTTTTTTATTCTCTATGACAGGTAAGTAAAAAGAATGAAAATTAGGAATTATCTTCTGAAAAGATTTCAACTTCAACTTGAAAGTTTTTTTTTATGCTAGTGTCATCAAAATAAGGAATACGAGTTTAAACCTTGTCATAAATATCTGCTGTCAAAGATGCTTTTTTTTATCTTCTCTCAAAAGATTTATGTTACATTCCCCACACCGGAAGGCTTTAATTTCATGGTTCTCTTTTTCCTTTGGAAATTTGACAAATATCCTTGATGCCGGAAAATAAATTTTTCATTTCTGATCAGTGGCTAATCTTAAAAAAACAAAAACAAACTTAAGCATTTTTGATACCAAACAAAAATAAGTCAATTTTTCGTGACTGTCTTTCCTTAACTAATAATCTTTATTATAACTAATAATCAGTTAAGGGGATTACTGAATCGGATCATAAGAGGCTTAAAGGATTAGATTAAGAAATTGGATCATACTTTCTTATTAAAGATTCTTATATATATATATATATATATATATATATATATATATATATATATAGAAAATATATAATTTTTTAAGAATTTTTATAGATGTTTTCATTTCCAACATGGAATTAAAAAGAATTAGTTGGTGGCAATTTGGAATTAAAATTGCATTGGAACTGATTCCCTACCCCCATTTTATTTTTCTAAACCTCCTTTAGTTAAAATTATAAAACTTCCAGACAAAAAATAGTTTTCAAAAATGTTCTTTTGCTATATTTGATGTAGTAACACTTTAATCTATTAATAAATGGCAAATCTTTCAGCTTCATCTGGTTAATCAAAATCAAAGTTTTTTGTTTTGTTTTAGTATGATTACAAGCTACAGTGAAATTTTTAGAGTTTGTCAATTTGTTGATGTCTACAGGTGAAACTGATTGCCAGTATATGTATATATTTACATGGGAAGGTTTTTATCATTTTCCAAAGAAATGTTCATCGCTATAAGTTGGCTTGCAGTTATTGATGGATAACTTCGTCAGCATTTATTTTTATTGGTAATCTGATATTATGCTGATTCACAGTGACTTTTCTATTTGCTGTTGTTATTTTACAATAAATAACATGGGTTTTTCTGAAATATTACAAGCTCTTTCTTTGAATTACCCCCCCCCCCTCCCGAAATGGGGAGCAACCCATTTTCTAACAAATTGTGTTTTTGGTTACATCAGCTGTACTGCTCTAATGTTTACTTTTTTTAATTTTTTTTTTATCACATATTCTGCCGGTAATGTTTGTAGAAAATACTAGACATTTTTTTTTTTTTGTTTGTTTTGATAAGAAGCATTTTATGGCAATTATAAACGATTTCCAAAATGGGGCGATAATTTACAATGTTTTTTTGCTTTTGCCTCTCCCCCCCTCCATTCTTTCTATTACCATGGAACATTCCATTTACCCTCTGACATATTTGGGATATTTTGTTTTGTCAGAGTGATAAAATCAGGCATATTAAAAGGATATGCATAACAAAAGAGAGGGGGTAACAAAAATATATATTACCATAAATTGGTAATACTTACATAATATATAAATATATCTTATTACCAATTTATGGTAATTTAGAATTTTGTTAGAAATTGTTATGAATGTCCTCTTAATATATGCTAGGTACCTCCCATCCACCCACCCCCCCAAAATGCAGTGCCTAAGTTGTAAAATGAAAAAA
>OZ038499.1:95723709-95733709 GCA_964036315.1 Acanthosepion esculentum
GGCATTCTGCAGACATCTGTAGAAGTCCTTGGGTTCTCAAGGAAGAACAAGGACTGGTTCGATAACAATGTGGAAATCCAGGAACTGCTGGAGAGGAAGAGATCAACTCATCAGGCCCACTTAGCTCAGCCAGCTTGTTCTGTAAAGAAATCTGTGTTCTGTTTAATATGCCATGACCTCCAGCACAGGCTTTGAGAGATTAAGGAGTGATGGATCAAAGTCACTGAAAAAAAACTCAGCCTTATTCAGATACCAGGGGCTTCTATGAAACTTTAAAGGTGGTGTTTGGCACTATGCATCGGGTTCATTCCTATGCGCAGTGCAGACAGTAAGACACTCCTTACAAACAGGGCGTCCATCCTAAACCGTTGGAGCATTTTGAGGCCCTCTTCAGTGCTAATTGTTTGGTCTGGGAACCAGCAATTCTCCACATTCCCCAACAACCAGTAAAAATGAAACTAGATGAGTTGCTCACCATTGAAGAGACTATCAAAGCCATAAAGCAGCAGGAGTCAATGGAACCCCACCTGAAATCTGGAAACATGGGGGTCCGGTGTTGTATATGAAACTCCAAGGTTTTTTTGTTGTTGCTGGGAGCATGGAAAACTACCACAAGTTCTCCGTGATGTTGTCATCATTGACCTGTACAAAAACAAGGGGGGGAGGAAGCCTGATTCTCTAATTACCGAGGGGTTATTATTCTGCTCTCCACCGCAGGAAAAATCCTTGCAAGGATTCTGCTGAACAGAATCTGCCATCATTTGCAGAGTGCCTTCCACAAAGTCAGTGCAGCTTCAGAACCAACAGACATGGTGTTTGTTCTCCAGCAGATGCACGAGAAGTTTAGAACCATAACGGGGCTGTATGTGGCATTCATTGATCTGACAAAAGCATAGATGAAGACATCAGTGTTTGCACTAATACAAAGTCAGTGTGATGTGGGTTTTCATCCTGATTAGACACTGTCTCCCTCCAAAACTGAGGTCCATTCACTATAGGTGTAGTATAAACCAAATGTAGGTAAGTAGTAAGTCTAATACCAGTTGATATAATCAATGTTTTGTGTGCAAGTTTTATTTTCATTACTGCATACCTAATTTTGCATTACCCATATATATATATATATATATATATATATATCAAATAGCTGGCCACTTGTATTCAAGGATACCTGTCTGCTAGGGCAGCTAGCCAGTTCCTACTGCAGATGCTTGCTCAGGTGTATTTGTGTTTGTTCAACACCCACAGAGCCAACCTGTGGTTTATACTGCAACTATGCTGAGCAGACCTTAGTTACAGTTTCTGGGAGAGAGCGTGTTATCTAGCGTGATCAACAATCTGAACAAGGCAAGCACACTCAAACCATCAGTCACGATGGATTGTGACTTTGTGCTAGCACAGCTATCAACGTCCCCCAAAGGTTCCGTCTACCCAATTTCACGCATAAGGCTTGGATCAACCTGTGATATTGTTTTCAGGTACTTTCCAAAGGTGCCGTATGCTGGGTTAGACCATGATCCATTCTGATAACATCAGGAAGTCTCCTTCCTGACAAATCGACCCTGGTGAGATTTTTTTCTCTCTCTCTCTCACACACACTTTAAGATTAATGAAAGATAAAAATGAAAAAAATAGGCAAATAAAACCACGAGTCAGTCACAATTTAATTATAATGTAGCCAAAGTTTTAATTAAATTAAAAAAGGAACCCATTTTCTTTTTTTTCATCCCCCCCCCTCCCAATCACTGCCTAATTTTTTATTACTTTTATTTATTTCCAACAAACAATTTTATTTTGTGGTGAGGGTAATAGTTATTTAGTAAGCTTAGTTTAGTCTGGTACAAGGCAACAGTATTGGTGCATCCAGTCAGACACAAACTTGTTGTAGATTTGTTTGCAAGCTGTGCTTTCTAATGATAATACCATGGCAACCACCTAATTTGGGAAGTTTATATAAACAATTCCCTTCTACCCTCTTATACCTTGACTTACATGAAAAGGACCAGCTGTTGGGCTTTTTGCTGAATAAATTTGTCCCCAGCTGAACAGAGCTAAACTTAGTTTAATTCAATAATTCTTATTGAATTTGAGAGAATCCTCATGAAACTGAAAACTCAAATACAACGCACAAACAGGTTCAAGAAAAGGCCCCAACTAAATCATTATTCATTTTTTTACTGTTACTTCTTTCCTCTTATTTTTATTGCCTTTCATAGGTTTTGAAATAAGCAACTAAAGTTAAGAAAATGAAAAATACCATTGGAAAATTAAAAATGGCTGAAAATGCTTCATTTAATAAAAATACAATATTATTAAATCTGTAAGTATAAATAAAGGAACTAGAATTAAAATGAAAGAAATACCAGTGAAAAATTAATAATGGTTGACAATGCTTCATCGAATAAAAATTCTAAATAATGTTACTACTACTGAAACTCCTAGAATAAATAAAAGAACTAGAATTAAGAGGAAAGAAATCCTAGTCAATAATGATTAACTGTTTCATCTAAGAAATTTCACCTTGTTGGTTGGGTTCAAGAATATGTTACTGTATCCTCAAAAAGAGGGGTAATAAAAAAGAAAGACCATGGCTTTTTTTTTTTTTTTTTGACTCATGCAAACTGGGCCAATGTCTATCAACCTACTGTTTATCATAATGACAGAATTTGGCATTAAATAACCTGAAAAAAGTTTCACGTGACATAAACCATAACATCTAAGAAATTACTTTTAAGCTTAATTTACTATCATATTATAATTCTGGTTGTTCCTTCATTAGTATGATCGTTATATCCTGCCAATACCTTTATAAATAATGGACTATTCTGTTTTGATCACAAGGGCAGAAAAGACATATCAGAGATACTTTGGTTTTGGTAAGAAAAAGTAAGGAAAGTGTTTAACTTGTGTTTAATTTAACAACTGCTTCAGTGAAATTTCAAATCTTTTCATTTGTACTTTCTTACTTCTTTAAATAAGAACTTGTATTCATACTTATGATTATTATTGCAATATTTTGTTAGTTTCTGTTGCTTTTTATTGTAACTCAAATATTTAATGATCGATTTTCTTTAGATATTTTATAGTCATGGAACTTGCGAGGTGCTAAATCAATCATTAACCTGACAATTATGATTCATCAGAAAATTCGGATAACAAAGGTCTGAAATTTTTACAAGTATTGCTAGTATGATTTTATTAGTTTTTGACTATTTTATTAGTATTATTTCTGTTGCTTTTTATTGTAACTCAGAGCTTCTTACATTTACAATGGTCAGGATAAATATAAAATTGATTGTTCTTTTTTAATGGTATATCAACTCTGTCGATTATTTAATGTTAAAAAGATTTTTTAAATATATACTTATTTGTAAACAATCCTTTGGCTTGTTAGTTCCATCACACTTCAGTTATGCCTTTAGAACTGAGTTATTTAGTGCTATAGTTTGTGATATAGACCAAACTCCTTCAGATTGGCTAGGGTCATCAGAACTTGTATATTCTTGTAAAGATTCTCTTAACCAAGGGCTCCCTACCTTTTTTTAGCTCATGGCCCACTTTGAATCCAGGATTTTTATGTGGCCCATGAAATTATTATAGTGTAAAAAAATCACTTCCATTTTACATATAATATCACCAATAAAGATACAACTATACAATTTCACGCGCACACACACACACACACACAATTTTACAAACATCTAAAATATTTCACATCTTCAATGAAACAACCATTTCTTATCAATATTTATTGACACCAAAAAAACCAAAATCTTGTGTATTGTTGGCATGGTTTCTTATCAGCCATGAGATAATCTGTCAGGAAAAAAAAAATTGATAATAAATATATAAAAAATGTGTGTGTTATGTTATAACATATAACACAACACTTTGTTTTACGTTAACATATATATTTAGTTAAATTCCCAGATCAATTCTGTGGACAAGACATATTGGTATAAAATGACAATTGGAAAAATCTTAGATCTTGCCGACGTGTTTCGTCTTCAGACTTTTTCAAGGCAAAAATGAAATCGAAATATCTCTGCTGTTATAGTTACATTAAAAATCCAAATTTAAAAAGATAGACGCTTCTGTCCAAGCCTTATTTTTTTAAATTTGGATTTTTAATGTAACTATAACAACAGATATTTCGATTTCATTTTTGCCTTGAAAAAGTCGAAAGACGAAACGCATTGGCAAGATCTAAGATTTTTCCAATTGTCATTTTATACCATATATATATATATATTTTTTTTTTTTTTTCTTGGAACTACCAATTAAACATTAATCCATTAAGAATTTATGGATATATCCACTTATAAACACATATCAGTATATTAACAAAATCGTAGTAGAACAGTTATGTAAAGAAATGGTGTAATTTTCTTTCTACTGTCAGAAAAAAAAAAACAGTATTTTCAATGCCTGACTAATTAAAAGTTATTCAAACACTATGAAAATTTACTAATTACATAATCTAAATATATTAAAATTATTTACATAAATTTAATTTCATTAATTTAAAGAATAGTAGTCAATAAAATTTTTATGGACCCTTCAATAAGCTCTGGCCCATTTTTAGCCCTGATGCCTGAAATTTGCCATGACCCATTTTGGCCATAGGTTGGAAAACACTGTTCAAGACTAGTCATGTCATAAAACCATTTATGTATAGAGGAAAATACTAAATGGTTAGAATATGTTATACAGTATATGCCTCCTGATATGCTGGGCATTCCGGGGTGGGGGGGAATGTTAATTTTTATGGGATGAATGAGTGATTGATATAGGTGTATCTGATTCTGATTCTTGGTAAAATGACTTCTTCATTCCAAGAAAGTCTGAGATCATGATTCCATTCTCCTAGAATTGTGTTACAAAAAAAAACAGGAAAAAAAAAAAAAAAATGGAAGTAAACCTTGTCAAGTATCAATGACATTGCTTCATGTAAGAAATTCAGAAATTTCTCTTTGCTTATGGTCGTAACACATTGAAGTACTGCTTCTTGCACCTGCTCAGTACCTAGATGGGTGACCACTTGGGAATAGCAAGTACTGTAAGCTTGAATGTGTGGGTGGTGTAATGGATAATGGCTCAGAATTGGAAATCGAAGAGCCTACTTCCAAATCCAATTGGGTTCATTATATTCACTTACATGCAAATATCCTTGGGAAACGTATGAATATACTACTCCCCCATCTATGGGTTAGTTAGTATAACTTGTAACAGTAAATCATTAATTTACTTACTTAATCCACTTATTGTTGATAAACACTGAATGTCTTGATTTATTGCATTAACAATGTTGAATATCTGAACTCTTGGCCCATGACACCTGTTTTTATCACCATTAGAAATTACGAGATAAGACTATGCTTTATTTTTGTATATATATATATATAAAATTTATTCTATTTGTTGCTACCTTGGATATTCGAATCCTTATACAGGGTGTGCAGAAATGCCTCTCACATGATGGCAAGACATTAGTCGTAATGATGTCTTCATCTAGCTCAGCATTTCTTAACTGGTGTGCACTAATGCGCCCTGAAAGGTAGCCAAGTATGCCCCAAGTTAAGAGTAATTTATGAATTATATTATTTTAAATATTTTTTAAATGCTGAAGACACCAAGCATGTTTTAATGTCTTAAAAATAAATGCTTATTTCAGGAAACTTATTATTTTCCTATTTTCAAATTTTAGAACCTATTTTTTCCTTATTAAAATTTAAAGTGTATCCCAGAGTTTTAGTGATTCAACAAGTATGCCCTGAAGGGAAAAAAAGGTTGAGAAACACTGATCTAGCTAACTGTTGTAAGCTAGGGAAGGTTGCTGAATAGAATAACCACACGAAGGTTGGTAATGAACAATAATACTTAGGACAAGAACAACACATATAAGATTCGCCAGCAGCACGTAGAAGTAGTAGTCAACTGCTAGAAGTGAGTCAAGTGAATTCCACAATAAATCTCCAATTGCAGGATATCTACCAACTGCCCACATGGTCAGATGTGGCACAAGGCCGAATTCATGTGGGATATCCGAGCTTGGAGGCTCGGCCAAAAATTCTCCGTAAACCCCATATAAAACATGGTCGGGTAGCTGTTTCCCGAGACAGGACTCTGCCATTTGACATAGCTTCACCTGGGGATCCACTCTGCCCAATGACAGAGTTTGATCAGCACAGCTGAAGACGAATCTCCAACTGTAGACCAACATACAGTATTTACTACTGTATTTATGTGAATGGGGACATACCTGTTATCGTCCGTAGGTATGCTAAAACACTAACCTCTTACCATTATGTGGGAAATATTTCTGCCCCCTCCAATATAATGTGATCTCTTGTGTTGTTTTTCATTTTGTTTTTGGTTTTTTTTTCCAGTTATCATTAGAAATTGCTGTATGAGACTATTTAAGCTTTATTTTGGTTCATATTAGGCTGATGGAGTGTATCATCTGTGGTAGTACTTTTGCAGTGAAGCGGTTGACCCTGCTTTACTCAGGTGAATTGGAATGTGGAACTATACTGGTCACAGTCTACATCCAATTCTCACACATGGCTCCAAGAAGTCACATGGGCACTGTGTCAACCACACCATGGTCAATAGCATCAACCTGCCATCTAAACTGTGTGAGGGTAGTGAGAAGGGTTTCCCAACCCGACCAGTGAAGGGAGAATGCCTCTCCCTAACCTACAGTCGCTAGGCTGGGTGCAAGAGCTGCACTTCAAAGGTTAACAGCTTTACCAATGAGCAGAAGACCTTCTGAGAGGAGGGACAGGGTAACCTCAACATTCCCGAAAAGAACCGCCAAGCCATTGCACTATTTTGCCTTGAATGTCACCATAAACCACAATTAAAACTTAAGGAAGTGGTGACCATAGTGGCACAAAACATGCTTAGTAATAATTTTCGTTTTTATTTATCAACTTTTTTAGTCTTTAAAAAAAAAAAAGAAAGTAAAATTACATTTTATTCAATTCCACCATCATTTGCAATGACTTGTTGCCACTTAGCAGACAGCTTTTTGATATCTTTTGAGTAAAATTCTGCAGGTTTTTATGTCAAAATGTTTTCGATGAACTCTTGAATCTGGTTTTCATTAGATGAATTTCCCCTATCAAAGCATTTTGCAGCAACTGAAAAATGGATTGTGTTTTTTTTTTTTTTTTAAGCTTTATCAACCTTTTGCAAATTATTTAAAAAGCGGAAAATATTTTTAGATTTTAAGATTTGGTTTGTTTTGTTTTACGGCATATCAACCTCAATGGGTTATTTAATGCTGACAAGATTTTTATTGCTGGTAATATTTTTTTTCAAAAATGTATTGCTGGTAATTTTTTATTTTTATTTATTTATTTTTTTTTTTTTTTAAATGTATATCTGGTAATATTTTTTTCAAAGATGTATTGCTGGTAATAATTTTTCTTGAAAAACTTATTGCTGGTAATAATTTTTTCCAAAGTATTTCTGGTATTAAAACCTATTTTTACACTTTCATAGTGTTTTAACCCCAGTTTGGGGTTAACTATTTACCCATAACTGGGGCCCTAACAGGTGCTACCATTCGGGTCAGTGTGGACCTGGGAAAACCAGCAATTAAGAGATGGTTCCATGCTCCTCAAAACCTCTTGAACAGAGTCCTTGCTGTCGGATGTAGTTTATCATCATACCCAGGACAGCAAAATTAAAAAAAAATTTTTTTAAATAATGATTCACTGATACAAGTCCTAATAATTAACCTATAACTGCAGCAAAAAGCTGTGGATTCATACCCTTCCCAAGATTATTTGCATGTAAGTGGATATGACAAACCCGACTGAAACTGGAACTTGGCTCTCTGATTTCCAATTCTCAGACATTATCTATTACAACACCCACACATCCAAGCTTATAGCAGCTGGTATTCCTAAGCAGTCACCCATCTAGGTACTGACCAGGCTTGATATTGCTTAACTTGTTTCAATGTGATATGGCCATAAGCCTTGAAGAATGTAATAATTGGCTTTGTGTGTGTAATTGTCCAGACAAAACTCTTCGAAAGCCATGGCTCTAGCTCAAGGTCACAAGTCATCATGCCCGAAAGTTTCAGTGTACTTGCTTTGTTTAACTGCTAATCATGCCAGATTATGTGATCTCTCCCAGAAACTATAACTAAGGTCTGCTCAGCATGGTAACAGTATAAGCCACAATCAGTCCTGTAAGTGTTTAATACAAATGTTCCTGAGCAAACGTCTGCAACAGGAAACAAGAAGATAGCCATTAGGAAAAATCAAACTTCAGTTTCAGGAAGCTTCTTTTTTTTTTTTTAAATAAATTTTCACCCAATACAAGGCCTAAAGAAAAAAAATTGAAATTCAAAATTTGAATGTGAGACGCAGTTCATTAGACCATATAATGGATGTTGTTGGGGTTAAAGGGAGATAAGTATTTTTAAATCAAAAAGGAATTTAACCAGGATTACAACGTTTTAGGAGAAATATTTTTCTATGCATGCAACTAGACATAAGCTTATTTCGCTTATTAAGTAGGTTTAAATTGTTAATATTTTTGAGGATGTATTTTTTTCTACTGAGCATGAGTTGCATCTTTCCCCCTTCCCAGAGAATGTTTTGATTTTAGCGACAAATTCCCAATTTACAATTGGTATGTAGCTATCAGTGTTGATACCCCAGTAGAACTTAGAGTGATGTAGCATTTGTGTATATTTTGTTAAGAGTCATTTTGTGATGGTAAAAACGCTTTTCCCAATTATTTGCAGTTGACTCGAAATAAAATTCAGTTTGGTCATTGTGCCTGATGCAAACCTTATATATAACTCCTTTATACATGCATTATACATTAAGGTTAGTTATAGCTGCACTAGAAACATTGACCAATATATAGCCCAACATAGTGTAATCCTTAACAAATACTTAAGCAGCAATAATAACAATAGTAGCTATGATGATGAAAAATCCGATTGCCGTAAAGGTTCTGTCTGCTCTATGAATGGCAAAAAGAAAAGCTCTGTGTATGGCGGCTTTTTTTTTTTTTTTTCAAGCGTTTCCCCCCAAGCAAGACAGGAAGCCACTAGCACGCAAGGGGTTACAGAGATTTGGAGCGACAGCAAATAGGAGTGATAGAGGAAAGGATGAAGAGAAGGATAGGGGATAGATCAGGGCATCTGGAACGTCGATTGACATTACATTTGAATAGTTGGAGATTATAGCTATCAGGGAAACAAGAAAAGAGGAGGGAGTTCCACAGGCGAGAAGTGCGAGTCATGAAGCTATTGGAGTAGAAGAGACGGTGACATTTAACAGTTTCCACGGTGAAAGGGTGGGAGTGAGATGCCAACCTAGTTGAGCGCTTAAATTTATGAAGTCTGGGAACCAGCGAAAGCAGCTCATCGGAACAGTTACCATGAAAGTGGTGGTGGTAGGGGGTAGGTTCGAAATTCCAACATATTCCGGAGCGTATAACGGCCGAAACGCCATGAATATAAAGATAAGGACAACAGTCCGAACAATGTAAATAGTTACAATACCTCATCTCAGAAATATAGACAAAATCTATATAGGCTTAAAAAAAAATAGCTCCGTATATGTTTTTCTTCATAAGAATATTATTGCTACATGTTTTCATCATATTTAGTTTTATAATTTATTTTTAGGTTTAAGAAAAGTCTTTTGAATTTGTCATTATTAGAATAAATACATAAAGTCATGGGTTTATGAAAAGAAACTTTCATCTACTACTTGGTCTTGTAGCGGACCATGTCGGATTTTAATTAAGTCCAAAGAAAACAAACAAGACCGATATATATGGGTAAACAAATATATATTAATAACAAGTTATACAAAGACATGGACAGTTACATAGAGTTTGTGTGGAGAAATTATGTGTGAGTGTTCGTACGTACGTGTATTGTTCTTAGCGTGTTCCCAGAATTTGGGAAACGCTGTATCTGAGAGAGGTCACATATTGGCCTAAGTGAAAAAAGAGAGATTTT
>OZ038499.1:95743709-95748768 GCA_964036315.1 Acanthosepion esculentum
ACAGATACAGCGTTTCCCAAATTCTGGGAACACGCTAAGAACAATACACGTACGTACGAACACTCACAACACACACACATAATTTCTCTATACAAACTCTATGTTAACTGTTCATGTCTTTGTGTAACTTGTTATTAATATATATTTGTTTATTCATATGTATCGGTCTTGTTTGTTTTCTTTGTCTTCTTTGGACTTAATTAAAGTCCAACATTCCCATGTAGCTGGACCGGCTAGCAGGAAATGTTAACCTTCTGATATCTCTTCACATCGTCACCCCAGCGGTCTGCTACAATAGCATCTACCGTCTTTATACTTATGTACCCAAAAATTTATAATAAAAAATAAAGACAGTTGAAGAGAAGTCAGAAGGACGTGAATGAGGTTCTTATTTTCTAGCCAGAGAACATGCTAACAACGTGTAGAAATGGGCTACTTGCCTTCTCCCCAACTCTGTAAAGAAGGCTTAGTGGATGCTACAAAAGTTGTCATTACTCCCAAATCCATCACGTCATATTATAAGAGGCTGTGGTTACCCACGTGTCGGGAAAGCATCTGCCCTTCACAGCGTTCTCTGTACGGACTGGGCTTCACTAACTGGCAGTTACGAGTCACATGACCTGCCAAACATGGTGCATCCCAATTGACGAAGAGTAAGAAAAGTTAACCCAACAGGTGGATCCAGGATAACTTGGAGTAGAAATTACAAACCTAATTTTTTTTATACTATTTACATTATTCGCACTATTGTCCTCATCTTTGTTGCCATATTTATCACAACGTTTCGGCCGTTGTACGCTCCGGCCTTCTTCAGGTAGTTGGAATATCGAGCTGAACCCTTTATTTCGCTTATTGCATATAGACAAAAAATCGAACCCGCCCACTTGTATTAGGAACTAAACAGTAACTGCCGCAACAGATTTGAAAAAAATCTTAACCTAGTACAAAATAAAATCTATATTATTAGGTTGGCCAAAAAGCCATGACTTACTTAGGATGCGGAAGGAAAACCACAAAATTTTATGGAGCAACACCAACATTCATTCCCACCGATCTTCTGCCAGAGACCAGCCAGCATCCGAATTTGTCCCAGATACCAGTCTGATGGCTTTGAAAAATAATAAAACAAAACTGTAAACAAGCTTTCTTCACTTCATTAAAAGTCTATCTTTCTCTCCCTCTTTCTTTCTTTCTCTCTGTCACACACACACACACACACACACACACACACACACACACACTAGGTTGACCAGAAAGTCCTGACTCACTTAGGAAGCAGAAACAAAACAATATTTTATGGAAAAACACCAATACTAATTCTTCAAAATAAAGTCCATTATTCTCGACGATTTTTGGTCATCTATCAGCCAGCATCCGAACCTGCTCCAAATACCAGTCGGCTGGATTTGAATCACAAAACTGTAAACAAGCTTCCTTCACTTCATCAAAAGGGTTGAATCGCTGATCGTGTAGGAAGTGTGCCATTGAGAGGAATAGCCCTTAGTCACTCGGAGCAGCATCGGGACTGAATGATGGATGTGGAAGAATCTCAACACCGTCCATCTGTTTGAACTTCTCCTTAGTTAATCTGGCAGTGTGGGGCATCACATTGATGTGAGTACACGTGTACAAATGAGAGATGCTGGGAATTTTAAATTTAACCATGATTTTTTTGATGAGTGAAATATTAAAAAGCAGTTATAAAACTTCTTCGAAATACATGTCCTTTCAGGACGTGGGTCATTCTAGCTCTCCACAACTTTCTCTCCTTTGTACCTTTTAACAATGTTTGTCCTTCTATACTATCTTCCTGTTCTCTCATCCATTTATTAGGTTGGCCAGAAAGTCCTGACTCACTTAGGAAGCCGAAAGAAAACAACGAAATTTTATGGAGCAACGCCAACATTTATTCTTCAAAATAAATTTCATCATTCTCGACAATCTCCTGCCAGTGATTAGCTAGCATCTGAATCTGTTCCAGATACCAGTCTGCTGGTTTTGAATAAAAAAAACTGTACACAAGCTTCCTTCCCTTCATCGAAAGTGTTGAATTATTGGATGAGGAGGAAGTGTCCCATTGAGCGGAATAGACCATAGTCACTTGGAGCAGCACCGGGACAGAATGGTGGATGTGGAAGAATCTCAACACCGTCCATCTGTTTGAACTTCTCCTTAGTCAAACTGGCAGTGTGTGGCCTCGTATTGTCTTGCTGAAACAAAGTCAGACCTCGATTGATCAAAGCAGGATACTCGTTATTTAATTTGCGGGTAGATGCGGTTTTGCTGTTGGCAATACAGTTGGCGCGACCGTATTGAACAAACGCGAAATTCAGTACTCTTTGGAAATTCCACCAGACAGAGATCAAGATTTGTTGTTTTCTTTCCACTTCCTAAGTGAGTCAGGACTTTCTGGCCAACTTAGTAAATCTCTTTTTTCTTCTTCTATGGGTTCATTGTGGGCGATCATGGTTCTCCACAATTTCATGTCCGTAATTTTTGTCTTTTCGCTAGCTCTCCTAATCCCTGTTCTGTGAGCCATTTACACAAGCTCGTTAGGTAGGTTAGGTTCGCCTATCGACCGGTTCATAATCCTCCCTGTTCTTTTGAACAAGAGTAAAGGTTTATCCATTGTTTTCTGTTTAGGATTGAGTTTCCGGTTCTAAAGTATTTCCCATTTTCTATCACCCCCAGTAGCCCCTTGCGAGTTAATGACATTATCGCCTTGCCTGGGTTGAGTTGATATTTTAAAAAAAGCTTCTGTTTTCCTCTGTCTCTCTTGGCTTCGATATGCCCTGTAAATGTTAAATTTTCCAATCTCTCTTTCTTCATTATGCGCCCTAGAAAGGTCAATTGTTTCTATGTGATGTTAAGTATAAGGGTCCTTTTTGTTTCCATTTTCTCTTAAACTTCATAGTTGTTCGGTCCATCGTATTTTCAATATCCTCCTGTAGAACCACTTTTCTTTTGCCCCAAATCTGAGGAAATTGCCCAGCTTTCACTGCCATATAGGAGGAATGATACGAGGGTCATTCAATAAATAAGGTGAATTTTTCGGTATAAGGACTTCTAATACAGATAGAAGCTTACTCTTTTTTATTTTTTTTTGTTTGACTTCTTTTTCGCATGGATTTAATTTATTTTGCAGATTAAAAAAACTTTGAGAGTTTTGGCGATTAACAAAGATGGCCGACCAAGAAGCATGCTCCAGGATTGAACAGCGGTCAGTTATCAAGTTTTTGGTTGCTGAAGGGTGCAAACCAGTTGAAATTCATAGGAGAATGTCAACTGTGTATGGTGCCACATGTTTCAGCCAAAAAATGTCTACAAGTGGGCTAAATTGTTTAAAGAAGGACGGAGCAGTGTTGAGGATGAAGACAGGCCTGGGAGGCATACAGAAGTGAGGTCTCCTGAGGTGATCGAATCAGTCAATGACCTCATTCCGTCTGACAGAAGGGTGACAGTGGATGACATTGCAAAGACTTTGAAAGACATAAAGAACAAACGCAGGTATCATCAGTCAGAAGGAATCATCTTGCATCATGAGAACGCAAGGCCTCACACAGCAGCCCAAACGGTGCAGACCATCAACGAGCTGGGCTGGGAACTGCTCCCTCATCCCCCTTAACAGCCCAGACTTTGCCCCTTCAGACTTTCACATGTTTGGTCCCTTGAAAGCGTTCACGAGAGGCACGAAGTTTAAAAGTGACGATGAAGTCAAAAGTGTTGTGAGCGACTGGCTGAGACATCAGTCCAAAGATTTTTACGCTGAGGGAATACGGAAGCTTGTGCAAGATGGGAAAATTGTGTGACAGTGCTGGGAGACTACGTTGAAAAATAAACTTCTATCTGTATTAGAAGTCCTTATACCGAAAAATTCACCTTATTTATTGAATGACCCTCGTATTACATAATAGTTAAGTACTCTTTTCTTTGTATCTAACGAGATTTTCCTTAGCAAGCCGTCTCTTATGCGGTTATTGTCGAGTAGTTTGGGCTTTGATGCGAGGTTGTAATGCCATTTGAAGCAGGGCCATTGCCGACAAGCATTGTCAGTGTTGCTAAACGCTTCAATGAATCTCAACAATTTACTGTCATTATCCAGTGTTGAACAGTCGATGTGCGAATGAGATAAACTTCACTCCAGGGCCGGGAGTTACCAAGCAAATATTAACTCTCAGCTCGATAGATTGGCAGTTCAGGATGTTTACACTAAATGGGTAACCTAATTAGTTACCATGAATAGAAGGTAGCGGTTGTAATAACCGAGTAGTTCAAGGACAAAACACTTGAATGCAAAAGGCGGGTCCTTGGGACACAAACGCTTGCCCAGACGTCAGTCTAGCCAACCTCTTCAGAATATATATTTATGCAATCTGTATTAACTTCCATGCTCGTTTTGGTAATTGTTCGCCCAGTAAGCAAAGACATATTCACCAAATGCATGACATTTGGGCGTCATATATGGGCGTCTTATACAGTTGGCGTTGGGATGACTGACGCATTTTTAGTATAGCTTTGGTTGAATTATGTTCGTCCATCTGGCACGTTAAACATTTTGAAAGATTATATTAGGCTACATGAAAATTATTTAACACCGAAAACATCTCTCTGCCTGCCTCACCCACTCACTCACTCACTCACAGACACACACACACACACATACACATGCATGAATATATATATATATATATATATATATATATATATATATATGTATGGAAAAATATTTAGATGGAAATCAGTTGGAGGCCAGGGATAAAATGCTTTGGTTTGCAAAGAGGTTTCATAGATAAAATATATATGGCCTCCTATATATATATATATATATATATATTTGTTTAATTAAACAGGCATCAATATATATATGTATATATATATATCATATATATAATATATATAATATATATATATATATCATATATATAATATATATAATATATATATATATATCATATATATAATATATATATATATATCATATATATAATATATATAATATATATATATCATATATATATATATATATATATATATATAT
Source organism: Acanthosepion esculentum (assembly GCA_964036315.1). NCBI lineage: Eukaryota > Metazoa > Mollusca > Cephalopoda > Sepiida > Sepiidae > Acanthosepion > Acanthosepion esculentum. The sequence continues at coordinate 95,748,748 of OZ038499.1, forward strand.
ATATATATGTAATATATATAT
>OZ038499.1:95753968-95836468 GCA_964036315.1 Acanthosepion esculentum
TTAATTGAAAACATACGGGAAATGCTTGCAGAGCTTGTTTACGACGGGCCAGAAATAACCAGAGAGGCTGAACTGTGGCAGCGCATAAAAGATGCTAAAAATGGACTGCTAGAAACATGAAGAGACGTTATTATCAATATGTACGAACATTATGAAGATAGACTGGTAGAAGGCATTGAAAAAAAGGGTGCTGCCATAAACTATTAGCATTGTTTCTGCAATGTCCGAAAAATACTGTCGCCTGTGTGATGTGAAAATTTGTAAAAAAAATAAAAATACTACTAATTTGAATTCTGCTTTTCCACTTGTAGTATTGAAACAGTTTTTAAATATTATTGCCATTACACTAAAACAGTACAGACTGCCTGTGCTACCTAAAACTTGAAAAAATAAAGTGTCTGAAAAATAGTGTCGGCCCCCTGTACTAAGTGCTTCTAGTATTAATTTAATACTAGAATTCATTTATTTCATGAAAATCATTTTAATATTTTTATTTTTATAATTTTTATTATAATTCATCTATTATATATTTTTACACACTTTTCATATATATATACTATAAACGTTATTTTTAGTGGATACTCGTGTTTGAGTTGACATCCTTGTTTTATATGTTCTATAAAAACTTAGGTTATGTCCCCATTGCTCCTACTACTATTGGAAGATTTTATTACCTGTTTTCATTGGTATAACCCAGTTTTCAAGCCAAATAAGATTTGGTGCGTCATTACTTAAGCTAAGGTAGTGCAGCCCAAGATCTCGAAAGATACAGACGTCTTTAGCTGACTCCGTTGAACGGCGCCAAACCATTTACGAACGTGAAGACCAGCCTCTCAAGAGAAGATATGTTTTTGAACCTTCCAGATGGCCTCCGAGACAAACAACCTTTGCTTGAATGACAGGTAAGTGTTCCAACGTGTTTCTAACTAAAATGTATTGGAATTGACCCAATTGTTTGCCTATACCCGCTAAAAGCAGGTTTTTAGAAACTCTCATTTCACGTTTTGATATATATGTTATTGCTGTATATAAAATATCTTTAAACTATTCAACTGTCTCTTCCTTGTCATCTGCACGACTTGATGTGGAAGTCGTTAAAAATCTCATAGTTCTTAAACAATGAAATTAATATCAACCGGTCTAGAAGTCCGACTAAAGAAAAAATGTACCTACCGACAGTAATTGAACCTGTTCTCCCCCTTTTTGGACTATAGGAGTGGTTCCCTATACATGGAATCAGGTTTGAAATAAGGGTCTATAAGCATCAAATGTACTTGGTACACTCTAATATGCCCATAGAAAAAGTAACCAGGGGGTCCCTGAAATAGACACCAGGAAAGGATAACAGAAAGAGAGATAGACCTCTTGTAGGGATAGGCCTAGAATCGAGTTTGTGACAGAGCAAAAGATCGACTTTGATGTATGGCACTGGTCGCCCAATGCTCGTTACGGAGTGGGAGAGATTAAAATCAAGACTATCGTTTTGATGTCGAAATTGAACGCAGTTGTCATTGAAATAATGTATGTGTTAGTAATGGCTTTGTTCAATTTATTTCCCAAACATGTCCACCAAACGCCGTTCTTTTTATTTTATTTTAATGCCATGCCCGTTCAGGGTGTAGACGATGATGATGATGATTTTCTAAGGATTCTTTATTCTTTATCATCTGTGAATTGCCATACATTCTTAGGAAAAATAGTGGAGTGATTTTCATATCTCTTTAGGACTGACATGGTCATGAGTCTCCACAGATTCCTTTTCGTTATTATCTGTGAATTGCCATACATTCTTAGGAAAAATAGTGCAATGTTCTTCGAGAAGCGAAATTTTGTTCGATAACCGAGACATTTTTGTAGAGGACCGGTGGGGGGGGGGGTACGTGTTGAATTAGAACACGTGCTGTTTATTCCTGCTAGACGGTCCAAATACAAAAATGGGGCGGACTCAATTTGAGTCCAACCGAAGATGTAAAGAAAAACAAACAAAACCGATATATATATATATATATATATATATATATATATATATATATATATATATATGTCAACAAATATATGTATTAAACAACAAATTTACAAGTGACAAAGACATCAGCATTTGTGTTTGTGTGTGAACGTAAAGAGTTTGTATTTTGGTGAATGTTCGTACGTACGTGTATGTGTGTTTTGGGCACCTCGAGGTAGTGTAATGGTTAGCAAGCTTGTCTCGCTAGTACAATTACGACTGTGTAGTGATTTCGATCCTCACTGGGTGCCCCATACTTTCGGCCTTGTGCCACATCTGAGCTACGCTTGGAAAATCTCTACGTGTATGTGTGTTTCATGGCGTTTTTTTCCCACAAGTGGGCGAAATCGCGGATCTCTGTGAGAAATCACATTTTTAAATGTGTCCGCTGAAATGCAAAGTGAAAAAGAATATTTATTTCTGTAAAATGATGGGGAAAGGACGGTCATCATCTGTCTTTAAAAAAAAAAAAGAGAACGAGGCAAGAAGTCGCCTAGTATTTATAGTGTAGGGAGAGCGTGCCCTAGTGACAATTAGGAAATTAAGGAGGAGCTAACTCCAACATTTTCATCTCAAATTTTCTGTTCGAAAACCGATTTGTTCGAAATGTGACACGTTCGAGAACCGACGTTACTATATATATATATATATATATATATATATATATATATAATTGTATATATACACTGACAGTCTCAAAATAAACATATCCACTGATGAAAAATAAAAGTGTAGAAGATTAGATTTAAAACTTTTAAATTTTCATTTTATTCGCGAGCGACTGATGCCGCATGGTTTTAGCAATTTACGATATTATCAATGACGGAAGAAGATATCATCATATACACAGGTTCTGGTTACACTAGCGAGCACGAGCGTCAACTTCTCCGAGAGTTTAACTTTGTATCATGCAGGTACTTTCTCTACCTTTTTAACGCATTTTCAAAGTCCATGACTATATCTGCTCAACGCCGAAGCGCATCTCCTGCCAATAGTGAAAAGAAAAGGAGAACTAAGTTCATTTTCTACTTATGAATATTTGTTTTTACTTTACAATGAGTTCACTGAAAAGTAACATGTAACAGAGAATCTGGTCAGCCCAATAAAAGACTCCGAGTTGGTTGTGTCTGGTCTCTAAGCACCAGGAGTTGCGTCCCCTTTCACAATGGGCTGGTGAGAGAAGACCTTCTACTTAGAGTAGGTGGCGCTGCCCATTTGCATCTGAGCGATACTGGGCAGGTATTAGCCAATAGTCAGCATGGATCTGGGACTGGGAGAGTTATATAACACCAGTGTTTTTCTCAGCCGAAAAAGGCGCTCTCGACGTGCGAAAACCAGATAAGACGAACACATAACATCATTGTAAGTAGAGAGGCATCTGTAGATACAATTATTTTACTCGTATTTGGCATTTAATAAATATTTACTTTGCTGGGGAAGCGTAAATGAACTGTACAATTATTATTATTAATTTTTTACTAGTATTTACTTTTACATAATTTTTAGTCGTTTCTACAATTTGTAATCGTTTCTACGACAATGAATAGACAGAAATCGCATTGGAAATAAAGGAGAAGCCCTCGGGGGTGGGATTCAAACTCTAGTCTATTTTTGCTTGATGAAAGTGTGGTTGAATATGTCATCTGCTCTAAACGACTGGAGCTACAAGAGGTTAACGACTTACAGACGATGAACCCATCTGTCCGTTGGCGCCATATTTCCTTTTGTTTTTTTACTCCAGCAGTTTTAGCAGTGACAATATTATCTTTATTTTATTTTACATTTTATGTTTATATCTTTTCAATCGAGAGGGAGGGGTTTGACCTGAGCAAGCCCTTATCTAAGTGAAAGAGAATTTTTAGAAAAAAGCCATACAGGCACACACCATTTCTTGAAAGGATCTCTTATTTGCATCCCTTGAAATGGATAACGATGTTAGATGAAAAATTATCAACTGCTACTGCTACTACTAATAATATTTTTGGCGACTATTTCGTCTGCCACAATCGCACAGACACTTCATAATGCTTCGTATTCCCGGCGGATAGGAATTGTCAGATTTCGAAATAAGACGTATTGTTGTTCTTGCGCAGGTGGAATAAGCCCATGTCGAATAGTAGCAAAATTGACAATTCAACTTTTAATTGTGAACTACGTGATTTAATAGATGAAATATAAAGAAACCGTTGCGTCTCGTATTCAGGTCGACCTTGGCTATAAGAAAATTGTCTTCAGGTAATAATGTTGCAGCCTGTTTTTAAACATGGAAGATTTTTGATTATGGTGTTGGAAGTAAATTGAAGTTTTCCTCGTTTAAATCTTCACAAAAGCCCTGGGAGATTACCATTTCATAAAAATGCATATTAATTCTCCATGAGAGACTTCTTCCAATATTCAATGACGTTTATTTGACAAAAACAATACCTTTTTTATTTGGTTATTTTGTTATACGGCATATCAACACCTCAATGCCGACAAAATGTTTAGGATAGGTTCGCATGAATATTGTCGGAGTTACCTCCTCCTTAATTCCCTAAATGTTCACTAGGGGACGCTCTCCCTACACTATAAATACTGGGCAACTTCTTGCCTCGTTCTTTTTTTTTTTTTTGCATTTCAGCGGACACATTGAAAAATGTGATCTCTCGCAGAGATCCGCATTTTCGCCCACTTGTGGGAAAACGCCACGAAACACACATACACGTACGTACGAACTTTCACCAATATACAAACTCTTTACGTTCACAAACAAACACAAATGTTAATGTCTTTGTCACTTGTAAAATTGTTGTTCAATACATTTGTTGATATATACATATATCGGTCTTGTTTTTTTTCTTTACATCTTCGGTTGAAATTCAACTTGAGTCCGCCATGTTCTTTTAGTTGGACCTTCTTCTAACAGGAAATAAACAGCACGTGTTCCCAATTCAACAGCACTTAACCCCCACGGTCCTCTACAATATGTGAACTGTACTTGTGAGTACAATTTTTTGTATTTAAGTTACCAGGAATCCCTTCAACGAGTCTATCGGAACTTTTTCCAATCAATCCGAGGGATCCAACTACAACTGGTATTATTGATGTCATCATGTGCCATCTTTTTTAGATTTTCACTTCAAGATCCTTGTATTTTCATAGTTTTTTGAAGATCTTTAAAGATACCTTACAACCTGCAGGGACTGCCATGTCAATAAGAAAGTACATTCTGTTTCTGTGGTGTTTGATCACAACGTTTGGGCTATTATCTTTCATTTTATTTGTCTGTGTGTATTGTAAAGTACCATAAAACTGTTTCAGGTTCTGTCTCTGTAACCGGGTCTGAGTGATGTTCATACCAGTTTCTTGCAGTTTCTGGATATTTATCACTGAATCTATATTTCGGGCTATTATTGTTATTATTATTATCATTATTATTATTAGTTTATATGTTGTTGCTTTATACATTATTATTGGTTACAATAAAATTGATATAGCCAACTGATATTGGCAAAAATTTCAAGATATATTATAGATCATGTACATTACAGCTTATCATGTCTATCCTTAAAACAAATATCTTGCTGTTTTACTGCTAATCTACGACTGAAATTATAGTTTTTAAGGACGTTCCACTCGTACATCATGTCAGCTCAGTTATTTGCAATGCGAGGATGAATATATAAGCAGAACTATTCAAAGATTGGGGACTAGAATAGATCAGCATGTGCCAGCTAAGTTCCGTCATGAGAGTGTTGGGATTGCTATGAGTTTGAATTTGTTATCAGAAGGATTTAATATTAAGATGGTTAGTTTACGGGCATGTTCACCATATTAATCCACAACAATATAGAATATAGGCATTCAAAACGAATCAATCACAAGGTAAACTGAATAAGAAACAACGGTAATTTAGGTTTCAATAAAAAACAACAGACATTTATGTACAATTAATATACAATTAGAAAACTTGTGGTTTGATAATGCAAGAATTGACCATGTATAAATTGGGTGTCTTATTGATTTACAGTTCGAAATTGTTCATGTGTTAAAGAACTGGTCAAATAGAGTAAAATGGAAAATATTACTTATACAGAAATTGGTGCAGTTTGTGTGCGTGAAGGAGTAGAGTATAAATGTCTTAATTTTCTAGAGTTGTCTACCTTTGATTGTTCTGTATTTGTCTTTTGTTAAATACAATTTCTATTTAAGTAGTGTGTAAGAACACTTTTCTTAGAAAGTTGTAAGTGAATTTTGAGAGAATAATGTTGGTGTTTGAGTCAGCAGTTGACGCGCGAAAAGTTTCTTAAGTCAAAATAGTGACACGCGTGGATTTGTGTGGCATCTCACTGAAGCTAAGTGACTGACTGGTGAATTTTTATTTGTTTTGGAATCCAAAATAGGCTCCAGGGAACTTGGCGGAAAACAGGTTTTCGACAATTGTTACACATGTTGGTGTTGTCTCAACCAATAAAAAGTCGAGATTTGCAATGTGAGGTGTTGGTTGGTTAAAACTGATTCTGATGGAAGAGTGTATTTTATCTCGGGGGTGAGTAGAAAATATGAACGATTCTATCAAGAGATTCGATAATTTGCATAAGCTGGTTAATACTTCAGGTTCAACGATTGCTGAACAAATAATCCGGTGTATATAATGTCCTTTACCAGCGAGATTTCTTTTCCATAATCAGTAGAGAGCGCACTCCGATTACCATTTGAGAATATTGGAGACATTTTACATTAGGTCTATGCAGCCTCCACGCTGTGTGTTTGTTTAGTGGTCTATCAACATCCTTATGGGTCATTTAATGCCGAAATTTAATTTTCATGGGAGCATTAGTAATTTATTTTTCAAAAATGTATTGATGGTAATTTTTTTTCAATAATTTATTGCTGGTAATTTTTTTTTTCAAAAATATATTGCTAATAATATTTGTTTAATTTTTTTTTTTTTCAAAATATTTTTTTTTTTTTGTTTTTTTCAAAAATGTATTGCTAGTGATATATTCTTTTTATAAAAAAAAAGAGTGGGCCTGGGGACATCAGCAATTAAGAGATGGTTCCATACTCCTCAAAACCTAATCAAAGGCCTTGCTGCCGTGTGTAGTTTATCGTCATACCCAGGACGGCTTTACCCTGTAAGCATAAGGGATGGCTGCTGGGTTTTAATATAATCAGAGTGTGATTATACATAATATTTTCTGCTCTCCTCTGTTGATTCACCGGCATTTCTTATTTATGTTAAACGTTATGCACACACTTATAAATTTGTCCTCGATTAGCTTCGAAGAGTGAGGATCGGAAACCAGTTATCCTCATTTTGTTTACTAGTTGATTTTTGTTTTTTGTTTTTTTATATTGTTTGCCAGCCCACCCTTTACGTTAGACTTATTTTATTATCCTGGCTTGTCTTTCCCTGTTTGTTGTTCTTTTCTTATATACAATTTTAATATGTCTGTTTTGATAGCATTAATAAAATTTTGTAACCCATGGATTATTTTAAACAAATATTGACAATGACTTGTTTCGTGAATTCCTGGATTTATTATATAAACACATCGCAACATCAATTTTTATTAAGAAATAAATACCAAATGATAGACCATAGAAACATAAATTTGATCAATGCAATATCCCATATTCTTGAATAAATTCTTATTTCATCATTGTATATTATCCAAGAACTAGATTATTCTCTGCATTTTTCTTGACAGCTTCATAAATTCTGAAAAGACACACTTTTACTGCCTACAATACCAACCCAAAATATTACACCATCAGTTGAGTGACTATTTCCATAAATGATGCAAGTTTTATTTCAGCCATCAGGTCTATCCAATATAGCTCTCTATCCAGCCCTAAAAATTACAGTTGAGAAATCAGTTTTCACGTACTTTTTTACCCAACTACATTTTTGGTAGTTTGGTTATTTTCACGTCTTTAGCCAATGTTCTTAATTGTTCTTTTCTTTCTATTTACATTCGCTGACTGATTTGCTTTTTATGGTTTATCAACCCTTTTCAGGTTATTTAAAGCTAGAAAATATTTTTAGATTGTAAGATTTTTTTTAGATAATAGTTTAATAATACAAGTCTCACTAATTAGCTCATTGCTCGAGAGAGAAAAGGTGGATTCATACCTTTCTCAGGGATATTTGCGCGCACGTGAATATAACGAACCCAACAGGAATTGGAACTCGGCTGTCCTATTAACAATTCCGAGCCGTTATCCATTACACCACCCTCACATCTAAGATTATATTACATGGCATTCCCAAGCGGTCACAAGACGCGACGTTGCTTAATTTTGGCGATCATACGGGAACCCATGTTTCAACATGATGTGGCCGTAAAGCTTGTTTACTTTTGCAATCTCAGCATCTTTAAATATTTTTTTGGTTGTCAATCCATTTTTTTTTTACTTATTTACTTATTATTTTTATACTTATTTTTTTACTTATCTTTTAGAATTCTCTTAATGCCATGTTATTTTTTCTTGTTCTTATCTTGCCGCTGTTTTCAATTTCTTTTGTGATTGTTCATTGATTCCTGTTCAACCTTTCCTCAATTTCCAACGTTGTGTTCTAATCACTCAATAGTCACTCAATAATCTTGTTCCTCTTTTGATTGCTGTTGGTATGAAGAAAGTTACATTTCTTAATACCAACAGCAATGTTTATATACCTGAAAATAAAAAAATAAATATCAATGTCTATAGTACGAGAGGGAGTCAAAAGGTAATATATTTACCATATTTGACGGCATATATGACGCACATTTTTAAATAAAAATATCTTTTTAAATTCCCCTGCGTCTTATATATATATATATTTTTTTTTAAGCGTATCACCCCAAGCAAGGCTGGAGGCCACTATCACGCAAGGGGTTATAGAAGGGTTGGAGGAAGAGCAGATAGGAGTGGTAAAGGAGAGGAAGAGCAGATAGGAGTGGTAAAGGAGAGGGAGAGCAGATAGGAGTGGTAAAGGAGAGGATGTGGAGAAAGAGAAAGACAGTGGGTCGATCAAGGCAAGGGGGTTACAGAAGATTTGGAGCGAGAGCAGATAGGAATGAAAGGCGAAAGGATGTGGAGAAGGGAAGTGGATAGATCAAGGCAACTGGAGATGTCGATTGACGCTACACTTAAACCGTTGGAGATTGTATTTGTCAGGGAAACAGTAATAGGGAAGGAAGTTCCATAGGCGAGATATGCGAGACATGAAGCTATTGGAGTAGAAGAGACGTCTACATCTAACAGTTTCCACGGTGTAGGGGTGGGAACGGGATGCCAGTAATGCCATATTTAGTTTTAAAATTAGCTACCTGGCCGCTCCTATTAGCTTAGACTTTAGAGTACCTTCTATATACCTACTGTCATTATTTCAATTATGAATTCAATTTCAAATTTTTTATTATACAGATTAAAAGTGTTATCATTGATAATATTCATTATATTAATTTCATCAGGTTCGATATTAGTACGGTGGAGGCACGGTGAAGTAATGAATAGCAGCTCGGATTGAGGAATCGGAGAGCCGAGTTCGAATTCCGGTCGAATCCATTACATTCACTTACGTGCTAATACCCTTGGGAAAGGCATGAATCCTCTTCTCCCCCAACCATCAGCTATGGGTAAATAGCAGGACAAACCGGGTTCTATAGCCTTGGATAGCAACTCGTCTACCGCAGAAAGAAATGGCAACCTACTGGGGGAAAAAATCCGCCTCGTCAGTCATGTATCCAAAGATACATGATCACCTAAACGTGTATCACGCATGGTACATAAGTGACTGACTTTGTTCCACTAGAATTATATGCAATAAATTCAAATCATATATTTGTAAAATATATTTGTTTGATTAATATTTTTCTTGCGATAACTTCCGGTTGCATTGGTATAAATACAATCAGAATTTTCATATCCTAATTGTTCAATAAGACGTTTACAAGACGTTACAAGGTTGTACAGATCATATAAAGGATATAATAAAGTTTTTATAGGCTCGTGTTCTTTTTTCCTATTATTTTTCGTTTAATTGTAATCATGGATTGTTTAACCAAAATAATACCCCCTAAATATAGCCTAGGCTGTACCATTTAATAATAATTTTACTAATTACTAATTTTTTCTTGATTTGCCAAACTGAAATTGGGGTGCATCTTATACAACGTCAAATACGGCAGTTTTATTATATAAGAAATAAGGGAGACAATCAAACTTATCGTACATCAAGATATATACATCACAGGTTCACATCCCGACTTCTCAACATGGTCACCACCTTTTCCAATGGCAGTGTTCCACCTACGAATGAGGGCATGTATCTCGGCTTCATAAAACTCAGATAGCTGCTGATGTAGCCAATTCCTTACAGCAGTTATCATTTCTTCATTATTCCCATAACGTTTGCGTGAACCAAAGAGATTGAAAACTGCGCGTGGCGATGTAGAAGTGAAAACTGCTATAAAGAATTGGCTACTTCAGCAGCCAGCTAAGTTTTACGAATCCCAATGCTATTAAATTTTGAATCAAGTTTTTTTTTTCCCATGAGTAGCCCACGTTAGTCCAGTTTATTTGAAAAGGTTGCCCCAAAAGTTGCAGGTCGCAAAATTAAAAATTTTGTAGCGTCAGATTCCCAAACTGGGACGATCCGGTTACTTTATTTTTTTAATATAATTTTCAGTACGTAGATTTATACGATGGTGGATCAATAACTCCGTAGCCTGACACTTAGTTTTTAGCTGAATTTTAATCTGAAATTTTCTCTGTTTAATCTTGAATTTTCATTGTATAATATCTGATATGTGATTATTCACAACTGAATCTGGCGCATTAACAAGAAAGGTGATTATTTTGAAGATAAAACATCTGTTGTTTAAAATAAATGGATTTTCATTATTAGGCTACGATGCACCGCCGGTAAACACACGCATATCATAATTAGCAGTGATATATATATATATATATATATATATATATATATATATATATTTATTTCTGCATTCTATTAAGGATTCTTCTAGACTCGATGAATAAATTATGATTATTCAACTCTCCCTCAATTTCTATATATCACTGCTTCAACCAGTTTCTATCCCCGAGCCGCTCCATACGGAGCATTAGAAGACGTGACTCATGGGGGCACCGTCCGTTGGTATAAGTAGACTCGGATGAGTCACACGACGGAATTTGTGAAGAGCTGGCGTTATACAGAGTCTGGTTTGTTACATCTCCGTCACCGAGACGCGTTGGTCCACTGGGTATGACAGTCCCGGGTTCGATTCTCGGTAGTGGATGTGCACTGCTGATGAGTCCCTAATGCTTTCAGCATTCTGTTGAGGATTCTTCTAGTCTCGATGAATTAATAATGATTATTCAAATCCCCCTTAATTTCTCTCTCTCTCTCTCTCTCTCTCTCTATATATATATATATATATATATATATATATATATATATATATATATATATATATATGTATATGGGGGTTAAATGAATGAAATACATTCAAAATAATGTTTAAATGTTTTATTAATAAAACAAAAAAAAACAACACTTAATAATATTAACTTTGAATATGAACATTTTATAAAAAATACATACAACAAACTATTTCTTATTTAACAGTTAAAATATTTAATCCTTGAAAATGGCTAAATGTATAGCCGAAAGCACTTGGATAAAAAGAACATTCGGACAGTTTTTATATAATTTATCATCCGAAAAGAAAAAAAATTATTAGATCGCATGAGAAAGTGTATAAATACTAAATAAAAGCGACTTGTCTGTTGTATTCAATGATATGTGCACATATATATAATGTGTGTATGTCTGTGTGTAGTAATGGTAATATTAACCGTTTCCTTATAAGGAAATGTTCGTCATTCATTGACCGAATAGCCGGTGTTGCTGAAGGTTGAAATTTATTAAATTTTCTATTAAAACAATTTTTCAATTAAAAAAAACAAAAGGTTTCTCAAGTCGTCCGCTAACTGTTATTGCTCTTTCCAGTACTGACGGTGGTTTCCATCCTAACTTTGTTTTTTTTTTTTGGTGGGGGGAGTATTGTCAAACGTCAGCATTTTGAATATGTCATTATTCTCTCTTCGAGCTACATGTGCTATTTTTTTTTTTTAGTTGTTGCTGCTGTTGAATGTCCTCAAGCGATGTGGTTTCTGTTATCTGGTACAGTTCTTTGCGATTCTGTTGTACCGCTCCACGATGTTCAAAAAAGGGTTGTCCTCATTGAGACTTACATATTTCACTCTCGAAGCCCTTTTTTAACCATCGATATAGCTAACAATTTAAAAGTTTCGGAATGAGTTTGGCGCTATGCATGGTACATATATTATCGGACTATAAAACTTATTGCTCGATCACACTGAAATCAAATCGTACATAACACACATTTCTACAAAAAAAATAATTTCCAGGGCATTTTTATAGTAAAATAATTTTCAATAAATTTCTATATATGCCTTTAGCATTAGCCGTTCTGATATAAGAAGTTGGATCAATAAGTTTACACTCCGTATAACGCTATAGACATGGATTCAACGATCCCTCTCCTTATTATTCGGCAATAGTTAGCTGATTTTGCGAATGGTGTAAAATATAGCTGGTCGGAATGAGAAGGCGGAGAGCCGAGTTCGAATTCCAGTCGAGTTCGTTTACATTCACTTAAGTGCAAATATTCTTTGGAAAGGTATGAATCCATTTTTTCTTCCCGAGCTGTAGGTTAAACAGCAGAGGTTGTATCTGTAAAAATCATTGTTATTTAAAATACTTGATCTTGTAAGATGGACTGAAGACAAAAATATTTAAAACAATTCAAAATATAACTTCATTTTATTGTTTATAATCATCTTCTTCTGTATGCTTTGTCTGGGCAGGACGTTGGCGATCATAGCTCTCCACAATTTCCTGTCCTTTGTTGCTCTTAGTAAATGTCTTTTTGCGCTCTCTCCTAATCCTTCTCCTGCCAACCATTTACTCGAGCTCGTTAGGTAGGTTATTCCCTGTTTCCCTCTGTTCCTCTTGCCTTCAGTATGTCCTGTAAGTGTCAAATTTTCCAAGCCTTCTTTCTTCATTATGCGTCCTAGAAATTTCAACTGTCTTTCTTTTTTCGTTTCCAGTTTCTCTAAAACTTCGAAATTGATATGTTCGGTCAGTGGTATTCCCAGATTACTTCTGTAGGACCACATTTTAGTTGCCGTGCGGAGATTGTCCAGTATATAGAATGACTGATATTACGTAACAGCTCAGTACCTTTTTCGTTGTTTCTAACCAAGTTTTCTGTTTCTTAATAATTTGCTTAGCTTTTGAAAGGCATCTTTCGCTATCCCACTGCGCCTTTTGATTTCAGTGTTTTCTGTACTCTGTTAAAACACTTCTCAGATATTTAAGTTGTTGCACATGTTTGATTTTGATATCACCAATTTGTAATTTACATGGTGGGCCCTCCCCTTTTTCTAACAGATTTTATTAAATTGTATCCTTTATGATTGCCTTTCTTTAATTTGGACCGTTGCGTGAGTGTACTGTATACCCACGAGCAACAAAAGAAATTGCTAACTGCACCCACAATCACGGGTTTCTGGTTCGAATTCCTGTTGTTGTCTCCTCTGGAAAGGAATGGCTGGTTTCCGCCCTTGGCTGGACCAAAAACCTATTGCAAGCATAAACACTTATCTCTTGTTTAAGTGCGCAAATGCTTGTCATAGGCCACCTGACACGAGCAATTGTTTTCTTTTCTTTTTCGTTTTTTAACAAAAACAAACAAACAAAAGTGAAATAAGCAGGAAGGCAAACATGGTAGGCGCGAGGGTAGATAAAAGTGAAATGTACAACTATGTTCCTATTTATACTATGAGGGTAAAAGATCTGACCAGACGACGTAAGAGAAAGGCTCTTTGTCCTGATCTCAAATCAACAGTTTTCTTCGGCAACCCCAAACGGACCAGGCACCAGCCATTGAAGAAATTCACACTTTCGTTTTAATTCTTTTCTAGACCACTTGACCTAAACATGTAAGTGCAAACTTCAAGAACAACGAAATTACAGAGACAATATTTTGCACTTTTTATATATGAAAATACAAAAAGGGCCAATATATATATATATATATATATTAGCCCTTTTTTTTTGCACTTTTTATATATGCACATATGAAAAGCGCCAATATATATATTGGCCAATTTATATATATATATATATATATATATAGGCCCTTTTCGTATTTGCATATATAAAAGGTGCAAAATATTGTCTATATGAAGAAATATAGTCTTAAAGTGTGCTATATTTACGGGATAAAGTGCTCAATATCAGAGATAGAGCGTGTGTAAATATAAAAGTGAACATAGAAGTCAACACTTAGAGCCTCTAAGTGTTGACTTCTATGTTCACTTTTATATATATATATATATATATATATATATATAATAGCATCCGAAACAAAAGTAAAGATGATGAGACAAAGTGGAAAATTTATTAACGACACGTTTCGCTGATTTCCTAAGGCACTTTTCCTCACATACAGAGGTTAAGTGGGACTCATAAAACAAATTAAATTACATTATCTTATCATTTCCCAATGATGAGCGTCCGCTCGTTTGTGCATGGTAGTAGTAGTCATTGTTTACAAATTCGCGCTCTCAAGAGTGCTCGACCGGAATTAAATTATCCGGAGTGCGCGTATATATATATATATATATATATGTATGTATGTAAAAGTGTTCAACATATTTAGTGAGTGGGCACCGCAGTCAACACCGAATATCGACAATATGTTTCATACTTGAACGTAATTTTCAAGTCATAGTGAACCACCAAGATAATATTTAAAATAATTGTCTCCTTTTTTTCCCAGTTAATCAATAAATCTTAATCAAACTATACATTCGTTAGAAAAACCTTTATTAAATGAATTACAACCATTTTCAAAGATTTTTATCAAGCTGGAATATTCTAGCAAAAAGTTTTATGCTCGGATGAGACCAAACTAGATCTTGTTGGGAAAACAGGTGGTATATCTGGTGAGCTCGTAATACGGCTTTTGAAGTGAATAATTTGTTACCAACCATTAAACATGGTGGTGACAGCATTATAATTTGCATGAGTTTTGCTCCGGCTGGAACAGATAAAATAGTATGCATTGACGGCACAATGGACCCTGCAAGATGCCAAGCAATTTTGAACGAAAGTGACGTTTTCGCAGCTCAAAAGTTGGGTTTAGGTCGGGGCCGGAATTTCTAACAGGAAAATGATCTGAAGAATCAAACAAATCCACAAAAGAATGGGTTTGTAAAAAGAAATTTCAAGTCTTGGGACGGTCCAGTCAGTCTTAATCTAAACCCAATTGAAAATCTCTGATTCAAGGGAAAGAAGGCAATGCATGCAAGAAACCCAGATAAAATCGAGTAATTGTGGGAGTTTTGCCAAGAAGAATGGTTAAAAATAGTCAGTCACTACTGCCAGAAACTTTTAAAAAATTATAGAAAAAGACTGCTTGCTATTGTAGCCTCAAAATGAGCAGTCACTAAATGTCAAATATAAGGGTACACTTACATTTGCACATCTTAAACTATATATTCATTAAGAAAAACCTTTATTACATCAATTACAGCCACTGTCAATTTTTTTATTATCAAGCTGGTATAAAAATATTAATTCAAAATTAAGATTTGTTTATCTGAAAATAAGAGACAATTTTTTTAAATATTATCTTAGAGGCTCATATACTTTTGCACAGCATTGTGTTATTATATATATATATATATATATATACATACATATATATATATATATATATATATATATATATATATATAAGAGAGAGAGAGAGAGAGAGAGATAACATGTTTGTGTGTGCGCGTAGGTGTGAGATGCAGAAATGTTCAGTCCTACCAATTTGCAAAAATCTACCCAAATGACCAACCATTAAAATTGTAATTTTTTAGTTCTTCTTAGTCGAGCAGGAAACCCTTAGGCATCTCTTCATATATATATATATATATATATATATATATATATATATATATATATATATATAATTACTTTCAACATTATTTTTAGTGGATACCCATATTTAAGTAGACGCTCCGTTTATTTATTAAACAGTATATTTATTTGTTATTCGCCTCAACATTTGATAAATCTTATTAAAGAAAAATATTCGCTTTCCGTGTTAAAAATGCTGTATGGCCGATTTTAGCGATTTAAAGAAAATCATTCCAACCAATTTAAATTCGATTTGAAATTCAGCAAAGTATTTTGCGTATTGGAAATATTAAATTGAATTTATTAATTTTAATTTATTCAATTTATTAGCTTGAAATTAAAACTACAATTAAATCTTGAATTAAAACTAAAATTAAAGCCACAAGAAAGATTTTTCATTTTTAAAATGCATTTTAAACCTTAGATATCGTTTTTTTTTGTTTTTTTTTAGGTAGACGCTACTATAGACATTACTTAATGTATATAGTAGTGTGCAAAATTAGCCTCTATATTTTAATGTCTTCTTAAAAAAGAAATATAAGAATGTATTTCTTGGTTTATATATGAAATGTTTCCACAATTAAATACAGCACAAAACTATAGAATGTATGTCGTTTAACTTCTTTTTCTTGTTAAACGGATTAAATTCTTTTTGCCAACTGACTTGAAGTATTCGTAAGTAATCTCCAGTTATTTTATACCAATCTTCTTACAAAAGTCGCAAAGGCTTTTCTTTCGAAATGGTCTTTTTTTTTGTTCTGTTTTCAATCCAAGTGGTCCTCGTCCTACTTTTGTTATTTATGTCGGGGGTTCTCTGGTGGCTAACCCATGAATGTCAAAGTTGCCAATCTAATACTACGCGTAAATTCCTGTGGTCGAGGCACCAAAGAGTACAGCTCATTAGAACAATTGCCATAAAAATAATTATTAAAAAAAAACCCACAGAAACCGTGCAAAAAGCAAATTTTTACACAATAAGACAGCTAGGCTCCTTCGGCGGTCGCGAGCGGCGCGAGCCAGTTCCTCGTACGACGGGCGGTGGTAGGAATGTGACTGAAGTTGAGATGCCAAGTACGGACCCTTTTTTAGAATTTTTGGCGATAATCTCGAGATATGTAGCAGGAGCATCAGACCAGATATGGCAGCAATATTCAATGTACGGGCGAATGTGGGAGACAGATTCTGGCGAGAAAAACTGTCCGGTACAATACAGTGAATCAACTATTCTGGCAGCAGACCTATAATTGTGTGTGTGTGTGTGTGTGTGTGTGTGTGATCGGATGTTGTTTATGCGTTTCCACAGTTTTCATCCGATTTCAATGAAATTTTTGTTTTTGCTTGATAGATAATTCTTCAGTGCTGGTTTTGAGTCCAAATGTTTGGCAACAGTGGCTCTCCACTACTTCCTGTCCATTATAACTCTCAGCAACGTTTTACTATTTACTATCTGTTCTTGGATATATATCTTTCATAAAAACTTTAATAAAAATAAATACTTTAAATTATTACAATAATATTATCTATATCTATAATTCTCAAAATGTGTGTATGTGTGTGATCGGATGTTTTTTATGCGTTTCCACAGTTTTCATCCGATTTCGATGAAAGTTTTTTGTTTGATAGATAATTCTTCAGTACTGGTTTTGAGTTCAAATTACACATTCCCCTTCTCTTGGCCAAGCTTCAATCGCACTCAAGTAAGTTTACCTTTTCCGTTGCATAAAGTCTACTATTACAGTTGGAAGTCCTTGCTTTCCTTGTCGTTTATAGCCGTTCCCAATTTAAATTTTTTTATTGTCCTCCCAGTTTTTGCGTTGCATTCATCGTAGTAATAAGTAAGCTTGCTTTTTTTTTTTATTACTCAACATTTATTTTTCCAACCTTTCCTAAATTTATTCGAGCTTAGTGATCCCTGTAGCTTTACAGCGTTCTCTTCTGGTATTTGTTCACGCATTCCATTTGACAATTCATACTTGCCTAAGACATGCCACCAAAGAAAAGAACTTGCCAGGTCCGCCATGCGAATAAGAGATAACGAATCGTCTTTAGAACGTTCAGTTTGCCTGTGACAAAATGCCTCTCGGAATGCTTCAATCAGAGCCACTGCCATCGGCTTTCCAGAAGAGCATACCTGAACGCTTCTGCGCGCGAGGCTGAAACTGCTGATTAAAGGAATCAACGACTGAGGAGAAACGCCTCTTCAACTGTTGCTGCGCGCGAGGCTGAAACTGCTGATCAAAGGACACAACGACCGAGGAGAAACGCCTCTTCAACTGCTGCTGCGCGTGAGGCTGAAACAAGATTGAGAATGCAAAAACGGCTCTTTTCAGGCCCCCCCATTCAAATTTTTACCCCCCCCCCCCATTTGGGGATGTGCATCGGTTGTTATTGTTGTTACTAATATTGAATTTCGGGTGGGCTGACTTAAACTGCTCCAACTGAACGGTAAAAATTCCCAGTAATGAAGCACCCGGTCGAAGTCGGGTTATGTTGCTATTGACTCAATATAATCACTCCCCACTGTCAGTGAAAATTGTGAGATCAAGCAGAAACAATAAGCTGCTCTTCTAAGGCTTAACACTGGACGTGCATGAATCCGGAGAAATGGTCGCTATCCTTTGATGAAGAGCGGATCTGATTAAGCTCCTTTTACATGTAGAAGTTCCAGATGAATTTAGCAGATGCCGAGTAACTCTCTATCTTAGCGTTTAGTGCCAGTTTACCAGTATAACCTGGTAAGAACTTGTATTGAACGCTATCAAAGCGACCAAGGGAATTGTACAAAGATCTATACGCAGATTCCACAAAGACATTTGATAAAGTAGGACACGAAAAATTCCTTGAAGCATTAGGAAAGCTTGATCTACACGGAAAAGACATTAAAATAATTCGTAACTCGTAGTGGGAACCAACAGCTTCTAGGCGGATAGAGAACGCGTTGAGTTAATCAGAAAAAAATAAATACTACAAGGATGCGTGTTCTCACCGGATTTATTTAACCTGTACAGCGAAATGATTTTAAGGGGATTAAAAGCTCTGCCATGATTTATCATCAGCTGAGTGATTTGTTTTTACGGTTTATCAACCCTTTACAGGTTATTTAAAGACAGAAAATATTTTTTATACAATAAGGATTTTACTGATGTAAGTTCTACCAATAACTTTGGCAGGGATGAGGTGCATTCATACCTTTCCCAATAGTATAAGCACGTAAGTGAAATTGACAAACCCGGCTGAAATTGGAACTCGGCTCTCCGATTTCCAGATTCGAGCCGTTATCCATTACACCAGCTGTACATCCAAGTTTACATCACCTGGTATTCCCAAGCGGTCCCTCATCTAGGTACTGACCAGGCTCAACGTTGATGATCATGTTTCAACATGATATCACCGTAAGCCTTTATCATCAGAGGACGTGATCATGAGAAATATGAACTATCAGACGATATAGTTGAGACAAAGCAGAAAATGATGAACCATTAACTGTAATAAAAGCCATGGTTGTCAGCAAAAGAGACAACCCAAGATGTGTGTTATGTATCAGGAACGTCAAAATTAAGAAAATGCTGAAAATATGAAACAGAAACCCACAGGTGCATAGGAATAATGAAAGGGGCTTTCCAGAAAGTGATCAAGGGATCGAAAAAAAATCTTGTTAGAAACAAAGAAAAGATTGCTGGAATGTTATTTTAATGTCTAATCTCCCATTAGAGATTAAAATGCCGAAAGTTTTCCTCATAGATAAAAGACTTGAAGAGACAAAGATGTGATTCCACCGGCGGAGGTTGAGAAGAACATGGATGGATTATATGAGAAATGAGGAAGGTTTATCATCAGCGGACATGATCATAAGAAATATGAACTACCAGACGATATAGTTGAGACAAAGCAAAAAATGATGAACCATTTATTGTAAGAAAATACATGGGTGTCAGCAAAAGGGGCTACCCAATGTGTGAGTTATGTATTGGGGACGCCAAGAATTAAGAAGATGCAGAAATTTAATGACTGGAATGTGACACAGAAATCCGAAGCTGCATAGGAAGAAAGCTTTCCAGAAAGTGATCAAGGTATTAAGGGATCAAAAAAAAATCTTGTTAGAAACAAAGAGAAGAGTGTTGGAATCTTATGTAAATGTCTAAGCTCCCATTAGAGATTAAAAAGCCAAAATCCATTACACAACCCACACAAATTTACAGTACCTGTTATTCCTCTGCGGTCACCCGTCTACGTACTGACCAGGCTCAACATTGCTTAATTTTGGTGATTGTACGAGAAATGGTGTTTCAACGTCGTATAGCCATAAGAGCAAGAAATGATGAGGCATTGACTGTAATAAAATCCATGGTTGTCAACAAAAGGGACAACCCAAGTTGTAAGTTATGTGTCGGGAACGTCAAAATTAAGAAAATGCTGAAAATATGACTCAGAAACCCACAGGTGCATAGGAATAATGAAAGGGGCTTTCCAGAAAGTGATCAAGGGATAAAAAAAAATCTTGTTAGAAACAAAGAAAAAAAATCATGGAATGTTATTTTAATGTCTAATCTCCCATTAGAGATTAAAATGCCGAAAGTTTTCCTCACAGATAAAAGACTTAGAGACGAAGATGTGATTCCACCGACGGGGGTTGAGAAGATCATGGGTGGATTATATGAGAAATAAGGAAGGTTTTAAGGAGAACAGACACTGCAAAGCAATCAGAAAGCGGCAACTGGAATTTTCTAAACACATAATGAGGAAAGAAGGCCTGGATAAATTAAGACTTACTGCAGACATCGAAGACGAGAGAAACGGTGAATTCGCTTGAGTAAATAGATCGGACGAACAAGTACCATAATAAAAAAAATGAGGCACTTAAAGGGCGGAATAATGTCTTAAAACCAAAAAAAAAAAAAAGATAGAAAGCTGTGGAGAACCATGATCACCATCGTAACGAAGCGATATGGCACTTAAAGAATATAGCCTTAAACACAGTATTCAGTGCAAAAAAAATAGGGATCATAAAAAGAAATAATTATTCAAAGTGTTACACCGGCCTTTCTAACACAAGGGAATTACACCGGTTCTCACTATATATAGTGCCAGTAATACCTACCCGGGGTGTAAGCAGCGACAGTACTACAACTGCCTAGCTGAGTAGTACCCGTTTCCTACCTTTGTATCTGTGATGTTAAATACACTTGTTCCTTAAACCAACCTCGACTTGATTTTCTTCTTTTTACTATTGTGCCACGACACAACACAAAGCAAAAAAAATAGGAAGTTGTGGCGAGCTATGATCACCAACGTTCTGAATGGACATGGCACTTAGAGAGACGGAGAAGGAATATAGATTCAAACACTGCATTCGGTATTTCAGTGTTTAAATAAGAAAGCGGGTCGTAAAGTAGGAAGTATTAAAGCAACAAAAGATAGGAAGTTGTGGCGAGCCATGGTCACCTTCGTCCTGAAGGTATATGGCACTTAGAGAGACGGAAAAGAAATATAGATTCAAACAGTATTCAGCGTAAAAAAGGAGTCGTAAAGGAGTAAGAATTACTTAAA
This sequence comes from Acanthosepion esculentum, assembly GCA_964036315.1. Lineage (NCBI taxonomy): Eukaryota > Metazoa > Mollusca > Cephalopoda > Sepiida > Sepiidae > Acanthosepion > Acanthosepion esculentum. The sequence continues at coordinate 95,775,496 of OZ038499.1, forward strand.
GCAGCAAAAGATAGGACGTTGTGGCGAGCCATGATCACACTCGATCTGAAGAGACACGGCACCTGAGAGAGATAAAGAAAGAATATATTTAACTTGAAACACAGTATTCAGTATAGTACTATTCCGTAACCATAGGAATATGGTAAATCCGCACCTTTTATTTTTAAATATATTTTTGCGAATAATTCAGGATATTTTTGTGTCTGTACAAAGATGGCTGTTCAGAAACTTAAAGAAAGCGGGTAGGTTTCATGTACACCGAAGAAATGTTATCTAAAGCGCTCGAATCTGATGACGATATGGTTTAGTTTACGATGTAGACTCGCGAGAATGATCTCCAGTCGGAAAGCACGCACAGTGGTGATAAAAGCATCATTAAATTCGCCAGATAGTTTCTACAAAAACAGTTCTTGAAAGGGATGCGCTATTGGAATGAATTCTTGCTAAAAGAAGTAAAATTCAAGTTACGTCTTGCTTCTTTTGCCCGAATTAAGTGAACTAGTGGCGTCTCTCCGCAGTGTAATGGTAAATAAAGTTGTAGTAAACAAAACAAGATCTAGATTTAAAAATTCATTGATTTTGTTAGAGATTAAAAAAACTCGAATTTACAAATTTTGCTTAACACACACGCAAAAGCGAATCCAAGACAAAACTCGTGAAATTTCACACCTTGATGCGAAATGTTTTTCGGCTAATAGAAAACTAGGAAACATTTAAAAACAAAATTCAAATAATCTTCAATTCTCAGAAACAAATTTTTTACGGACCTTTTCGCGAGCCGACGCAAAGTTTGTTCGTCGTCCAATGGAAAAGCTCGAATCATATCCGGGAGTGAAATTACCCTTTCAAGCCACACAAACAAAATAAAAGACGGGCAAGTTCGCCTGTCACCAAAGAGAAGGAGTCGAGCGTATTAACATGTCCCTTGATAAACGTCAAGCGATCGTTATTATCTCTACCTTTCTCTCTCACCTCTTTTATACTTGATAAATGAACGGAACATTTTAAGACTGAGCGATTACTTCAAAGACATTCCTACCCTACGATAACGCTCATACATACATACATACATACGCTCCTGCCTACGTACACATAAACTCATTCTTGCAAGGATACTACGAACATTTTGTCGACTTTGTATCAACCAAAATATATTCATTTTATTTGTAAAGACCTAAATTGATTTATATGTATATAAATTTGTTGTTTCACTTTACAATTTGATTTTCTTGTTTTATACCCCTCTTATGGTGGGCTATCTAACTAACAAGGCCAAATCAAACTAATCTGTTTCAACACTCATACACTTCACTATAACTGATAACCCACTATAAAGTCATTCTGTAGTAGACCAATACTCTTGTAGGGAGTTTGATCCTGACTAAGTGTTTCACGCATGTGGCGCTGAAGTCTTTTTCGTTCAACTTCCCCAAAATTTACCGCCCTAATTTAAAATCACTGCAACAAAAAAGAAAAGGTATTTACTTGTTTTAAATGAAAAAGGACCTGCAAAATCTGGAATATTTTTCTTTATCTTTTTTAATACTATCATTCACCCGATACAAGACCCAAGAGCCACTCAAGGTAGAGAGTTGCGGAATTATGTTGCTCTAAGGACGTAACAGGGGGAAATAAGAGGCGCATATTATGTAGATGTGTAGAAAAGATAACAGTTGACTTGAGACTTGAAGAGTTTAAGATCGTAGTGATCGGGAAAGCATTCTCTCGGGAGTCTGTTCTACAAAGTAACAGTTTTGAGGGGGAAAAACTGTCTGGGTGGAATTTCCTGCTTACCAAATGAATACGAAAGGAAGGAGGATGAATCGACCCTTTGTAGATGGCGTGGCGGTTCATGGCTGTAAAGATCTGAACTGATGGAACTAAGGAATGTAGCTCGTCTGAACATTTGCCATGGAAATAGCGATAGAGTAGAGAGAGGCTAGCAACGCTTCGTCTGTTGGAAAGGGGTTGGAAGGTGGAAAATACTTCATTATCCACAAGAATGCACTCTGTCAACGCTGGAAAGGGAGGATTATTCAGCCCCGACCCAGACATGGCAGCTATACTGTTTTTTGATCTGTCTGACTCGCCACCACAAAAATAAAAACCTTAATTTCAACCACTAACTTACTAACCACTAGCCCTAACCTCCATAGTGGCAGGTAACTAACTAACTAAATCTAACATATCAATTTCCACTGGTTATGAAAATTATTGTTCTGGTGGAGATTAACGAAATGTTTTGATATTGATAATTTTTTCCTATTTCAAACTTTTGACAGCATTTACTTCTTCGAGCAAATCTACAAAAATATAACTACTAAACCCTATTTACATTATTCGGACTATTGTCCTCATCTTTGTCGCCATATTTATTACAACGTTTCGGCCGTTGTACTCCCCACCCTTCAAGTGGTTGGAATGTCGAACTGAACCCTTTATTTCGCTCACTGTGGTAGACTGTTCTAGTTCCACGTGTCATATTTAATGGATGTCAGTTATCAGTTATCTCCTGTTAATTCCCCTCTCCAAGTTCTCTACTGCCTTAACCGGGTATTGAACTCACACTCTTTGGGTCCTGTCACTGGATCTAAACAACGCTTTTATCCACTGTGCCATGTGTCCTTGAGGATAACTACTAATCCCATAGACAAGACTGATCGTTCAGAGTAACAGTTTAAAGTATTTTAATTCTAAGTTAAAATTTGATTCTAACCTAACAAATTTCTTGTCGACGTGAGAAAAAAATACAACTTAATCTTTTCTTTCTCTTCTTTTGTTAGGGTTTCGTACTTTACAAATCACGTACCTTTAGTGGGAACTGACGAAAAGGCTCCCTAGCCTTGTACCAAACTAAGGCCAACTTAGGCAAAATACTATTCAAAATAGCTCCGGCCACATCTGGTATGAGGGAGTGCTGAAAAGCTCTCTGCCCGACCCACTTCCCAAAATCTGAACAGATGACTAATCATCAAAGGACTTTACAATATTTACTTGTATTTCTTATAGAGATTATTATAATTCACATTGTACTGAATTACAAAAAAATGTTGATCGGGCAATATCCTTCTTTTTTCTATATGACGTGTCCCTTCGGAACGTGAACGATCATGACTCTCCACAATATCCTGTCCTTTGTAGATCTTAGTAAGTTTTATCGTTTTGCGCTCTCTCTCTCTCAATTCCTGTTCTGCCAACCATATACACAAATTCGTTAGGCAAGTTACTCGCTGCTTTCCTCCGTCCCACTTGCATTCGGCATGTACCGTGAGAATATTTCTCATTATGTGTCCTAAAAATTTCAACTGTCTCTTTCTGATTCTAGCAGTAAGTGTTCTTTTTGTTTCCATTTTCTCAAGAACTTTGTAATTGTTCACATGTTCAGACTATGGTATTTTCAGCATCTTTCAGTAGAACAACCTGTTACATCAAGTTTCGTCTTTATCTGTTATGAGATTGTCTTGCATTCACTGGCATATAGAGGGGCTAATATTACATAACAGTTCAGTTGTTCTTTGTTTCTAACGAAATTTTCCCGTTTCTTAATACTTTGCTAAGTTTCTCGAAGACATCTTTCTCTATCTTAGTGTGCCTTCGGATTTCGGTGTCGCCTTTTCCGTTCCCTGTTAAAATACTTCCTAGATATTTAAATTTTTGTACTTGTTTGATTTTTTTCGTGTCTCCAATTCGTAAATTGCATCTCGAGCTGTTCCTTTTGCCAACAACCATATATTCTATCTTCTTGTAATTGGTGATTAGTCCTTTCTTCTTGCTTTCCTTTACTACCTGCTGTAGGAGTTCCTGTAGTTTCCTTTCTGCGTCTGCTATCAACACTGCCATCTGGACAGGGCCGGCGCGTACTACCTCCGAAACCACCGACCAGGGGAAGCCTGAATGGAGGCCCCGGGCAGTGCTTTGTGGCCTACATTTATATACGTTACAAGTTAAACTAAAGACAACTGAATATTAAAGAATAAAAAATTGTTGCGGATTTTGACGTCATTCTGGGTTTCTTTTTCTTTCTTTTTTTCGTTCAAATCAATGAATTTGTTTTGCTTATCATAAGCCACGAAAAAATCACAATATAAAATTCACTATTTTTTATTCATAAGGTTGAATGTGTTAACATTATTCAACTTTTTAATAAGAAAAATCTCAAGTTGACATTAAAAATTGACACAAAACATTGTTGATTTATTTAAGATATAGTCTATTATGAAGTGTCTATAAATTGTATTATTGATTTATTTAAGATGAAATGGTCTATTATGATGTGTCTATAAATTGTATTATTGATTTATTTAAGATGAAATGGTCTATTATGATGTGTCTATAAATTGTATTATTGATTTATTCAAGATGAAATGGTCTATTATGATGTGTCTATAAATTGTATTATTGATTTATTTAAGATGAAATGATCTATTATGAAGTGTCTATAAATTGTATTATTGATTTATTTAAGATGAAATGATCTATTATGAAGTGTCTATAAATTGTATTATTGATTTATTTAAGATGAAATGGTCTATTATGATGTGTCTATAAATTGTATTATTGATTTATTTAAGATGAAATGGTCTATTATGATGTGTCTATAAATTGTATTATTGATTTATTCAAGATGAAATGGTCTATTATGATGTGTCTATAAATTGTATTATTGATTTATTCAAGATGAAATGGTCTATTATGATGTGTCTATAAATTGTATTATTGATTTATTTAAGATGAAATGGTCTATTATGATGTGTCTATAAATTGTATTATTGATTTATTCAAGATGAAATGGTCTATTATGATGTGTCTATAAATTGTATTATTGATTTATTTAAGATGAAATGATCTATTATGAAGTGTCTATAAATTGTATTATTGATTTATTTAAGATGAAATGGTCTATTATGATGTGTCTATAAATTGTATTATTGATTTATTTAAGATGAAATGGTCTATTATGATGTGTCTATAAATTGTATTATTGATTTATTCAAGATGAAATGGTCTATTATGATGTGTCTATAAATTGTATTATTGATTTATTTAAGATGAAATGGTCTATTATGATGTGTCTATAAATTGTATTATTGATTTATTCAAGATGAAATGGTCTATTATGATGTGTCTATAAATTGTATTATTGATTTATTTAAGATGAAATGATCTATTATGAAGTGTCTATAAATTGTATTATTGATTTATTTAAGATGAAATGATCTATTATGAAGTGTCTATAAATTGTATTATTGATTTATTTAAGATGAAATGGTCTATTATGATGTGTCTATAAATTGTATTATTGATTTATTTAAGATGAAATGGTCTATTATGATGTGTCTATAAATTGTATTATTGATTTATTCAAGATGAAATGGTCTATTATGATGTGTCTATAAATTGTATTATTGATTTATTCAAGATGAAATGATCTATTATGAAGTGTCTATAAATTGTATTATTGATTTAAGATGAAATGATCTATTATGAAGTGTCTATAAATTGTATTATTGATTTATTTAAGATGAAATGGTCTATTATGATGTGTCTATAAATTGTATTATTGATTTATTCAAGATGAAATGGTCTATTATGATGTGTCTATAAATTGTATTATTGATTTATTTAAGATGAAATGGTCTATTATGATGTGTCTATAAATTGTATTATTGATTTATTCAAGATGAAATGGTCTATTATGATGTGTCTATAAATTGTATTATTGATTTATTCAAGATGAAATGGTCTATTATGATGTGTCTATAAATTGTATTATTGATTTATTTAAGATGAAATGATCTATTATGAAGTGTCTATAAATTGTATTATTGATTTATTTAAGATGAAATGATCTATTATGATGTGTCTATAAATTGTATTATTGATTTATTCAAGATGAAATGGTCTATTATGATGTGTCTATAAATTGTATTATTGATTTATTCAAGATGAAATGGTCTATTATGATGTGTCTATAAATTGTATTATTGATTTATTCAAGATGAAATGGTCTATTATGATGTGTCTATAAATTGTATTATTGATTTATTCAAGATGAAATGGTCTATTATGATGTGTCTATAAATTGTATTATTGATTTATTCAAGATGAAATGGTCTATTATGATGTGTCTATAAATTGTATTATTGATTTATTCAAGATGAAATGGTCTATTATGATGTGTCTATAAATTGTATTATTGATTTATTCAAGATGAAATGGTCTATTATGATGTGTCTATAAATTGTATTATTGATTTATTCAAGATGAAATGGTCTATTATGATGTGTCTATAAATTGTATTATTGATTTATTCAAGATGAAATGGTCTATTATGATGTGTCTATAAATTGTATTATTGATTTATTCAAGATGAAATGGTCTATTATGATGTGTCTATAAATTGTATTATTGATTTATTCAAGATGAAATGGTCTATTATGATGTGTCTATAAATTGTATTATTGATTTATTCAAGATGAAATGGTCTATTATGATGTGTCTATAAATTGTATTATTGATTTATTCAAGATGAAATGGTCTATTATGATGTGTCTATAAATTGTATTATTGATTTATTCAAGATGAAATGGTCTATTATGATGTGTCTATAAATTGTATTATTGATTTATTCAAGATGAAATGGTCTATTATGATGTGTCTATAAATTGTATTATTGATTTATTTAAGATGAAATGATCTATTATGAAGTGTCTATAAATTGTATTATTGATTTATTTAAGATGAAATGATCTATTATGAAGTGTCTATAAATTGTATTATTGATTTATTTAAGATGAAATGGTCTATTATGATGTGTCTATAAATTGTATTATTGATTTATTTAAGATGAAATGGTCTATTATGATGTGTCTATAAATTGTATTATTGATTTATTCAAGATGAAATGGTCTATTATGATGTGTCTATAAATTGTATTATTGATTTATTTAAGATGAAATGATCTATTATGAAGTGTCTATAAATTGTATTATTGATTTATTTAAGATGAAATGATCTATTATGAAGTGTCTATAAATTGTATTATTGATTTATTTAAGATGAAATGGTCTATTATGATGTGTCTATAAATTGTATTATTGATTTATTTAAGATGAAATGGTCTATTATGAAGTGTCTATAAATTGTATTATTGATTTATTCAAGATGAAATGGTCTATTATGATGTGTCTATAAATTGTATTATTGATTTATTCAAGATGAAATGGTCTATTATGATGTGTCTATAAATTGTATTATTGATTTATTCAAGATGAAATGGTCTATTATGATGTGTCTATAAATTGTATTATTGATTTATTCAAGATGAAATGGTCTATTATGATGTGTCTATAAATTGTATTATTGATTTATTCAAGATGAAATGGTCTATTATGATGTGTCTATAAATTGTATTATTGATTTATTCAAGATGAAATGGTCTATTATGATGTGTCTATAAATTGTATTATTGATTTATTCAAGATGAAATGGTCTATTATGATGTGTCTATAAATTGTATTATTGATTTATTCAAGATGAAATGGTCTATTATGATGTGTCTATAAATTGTATTATTGATTTATTCAAGATGAAATGGTCTATTATGATGTGTCTATAAATTGTATTATTGATTTATTCAAGATGAAATGGTCTATTATGATGTGTCTATAAATTGTATTATTGATTTATTCAAGATGAAATGGTCTATTATGATGTGTCTATAAATTGTATTATTGATTTATTTAAGATGAAATGATCTATTATGAAGTGTCTATAAATTGTATTATTGATTTATTTAAGATGAAATGATCTATTATGAAGTGTCTATAAATTGTATTATTGATTTATTTAAGATGAAATGGTCTATTATGATGTGTCTATAAATTGTATTATTGATTTATTTAAGATGAAATGGTCTATTATGATGTGTCTATAAATTGTATTATTGATTTATTCAAGATGAAATGGTCTATTATGATGTGTCTATAAATTGTATTATTGATTTATTTAAGATGAAATGATCTATTATGAAGTGTCTATAAATTGTATTATTGATTTATTTAAGATGAAATGATCTATTATGAAGTGTCTATAAATTGTATTATTGATTTATTTAAGATGAAATGGTCTATTATGATGTGTCTATAAATTGTATTATTGATTTATTTAAGATGAAATGGTCTATTATGAAGTGTCTATAAATTGTATTATTGATTTATTTAAGATGAAATTGTTTATTATGATATATCTCTAAATCGTATTTAGATACATCATATTTATTTTCAGTTTTTTTAGTTGAATTGTTCATCGATATTGTATATGATCCGTTATTATACATAAATTAGGTTACAATAAAATTTGTATTTTATATAAACACTACATTATGAAAATTGAGATGTAGAAGTAGTGTGAGGGCCTGTATCATATATTTGGTAGCATGTTATAAATTGGAGGTCGCACAAGACCCTTGCACCGGTCTTGGCAACATATCATTGCAAATAAAGATGAATGTATAATTGAATAAAATGTTATTGTACTTTCTCTTTTTTTTTCTTGAGATGTAGTAGAATTGGAGAGTGGTTACTGGCCTGTCATAAATTGGATTGGGGGGGGGACACGAGATCCTTGCACCAGCCCTGATGCCATGGTGCTTAATATTGTCATATTACGTATTAATAAAACCTTATTACCATAATGAATCTAGAATATAATATAAGTTGATGTTAAAAATTGCCGCTAAACATTTTTGATTTATTTAAGATGGAATGATCTATTATGACATGTCTCTAATTTTGTTTATGGTGGTGGAACGTTACTAGTTTATTAGTATTGAATTTTACAAGCTAGTCCTTCACCTATTGAGCCACTTGGTCTACGTCAGAACTGCTAGGTTCTGGTCTTTCAGATTTTTGGAGGGGCACTTATAAACTGGTGTATGATATACTTACTAATTATCGGAGTATACACATAGGCAGATCATTAATAAAAGTAATACAATTTGAAATCATTAAAAAAAAAATGTTTTTTATTCTCTTCAAGATTTCCTTCATATTTCTTCTTAATATTTGCCATTCCTTCAACGCATCGTATCTCCGTGTCTCTATTTGTTTCAATCTCACTTCTAGATATTTTCCTCTCATTCCCTCGCCACTCTGTCATATACAATATTTTGCTTGTCCGTGTCTCGTTTTCAAGGACACATACCAACACGTCTGGAGACAGAAAGGGAAAACGAGAACGTCAACTACAAAATGTTTGAATCAAATAGAAAATAAAACTGTACCCACCAACACCGACCCCCCCCCCGAAAAAAAAATCCCAAGATCCACCTTTGCAAAACGTCTCGAGTTCATCTCATTTGAGCTGACTTCCGTACAACAACAATTTCAAACTCAGGGTTGTGGTTTTATTAATTTTTCTGCTGCTTATAATAAAGACCTCAGAAATTTGAAACCCTCTCATTTTTTTCTCTCCTCCCTTTGACATCTACGCCCGCGAATGTAGAAGATCTCAAGGAAAAGTAAATGCGGTGGCTAATCTCGTTAAACTTTGATCTCTTAAGGTGAGGTGCAAACAACGAAAGCAGAGAGAGCGCAGTCGATGATGTAAATCGATAGTAGCCTTCTCTTGCAGACCAATTATCTTGTGGTGTGAGTTCGACTTTTGCAGGTGTCCCAACACGCTGCGGCTTGTCCCAGACTGAGCTTAGGAAATAATCAAATCTGTTTCCTTTTTCTTTTTTTTGCTTTTCCAAGTATTGTGAACTGATTCTTAGGTTCACTAATTTAACAACATATCAACCCTTATTGGGTTATTTATCCGTTTCTTGTTATACACGAATCAAAAGTTGAATTTTGATCCGCTTCATATATCAGTCAAAATTGTATATACTTGAGTCAAAAAGAAAATAAACATTAATCTCTTTGATTTGGTTTGGTTTGTTTTACGGCATATCAACCTCAATGGGTTATTTAATGCCAACAACATTTTTATTGATGGTAATTTTTTTTTTTTTTTTTTTTTTAAATGTATCGCTGGTAATAATGTATTGCAGAGAATAAATTTTTTTTTACACAAATGTATTGCTGGTAATAATTTTTCAAAAAAAGTATTGCTGGCATTAAAACCTATTTTTATACTTTCATAGTGTTTTGACCCCTTTTTTTTAAGGGGGGGGTAAATATTTACCCATAACTGGGACCCTAACAGGTGCTACCACCTCGAGTCAGGGTAGACCTGGGAACACCAGCAATTAAGAGGTGCTTCCACGCTCCTCAAAACCTGATCAAATGCCTTGCTGTCGGATGTAAATTATCGTCTTACCCAAGACGCAAATGTAGTTTATCGTCTTACCCAGGACGGCATTAATCTGTTTTATTTTTCGTGAAATATAAATATTGATCGGATTTATACTTGAGTCGAAAGTAAACATTAGTCGGGTTTATACTTCAGTCAATTGAAATATAAATCTGGTTTATAGTTAAGTCAAACGAAAACATTAGTCGAGTTTATATTTAAGTCAAAAGTAAAAATTAGTCGGGTTTATACTTCTGTCAAAAGTAAACATTGTTTGGGTTTATAGTTGAACCAAAAGTAAACATTTGTTGGAGTTATACTTCACTCAGAAGTAAATATTTTTGGGTTTATACTCGAGTCAAAAGTAAACATTGGTCGGGGTTATATTTGAATCTGGAAGTATCCAGTCTAGCTCTTTTTTTTTGGGGGGGGGGGGGAGTCTTAGTCCCTTTACAGAGGATGCAGTCGGCGTATTTTAAACCCCACCGACAGATGTGAAGTGAAGAACTATTTTTGAGCATGGCTAAATGCAGTCATTCGAAGGCATGAACTTTAAGTGATCAGTAAAAATTTTATTTTTAATCAATTGATTTTTGTTTTTTGTTCTTGTTTTTATTAGGGTTAGCGAAATCCGATAGAGGATCTTTTTGATATTGGAACTTAATACACTTGCGAACTGGTTCAATCATCGGTGGGTACTGTAAAATGTGCTACACCTGGTATTATTAACCTATAAGTTAAGTCTATATGTATAAGGAAAGAAAACGCTACGGTAGTAATGATTTGCAAATCTTGCTAACCATTGCTCCCTGACAAGGCGTTTAAACTGCCATATTTGTAGAGAAAGTAGTTTAGCTTTCAGTAATCATAATAACCTAAGAAAAAGAAGCCACATTACTATGATTTAATGGCTCAGAAGCTAGCCTAACAAAACATTGTTTCTACCGTAGTTAGTTCTATCCAAACTACGCACCTTACACGTGTGGCAAAGTCCCACGCTATGCTGATCTGAGTACATATATTGTATCTCCAACGAACTAAATAATATCTATGTTGGTCACACCACAAACTCGCTTTCACGACGCTTGACACTACATTTGAATGATAACTCTAACATTTTTAGACATTTAAAACAACATGCCTGGCCGCATACACAATTCCGGAAAATCCTCGTCGAAAACACAACTATACTTAAACATGAAAACAATAAACAAAAACTAAAACATTCTTGATGCTATATACATAAAACAGTTGAAACCTAACCTGAACAAAATAAACTATGAAATCTCCAAAAATATCCTTAAATGCCTATAATTAGTAACAGAAGTCATTGGTTCATACCAACGGCTTTCCATACTCAATACTCATCGGATTCACTCTCGCGTGACGTCATGAGCTGTCGTGCGATTTTCGCTTTCAGCGTTTTATATGCACGTGTTTATCGTTGCTTGGAAATCATCCATGTAAACAAATAATACTATCATCAATTTCTTGTTCGTGTATTGCATAAATATATTGTGTAATTGTCATCTTTGATAATGGCTTATGTAAGCCGAAAGCTCAGATTGGATTAAATAAAAAAAAGTATGTATCAATATTGTGATTTTCTTTCATTATTTAATGATAATGTTATTAAGATTATCAGACTATATGAAAAAAAACTTACATAAAATATATAGACAACGCTTATCTATATTATTTAATGAGACATGTATTTATATATATATATATATATATATATATATATATATATATATATATATATATATATAAACCTAAAGAGCCAGGCAAACCTACCTAGGTTTCACCTAAACGGATCGTCAGGGAAAGGCCGGCCCTGACGATCCGTTTAGATGAAACCTAGGTAGGTTTGCCTGGCTCTTAAGGTTTATATTAGGTTTGCTCTACTTCGTGTATTGAGCACTTTACGTAGTTGCTTTTACTAGTTTTGGAAGTTTTTTCTTTGGACTCTAGGCATGAACTCTGGACGATTGTTTTCGCCTCAATTTCATGTTCTTAGTTCTTTCTTTTTTTATTCCTCATGTTTCCTTGGGTACTAGTTTGTTCTACTACAAGCCAACATACCCAAGGTTTTTCCAAGCGAGTACCACCATATATATATAATGAAAAATTTCTCAAAGTTAACCTGTAGAAAAAGAAAATATTTATAAATGTAAAAGACAGTAGGAAAACTGTAATATTTGCCGACGCGTTTCTTCCGATGTGGACTTTCTCAAGGCAAAACGAAATGAATTTATTAAACGAAGTAACTAATAATAACAAGACAAAATGTTCTTAGCAACTGGAAGAATTTATAGAACGCTATTTTCAGACTGTTAACTGAAATTACGTCATTTACTGTCACGTGTGGAGATATTGTCTTTATTCCTGTGTTGATGGATTCAACCATTTTCTTTTGATTTCTTGATACTGTTCTGTACGTGTGTTTGGGAGAGAAGTAATTCTGTTAAGAAAGGTGACATAGGGAAAAAGCCTGGGCGTAGATTAATATTTGGGTAATATTCAATGGCGGCACTCTCGAGGATTTTCCTTCTGAGTGAGTTGTTTTCTTTTTTTTTGAGTGTAGCATTTTAAAAATCAAAATTGTGGTTGAATTTATTTCTATGTATGACTAGTGCATTAGCTAAGTTGTTTTTTTGTGAGGTCTCTTTTGTGCTCATAAATACGCTTTTTTAAATTTCTACATTATGAAAATAGTGTTCTATAATTTTTTCCAGTTGATAAGGATATTTTCTTTTGTTATTATTAGTTACTTTGTTTAATAAATTCATTTCGTTTTGCCTTGAGAAAGTCCACATCGGACGAAACGCGTCGGCAACTATTACCGTTTTCCTATTGTCTTTTACATTTATAAATATATATATATATATATATATATATATACACACATCTTAGGAAAAAAGCAAAGGAGTGAATGTAAAGTAAAAACAAAACGATGAAAACGACAAATAATCACAACACCCTATACGTACGCATATCCGTGTAGACGGGAGCATGTGCGAACGCGCGCAAACATGCACACGAACGCACACACACATACAGACGACGAATAAACTTGCCCCAATGATAATTGCATATAAAAAAGAAAAATCGAGAAATATAAACAGTCAATTGCTAATAAAGAGACCCCCCCCCCCGGACGAGTGGACGGACTGGCCCGCCTACGAAACTCTGGAGTCGGCATGCTGAAGGTAACATCAATCAGCTAAGTGACAAACCTTTTACATATATTAAATCTCTCTCACTATCTCTCTCTCTCTATATATATATATATATATATATATAGAGAGAGAGAGAGAGAGAGAATGTTAATTCAATAACACACACATACATATATATATCTATTATATTTTATTAATTCAATAACATCATATATAACAATCAGCATCGGCATTCTTTCGCCTGTTGATTGTTAATGATTATCACAGTCAACAGGCGACAGACTGTTTCATGCTAGACGCAATGATTGCGTCTAGCATGAAACAGCCTGTCACCTCTGAGTGCTGACTTCAATGTTCACTTTTATATTTACATACGCTCTATCCCTGATATTGAGCACTTTATTCCATAAATATAGCACACCTTAAAACTATATTTCTTCATATTATATATATATTTATATATATATATATATTCACACACACACACACACACACAAACGCATTTAAAGGCGAGAATATTTAAGCAAAGTGGTCAATATTAAAAAATAAAAACAAAAATAAAGCCACAATGGTTAACAATAAAGAAAACTCAGACTTATCTTGATTTTCTGACTTCAAGTTCCGTAGATACACCGCGTGTCAGATTTTGAATTCGAAAAGATAAGTCTTCTTTTGAACTTTTCTTTATCACCCCACCTCTCTCTCTCTCCACACACACACACATATATATATATATATATATTCAATAAATAAAAAGTTCAAGTGACTTAACTGGCTCAAGAGTTTCGCATCGGAAAGCTCATCAGTGGCCATATGATTGATAAATCTATAGAACTTATTATCCGATCCTATAACCGACTAACCGAACGAAAGAACGCTAATTCTAACTTTCAAATTGCAAATTTCAAATTCTTAACACGCTAGAGTTTCGTTAGAAACGTCAAAAATTTTAAATTTAGAGCTAGTTAAAATTTAAACTGGTTTAAAAATCTGAACCGGTAACTTCTGTTGAGAACGATCGTCTAGCGTGACATAGTAAACCGAGTTTTCTAGCGGCAGACTTAACAAGTGATTAAATTTAATCGTTCCACTTCATTTCACTGGAAAACGTAAAATCTAGAAGGCGCATTGAGGTACTCTTCTGGAGGTTAGCATCAGTCATCCGCACACACATATCTAAGAAGACAGAATGAAAGAAATCTGTATAAAGACTATTAGAATCTATTGAAAAAATGATAATACGATCATCATTATCATATTTATCACCATCATCATCATCAGTCATGAGTTCGCGCCACTAGTAACTGAACGTTTAGTGAGCGCACGCTCCTTACTTAGTATTCTATCTGTTTTCAATAATGTGGTCGTCTGGTTGTCTTCGATTTTTCCTCTGAATGCTAGTTTTTCACGCTTCTTCCTAGACCGTTCCCAGCTCTCCTATAACGACTGACACAACCGTCACCATATTTCATAACTACCTCCGTTCCCTATTATTATCATTATTATTATCGATTGTATTCCATTCATTTGCCAGACAACTGTATATACCGTTTTTTATCTGCTTGAAAAACGTAATATCATTGTTCAACAATACGTAAAAGGTTTGAAAATATTTCTATTTCATTTGACTAACTTGTTTTCGTCTTTTTTTTTATTAATTCTTTCTTTCTTTCTTTGTACTAGTCTACATTGAAAGAAGCGTTTGAACTTCTTTTCTTGTTTCTTTTTCTTTCTTTCCCTGTTTGTTTCTTCTTTCTTTTTCTTTTTTTCTTTTTCTTTTTATTTTATTTTTTTTGCGTAAGATTGACGAACCGTTTTGTATGTTCTCGGTACGACTTGAACTAATATTGAAATTGGGCTGACACAACAACAGGTCTGTTGATTCGACACCCTCACGACAAACAATCCTTCCACCCGGAGTAGACTGTCTACACACACAGACGTGAAGTCATTGTCCCATTTGCATTACTTTTCCCCCCGTTTAAACATTGCACACGTATTTTTTTCTTTTGGTTTCCACGACTAATCTCACTCTCTTTCTTTGTTTCCTTATTTCTCTCTTCTTCTTTCTTCTTCCTTAAGATGTTTACTACCGTCTCGGGATAGTCAGGGTAGGTTTTATGGGTGGGGGTAGTGTTAATACTATAATGATAAGTACGAGGTGATTACAGTCAGGTGAGACGCCTGATAATATGCAACAACCTCTTTTGTAGACTAAAGACAAAAAGCGACCGGCTTAGTTTTATAAACCGCAAGAGCTTTCTCTTTTTCTTTTTTAATTATTTTTTTTTCAATCGGATTTTTTTCTTATTCTTTCAAACGCCCGCTTATCCTGGAGAGAAAAACCGTGAGAATTTACCGCATTTCTTCTTCTTTTTCTTCTTTTTCTTCTTCTTTTTCTTCCTCTTCTTTATCTTTTTCTTCTTCTTTTTCTTCTTCTATTTCTTCTTTTTCTTCTTCTTCTTTTTTCGCATTTTTTACCGCATTTTTTCTTCTTATTCCTATTATTCTTCGCATTATTCTTATTGCCCTTATTCTTATTCTTATTCTTATTATTCTTATTCTTATTATTCTTATTACCCTTATTCTTATTATTCTTATTCCTATTATTTTTATTATTATTCTTATTAACCTTATTCTTATTATTCTTATTCCTATTATTTTTATTATTATTCTTATTACCCTTATTCTTATTATTCTTATTCTTATTCTTATTCCTATTATTTTTATTATTATTCTTATTACCCTTATTCTTATTATTCTTATTCTTATTCCTATTATTTTTATTATTATTCTTATTAACCTTATTCTTATTCTTCTTATTCTTATTCCTATTCTTCTTATTTTTCTTATTATTATTGAAAAATGCTAAAAAGGAAAATTCTAAATGCTAATTACAAATTGGATGGTTAGTTGTTTTATTTGACATAGCATGGGTCTGAGGACTAGAGGTATCCAAGTTCGGATCCTCTAAAGACCAGAGATACTTGGGATATCTTGTTTGGAAAGTAGTATCTCGGGTAATGTAACGGTTAGTGAATCGGTAGGAGAAATAAGAGGGCCCAGTTCGAATTACCGTCGAGTTCGTTGCGTTCACTTTCACACAAATACTCTTGGGAAAGGTATAAATCTATCCCCCCCAAAATCATTCTTTTTGATACTAGGAAAATTTGGCAGTGATCTGAATCAGAAAATTCAAAGACGTAAAAGCCTGGATGTATCCCCCCACACACACACACACCAAATTCAAAGTTCATTTGTTGATGATGTAAGTTATTTAATTCATTAATCGGTTTGTTTGTTTTTTCTGAACAAATTTGTTTTGTTTGGGATTTTTTTGCATTTTTTACTAAGTCTTTCAATAATTATAATTCTGTGTTTCTTTCTTCATACATCCACTACGACCTGCCATTACTTCAGATAAATAATGAACGATTGCGTTTTGATTTCGAGGAAAGACGAAAGAAAAAGATATTTCAGAGAGACGTTCTGGTTTGAATGAATGAAAGAAAGAAAGAAGAAAAGAAAGGAAGGAGAGAAAGAAAATGAATGATTACGTTTTGATTTCGAGGAAAGACGAAAGAAAAACATACAAAGCGTTTGAAAAGTAAAACTCCCTATTTTATGCATGAGTGGCCAGCCAAGAGTCCTGACTTAACACCCTGTGACTTTTTTGTGTGTGTGTGTGGGGGGGGGTAGTTAAAGAAGTAAGTCTACTATACTCAAACCAAAGACTTTCGAAGAACTTAAAGGGCGAATACAAGAAGTTATATGTTCCATACCACAAGAGTTCCTGGTGAAATCAGTTGACGCGATTCCTGGGTGGTTGGAGATGCTGGTAGAGAAATCTGGTGCCCATATCGAATTTTTAAATGAAACCTCGTGTCAAACGCTTTTTCTCTCGTATCCATTTCTTGTAAAAATTATAGTTAATAAATAAATTATCGGTATTTTTAAATGAAGAGTTACTTTCCAATCATCCTGTATTTCAGAGACACGGTCTGGTAAGTAAGAAAGAAAGTGTGTGTGTGTGTGTGTGTGTGTGTGTGTGTGTGTGTGTGTGTGACGTATTTCATCCTTTAGGACTTCAGTGTTGATTACGTTGATGTAATTACATATGCGCATGAAAGACGCTAAAAAATTTTAATTTAATTTAAATTTTTTTAGTTTCTTTTTGTTTTTTATCACTTTTGGTATTAAGTTATTATTATGTTATATTTTATTATGATAAAAACAGTAACAAAAAGAAAAATTGAAACTGGCTAAACTATATACCCAAACACATATTTAAAAAATGAAAATTTCCGTGTCCCTTGGTTCCGTTTGTTTTGTTTTACGGCATATCATCCTTAATTGGCTATTTAATGACGACAAAATTTTATATATATAAATATATATTTATATATTTTATTTAATATATTTTTTTCCCCAAAATGTATTGCTGGTAATATTTTTTTTAATGTATTGCTGGTAATAATTTTTTTACAAAGTATTTCTGGTATTAAAAACTTTTTATACACTTTCATAATATTTTGAACCCATGATTAACTATTTGCTCATAGCTGGGACCCTAACAGGTGCTATCAACCCGGGTCAGGGTGGACCTGAGAACACTAGCAATTAAGAGGTGGTTTCACGCTTCTCAAAACCTCCTGATCAATGGCCTTGCTGCTGGATGTAGTTTATCGTCATACCCAGGACGGCTCAGCGTCTCTTCTGCTTCGTGCGCATATGTAGTTACAACAGCGTAATTCACTCTAGTCAGATGAAGTCCTGAAGGACGAAGCGCGGCACACGATTTTTTTTCCCAGTTTGTCATTAATACCGTATCTAATCGTCGTATTAACCATCATAGCCAATGCATATAGGCTCAAAATGGCTCCGAAATTTACTTTATGTCGCGAAAATTTTCTAACGTATAGATGGGGATTATAGCGTTTTACCCACTTCCTTCTCAACTTTAGCCCTACGGTCCTTAGCGTACTCCAAATTCCAAATGTTCATTTCCATTACTAGTCCTAACGGAATACGTAACTCCAACATAACATCTGTAAATGATTCCACATGTTTCTTATATAATAATATTATCGGGTAAATTTTTTTCGCCCTAAAAACTTACACTGAGGTTAAAAAACTATCATATTATTTTATCTACCATATATCTAAATTTCTTTTATATATCTACTACATCAGCTGTTTAATCTAATATATAGTATATAATTCTGCTTGCCCCTCCCTTAGTTCCTTTGTTAACGTACGTTACGCCCTGCCAATAACTTCATTAATAATGGGCTGCTCCGATTTGATCGCGAGGAAAGACGGACAAGGCACATCATAGACGCTGTAATTAATTAATTAATGTATGCATTGCCAATACCTTCATAAATAATGGACTATTCCGTTTTGATCGCGTGGAAAGACGGGAAAACTTTCCAGAAAAAACGCTACTTGGTTTCAAAGAAAGAAAGAAACGCCCTGCCAATACTTAATAAATAATGGACTGTTCCGTTTTAATCGCGAGGAAAGACGGAAAAGACATATCAGAGAAGCTGTTTGATTTCCGTGAAAGAAAGAAAACAAAATGAAAACAGGAAAGTCGTAAATTTTTTAAGCGTACTACTAGCATCAGTCAGTTATGCGCTATACGTGATACACGCTTAAACAATAATGTAATCTTTCGATACATGACTGACGAGGTAGATTTTTTTCCCGCAGTAGGTTGCCATTTCTTTCTGCGGTAGACCAGTTACCAAGGCTATAGAACCAGGTCTGCTATTTGCCAATAGCTGGGGGGAAGGGAGAAGATAGTTCATGCCTTTCCTAAGGGTATTAGCACGTAAGTGTATGTAATGGATTCGACTGAAATTCGAACTCGGCTCTCCGAGGAAGCACGGTAGAGTAATGGCTGGCAACTCGGATTGAGGAATCGGAGAGCCGAGTCCAAATCGAAAGATACGTGATCGCCTAAGCGTGTATCACGCATGTCAGATAACTGACTGAGAGAGGATGCTTCCCCAATCACAACAATCTTAACCTTTTCTAGTCTAAGGTCAACCGTTATCTATCCTACATATCCTCATAATATACACTTCTTATTTCCTCCCTTTAAACTATTGCAGTGAGATAATTCAGATAATTTCTTTTTGAACAGGTTCTAGAGAGGATCAGTCAGTTATGTGTCATGCGTGATACACGCTTAAGCGATCATGTATCTTTCGATACATGACTGATGAGGCAGATTTTTTTCTCGCAGTAGGTTGCCATTTCTTTCTGCGGTAGACCAGTTGCCATCCAAGGCTATAGATCCCAGTCTGTTCTGCTACTTACCCATAGCTGTATGGAGAAGAAGAGGATTCAGACCTTTCCAAAGGGTATTAGCACGTAAGTGAATGTAATGGATTCGATTGGAATTCGAACTCTGCTCTCCGATTCCTCAATCCGAACTGCTATCAATTACTCCACCGTGCCTCCTTAACACATTGCTGGATCAGTAAAAATTGCACGATTTTCCAATGTTTTGAATGTTTTGAATTTTCTAATATGGTTGTAATTTTTAATTTAATGATTGAATACGTTCCTTAGAATTTCCACTATGACACTAACATCTCCGGAGGCTGATCAAGCAAAAAGAGAAAGAAAGAAAGAAGGAATAAGAGAGAATCTACTAAGTGGATGATAATTGTTGAAATTGCAGAAAGATGGATCGAAGAATTGAGAAGAAAATTAAAAACGGAATGTTTTGAGATAATTCTAGGGAGAATCGAACCCAAATTTGTCCGTCCTTCCCCATCTCCCACCGATAAGAAAGACAACATTAAAGTATAAAGTATCCCCGAAGGTGTCAGATAAAATAAAAACATGTGTTGTCGATAGAGAAATCCACGTGGTCAGCGAAATAGCATTGACGATTCCCCTGGATCAGATAAAATAAAAACAAATGTTTCGAATCAACCACCCAGAAGAAAAGAACACCTACGCGTTCGTCATTATAACTTCGGCGACATTCGTCCAGAGAAAATTTTATATCCAAACATTAATTCGGGTTCCCTTGGATACAAGTGGTAAGAAAAAAAATAATTACTATTTTGAAGTGACTATGGACAAGAAAGCTTTGTGATCTATTCGATCGTAAAACAAATGAATGACACAGAGAAAACGATAAACTTTCGTTTTAAGGAGAGTGGGAATGGATTTTTCTTTCTCCAATGCTTGAGTAGTTCTTGCCGGACGCAGGACTTCATATAAGCTAGAGATTTTGGACTCAGAGAAGAGTTGAAAGGAGAACGGTAACACCCACGTTAAACCGGCCTTGTGCCACATCTCGCTTTGTGGGGAGCGCGGGCAAATACCGAGTTGAAAAGAGATTGCAGACACGATAAGGAAAGAGACACAGAGGGACACATCGGAATCCACATTGTTTGCCGAGACCTCCTGACCAAAGACCTTGTGTCAGACATAAAGACCAGAACTGAGAAATTTAAGTTACTACTAAAACAAGCTGCATGCCTCGAAGGAAACCCCGGTGTCAGTTGATTATAATAAGTGGGAACGGTTAAAACATCTGTATACAACAAATCACATATAAACCAAATCGTTATTACATTTTTAACCCAAGTTAATTCTTTATTCCAAAGGATTCTTTTTTTTTCTGTAGCATCCAAATTGTCGAACTGTCTCCACTTCAAGTTTGCTTCATCAACGATCTTCTCACCCTCTGAGATCAAAAACACAACGTGGCAGAGGAGTGAATAGACAAGCGACAGTCGAGTGGAACCGTGCCTATCACCACGATACCAGCGACAAAATAAGTCATGCGCTAACGTGTGAAGAGGCAGCTAAATGGTAACCACGGCGGTCTGAAGAAACTTGATGACCAACGACTGAGTGACATATTTGGTTACCGCTGATCAGGGTCGACGCCGGGAATAGTGCACACCACGCCTACAAAAATACCCTTACAAATTTCCTTATTGTACCGCTACATATTTGGGCTTAACAGCTTTAACAAAATATTCCAATAACAATCTAAAGTTTAAATGCAGGTCATTATTAACGAAGTAAGATGGTACGAATGAAAAGATTCAATATTGGCAAGAATTTCCATTTCCTTGAAACAAACGTTAAACCTGATATTTATTTATTTGTATCGGTAACTCAGTCGAAGATAGGCATGACAAATATATTTTGGTAAAATGAATTTTTAAAAATAAGATTATTCATAATTGACATTAAGCAAAAAGAGCTACAAAGAACCGAAAATAGAGGAGAGCTATGACATTTAACAATTTTTTTCTCCCCCAGATACAGTTGGCGGACTTGACCTAAAATTAACAGCAGGTAAACGTGTGAAAGGTCAACACCAAATCTTAAAATCTATACTAAAAATATATTATTTTTAAATATATATATAAAAATATGGAAGTATAAAAAAATAAAAAAGATAAAATATAGAATTACAAAAAAAAAAAAAAGGTTATATTAAAAAAAATGCTTCCATAATTATCACAAGCACAAAAATGGCTTTCCCTGAGGAAGTTATTATTAAATGCTTCATAAATTTCCACCAGAAAACCTTGTCAAAACCGCCACAAAACCTGAAAATTTATTTAGCAAAGAAATCAAAATCAATGATCTTAACTAGGAAAGTAAAATGCTGAACATTTTTTACAGCTCCATTACCACCACCACCACCACCCCCGTTAGTATCGAGGGTTGTTTGAATAGCCGACAAAATATTTTCCTTTCAAATTTAGCAAGTGGCAAGTCAAAATTTCATGATTAGCCAAATAGCTTTCTGATTACCTCGGTCAAATAACTCCAAGGAGTTTCTGGTTTTAGTTATTTGTGGGAATTGCGAGCAGTTAAGTTGTTTCCACATCTGTCTATATTTCTGTGATGAGGTATTGTAACTATTTACATTGTTCAAGCTGTTGTCCTCGTCTTTATTGTCATATTCAACGTATATCATCTGAAGAAGGCAGGACTGCACAACGGGCGAAACGTCATAAATAGGACAATAAAGATGAGGACAACAATCCAAACAATGTAAATAGTTTATTTGTTGTTGTTATTTCTTTTTTAATCGTTTCATCTCATACAAGATCATAAAAGGGTCACTGAGTGTGAAAGAATAAGAAAACAATAAAAGAGGGTCGCAGATAGCGATTGGCATTTTAATTAAATTTTTGAAGAACAAAGTTGGCTGAAAAGCAAGAAGACAGGAGAGAGTCCCACAAGCCAGAAGTGCGAGAAAAGAAACTGCTAGCATAGAACTTAAGCTTCCACTGAATCTACCCGTACCAGAGCTTGAACTCACAATTACTATGCCATGAAATTCACAAACCAACACTTCAATCCACTGCACTATTGAAAAACAATCCTGAACCTGGAGTGTTTGATTTGGGTTTTTTACGCCTTACCTTTTTAAGATTATTTAAAGCCGAAACTTATTTAGAATTTTTTGGAGATGATAATGATTTTCTTATACAAACCCTACTATTTAATCCATAGCCGGGAGGAGAAGAGGTGGATTTATACCTTTCCCAAGAGTATTTGCATATAAGTGAATATAACAAACCCAACTGGAATTGGAACTCGGCTCTCCGATTTCTCATCCCGAGCCGTTATCCATTACACAACCCGTACATTCAAGTTTACAGCACCTGCTATTCTCGAGCAGTCAACAATCCAGGCTCAACTTTGATGAACCGGTGTTTCAGCGTGATATGGCTGTAAGCCTCCTGAACCTGGAAGGACAATTTTTCTCCCGTAGATTAAATAAAGGATTCAGTGCGAAAATCCCTAAAAGTGATCCGGATCGACAGACACCTGAAGAAGGCATAACGGTCGAAACGTTATGATAACAAAGATGAGGACATTAGTCTGAATGTAAATAATGATAACTCTTCATCTCAGAAATTCAGATATAAATAAATCAATATTTTGTCTTACAGATCTTATTCTGCTGATGATTAAAAGTCGAAAAAGGTTTACAAAAAATTGCCGTCTCTTGCAGTCTGAGTTGTTTGTCGCCTTCTTTGTGCAAAAAAAAAATAAAATAAATAAAATAAACAAAAAGAAATGAAGAGAAATTATTGATTAAAACTTTGAAAGACACGAGCTTTTTTTTTTTTTTATTTTATTGATTTTTGAAATGAAGAAATATCCGAACTATTGTTCTCGTCTTCGATTACTACAGATGTTATTATTGTAGGCACGACGTTTGGGCCAAGCACTTATGAACAAATTTTTGAAAAGCCTAAGCTCACATACGAGAGTAAAGATTGTCGTCGTTGGAGATCCAAGCTGAGTACTTATTTCGAGCGATACGAAAAAAGTTATAAACATGACGAGCGGAGTATAGAACAGCAAAGTTTTACGACCTCAGGAGTAGATATGTTCACCTATTGTCCAGTTCACGGTTCACATTCTTCCACTGTCTTTTGAACAGGCGTAGAGGTTTGGCTCTTGTTTCCTGTTCAGTGTTGGGTTTCCGGTTCCTTCTAAATTCTACTTTAACTCTATATTTTAACGTCTCTGCCTAAACTCTGAAATTTAAACTATTATTAAGTTTCAGGTTCCTTCTAAAGTCTTTTCCTTCTCTTTCACTTCCGGTAGCTCCATTTAGTCTTAGTGTCGTTATTGCCTTGGGATGAACAGATTAAAAAAAATATCACGTTGAAACACCGGTTCTCGTATAATCACCGAAGCTAAGCAACGTCGAGCCTTATTAGTATATTGATGTGCCTCATAGTATTTTTTTTTGTGTGCTACTTATCTTCGAGGAAAACTTTCGGCATTTTAATTTCTAATGGGAGATTAGACATTACATAAGATTCCAACAATCTTTCCTTTGTTTCTAACAAGATTTCTTTCCGATCCCTTAATACCTTGATCACTTTCTGGAAAGCCTTCTTCCTATGCACCTTCGGATTTCTGTGTCACATTTTTAGTCATTAAATTTCTGCATCTTCTTAATTCTTGACGTCCCCAATACATAACTCACACATTGGGTAGCCCCTTTTGCTGACACCCATGTATTTTCTTACAATTAATAGTTCATTATTTTTTGCTTTCTCTCAACTATATCGTCTGGTAGTTCATTTTTATTATGATCACGTCTGCTGATGATAAACCTTACTCATTTCTCATATAATCCATCCATGATCTTCTCAACATCAGTCGGTGGAATCACATCTTTGTCTCTTCAAGTCTTTTATCTATGAGGAAACCTTTCAGCATTTTAATCTCTAATGGGAGATTAGACATTAAAATAACATTCCAGCAATCTTTTCTTTGTTTCTAACAAGACTTTTTTTTTTGATCCCTTGAAAGCCCCTTTCGTTATTCCTATGCACCTGTGGGTTTCTGTTTCATAATTTCAGCATTTTCTTAATTTGGACGTCCCCGATACATAACTCACATCTTGGGTTGTCCCTTTTGCTGACAACCATGGATTTTATTACAGTTAATGCCCCTTCATTTCTTGCTTTGTCTCAACTATATCGTCTGATTGTTCATATTTCTTATGATCATGTCCTCTGATGATAAAGGCTTACGGTGATATCATGTTGAAATATTGTATGATGATCAAAGTTAAACAACGTTGAGTCCGATCAGTACGTAGATGGGTGACCGCTGAGGAATACCAGGTGTTGTAAGCTTGTATGGGTTGTGTAATGGATAATGGCTCAGAATGAGAAATCGGAGAGTCAAGTTTCAATTCCAGTCGGGTTCGTTATATTTATTTACGTGTAAATACCTTTAGGAAGGTATGAATCTATCCCTTCTCCCCACCGCCCAGGTATTGGTTAATTAGTAGGATTGTATCAATAAATCTTTATTATCTCAAAAGATTTCTTACAATCTAAAAATACATTCCGGCTTTAAATAATCTGCAAAAGTTTGATGAGCCTTAAAAAAAACAAATTAATATAAAATAGCAGGAATTCGTAGTACACGCGAAACCATAAAACAAAAAAGTGGTTTTAAGTGTGGGGGTGTATAAATCAGGTGATACTTATTAGATTACTGATTGTGAAGTTCTTATCTGGTTTTCTCATAAACTGAATATTTTTTAGAAGTCTAATTGTGTTGTAAACATTTTTGTTCCTTTTGATTATATATACACATTTTTTTTCTTGCTTTTCGATTGTACGTACGTATACGTATGTATGGCATCGCTAGATTTTTTTGCGTATAAGAATAAGTCATGTGTAGTTTTAGAAGCTAATGGTTCGAAAGAAAAAACGAAGCAAACAGAATTGAGTTTTCTGATTTATTTTGACAATTAATCTCCATAATGATTTCAGACAAATGATACAGTTCAGCCCAACAATAATCTTCTCATAGATTGAGGTCAAGAAGACAAATTTATTTTTCTGTTTAGTTCTCAGTTCTAGCAAAAAGAGAAAGGAAGTGACGCTCCCCAGCACCCTCTAGCGCCGTGGATGAATGCTGTAGCGTAAATTAATATAAGAGTACCTTCTATGTACTATGCCCACTCAGGACGTTGGCTATCACAGCTCTCCACAATTTCCTGTTATTTGTAGCTCTTTTTTCTTTTCATCTCTTTTCTTTTTCTTTCTTTATTTTATGAACATTAATTTCTAAACCTTTTATATAAATCTTCGCCTATCGTCTAGTTCACGCTCCTTTCCCGACTTTTAAACAAGAGTAGACGTTTATCCCTTGTTCCATGTTTAGGATTGTGTTTCCAGTTCATTCTCCTAAAGTCTTCTCATTTTCTTTTACCCCTCAGTAACCCCTTGCGCCTTAGTGGCATTATCGCCTTGCTTGGGGTTAAATGATTAAAATAAATAAAATTAACTTTCTTTTTTTTTATATATATATATATAGATCTATTATCCTGTTGTAAACATTCTTGTTTTGATTTAAAAATTTTCTTTTTTATTTCCGCTTCTACTTATTTCCTTAAATGAGACCTATAAACTTTTTCCCGTACTTCTTTCAGACTTATATAAAATTTTTAGAAGATAATGTTCAAAAAAAAAAAGAAAGAAATAAAGAAAAAATAACGGAAAGAAAATAGGAAAATTTTGTTTTTTGACTTCTTTTGACAATTAATCTCCATAATGATTTCAGTCAAATGATACAGCTCAACAATAACCTTCTCATAGATTGAGGTCAAGAAGACAAATTTAGTTTTCTGTTCAGTTCTCAGTGCCAGCAGAAAGGGAAAAGAAGTGGTGCTCCCCAGCATCCACTAACACCGTGGACGAATACTATAGTGTACATTCTTGAACTTGCGAGTAAACTTAGCATTATCGTTCGATGAATCCTCCCCCCACACACACACACACAAATATGCGAGTGATGCATCCAATGGCATCATGCATCAGTAACAAGAATTTCAAATTAAAAAAAGTTAAGAAATATCTTCCCAGTTCCAGCAAAAATTCGAGGGACTTCAGCTCTCTAAGAATTGAACAGACAACTGCACTTTGTATGCGCAGCAGTAATTTGTACAGTCGTGAGTACAAAAAAAGAAAGGAGCAGGAGATAAGTTTTATTTTGAAGAGTATGGGAGAATAACTCTTACGAATACGCACACACACACTATATATATATATATATATATATATATATATATATATATATATATATATATATATATAAATTAACTGATTTAAAATGTTTTTTTCGCTACAGAAAAAAATAAGTTATTCCAATATTCGCTTGAAGATGAAAACTGAACTAATGCATTTAATTTACTTATATAATTAAATTTAAAGTTTTTAGCTTCCATTTTTGAAACATGGTTATTACTGTGTAGCAAAAAACATTTTAAATCAGTTAATTTATAATATTTATGCTCTGTAAATTTACATTGAGCTCTGTTTTGTAAAAATAAAATAAAAATATCAATAAGAACACCGGATTATATATCTTACTATATATATATATATATATATATATATATATATGCATATATATATATGTATATATATGCATATATATATATGTATATAACTTTAAACGTCAAGAGGCCTATTTTATGCATGATGAACTCTCACGTCTTGTAAAAAAATATAGTTAGAGAGGAGAGTCTATCATACATAAAATAGCGAATTACTTTTCAGTCACTTTGTATATTGAAAAAAATCTGTATTCTTTAATTTTGTGCTCGTCTGAAAAAAATGTAGGACTAGAATACGAGGCCGGCTAAACATATTTTCTTAAGTTTTAATAAGGAAGTAAAAATACTGTTACCAATGGCTGGGTGTTGCCTTACGTTGCACTTTAATTGGAGGGTTTTTTTTTGTCGCGTGTGGGCGTGTCGGGCTGTTAAATGAAGTGAATAGGGATGTTCTGATTTATTTCTGATTGTTTTTATTGGTGTGAGTTTGCATTGTCGCTCTGATGAATTCTTCGTCAAATGTGTGCCGTGTTCCTTCAAGATGTCAGTGAACAAGGCACTCCACATGTTCCTATCCTGTGAAGCTTTGAGCAATATGTCACCTCCCCGTCTCTGTTCTACTATCCGCTGACATAAACTCGTTAAATAGATAATCACTGTCTCCTTCTACAGCCCTTGCCTTCCCTGTGAGTGTCAGATTCTCTACATCTTCTTTCCTCATTATGTGTCCTAGAAATTTCAACTATCTCTTTCTGATTCTAAGCGCAAGTGACTTACGGACACATTACATTGAAAAAAAAAAAGCCGGTTCTCGTACGATCACCGAAGTTAAGCAACGTCGTGCCTAGTCAGTGTCTAGATGGGTGATCGTTTGGGAATACCAAGCGCTGTAAGCTTGGATGTGCGGATGGAGTAATGGATAACGGCTCGAAATTGTTAATCAGAGAGCCGAGTTCCAATTCTCGTTGGGTTCGTTATATTCACTTACGCGCAAATACCCTTGAGAAAGATATGAATCCACCTCTTCTCCCTCCCTATGGGTTAATTAGTAAGATTTGTATTACTGAGCTGTTATTTTCTAAAAATAATTCTTAGAATTTAAATATTTTCTGGCTTTAAATAACTGGCAAAGGGTTGATAAGCCGTAATAAACGAATTAACCAATCAATACTAAGTACAAGCGTCCTTTTTGCTCTCATTTTCTTTAAAAACTTCCCATGTTCCGTTCATGGTATTCACCGCATCCATCTATAGAACTACATCTCTGTTGTCTCAAATCACTTCTTTATCTGAGATGGAATTTTCCGTTATTCACTGATATGTACGGGGATTGATATTATATGACGGAGGGGGGTTTCAACATTTGATAATTTTTAGGCAGTTTTGATCAACATTTCTTTTCGTAAGGAATTGTAAATGTAGGACTACCTTACACTTAAGTAAAATAATAAAAATAATAATATTTATTAAGAATTTATTACAGGAAATATCAAGTTTTACATAGATAAATAATTTAAATCTTGTAGCACTGTTCGATTTGATAGGTATTTTTCATTTTCCCCTTTGTTATTGGCAGCATTTTAGAATACTTTGACTGCAATGCTAAGTTTCCTAAGTTGAATAAACTGGGGCTATTTCGTTTATATTTTGTTAACTCCCTTTTCCATTGTTTTTAGATCGCTTTCTTCCAGCCATTTTGATGGGCAATAGCTAAATTCTGAAATTTAGAATGATCTTATTCCATTTAAAAAATAAGCCTGTAAAAAAAGAATATTTTAGATTAATATACGACCAAAAATAAAATGCTTTTTGACAAAAAAAACTTAATGATTTCATTATAATTATGTAACAACAATGTAATGATATTCCGTAGACAAATCTACGGTTTATGTTATCTCATCTCGCTGCATGGTTACGAACTATAAACCTATATTGAGTTTGAAATATTGTGTAATCGGCTCTAATTTTTTGTAAAATACTTGGATATGATATAATGAACAGATTTCCGTGATAAAAGCCATTTTCGATTTTTTGTTGAATATGCCTCTCCTCCGCCGAACGAGTCATATAGCAGTTCAGCATTTTTTTTTCTTTGCTTCTAACGAAGTTTTCCTGTTTCAATAATCTGGATATCTTTCACTGTTCCAATGCGCCTTTGAATTTTGGTGTCAAATTTTAGGTCGTCTCTTAAAAGTAAAACACTTCCTAGGTAGTTAAATTTCTGCACTTGTTTGATTCTGACGTCACCAATTCGTAGCTGCCATCTTGGCTTGTCTCTCTTGCCAACGACCAGGCAATCTGTTTTTAGTCCTTTCGCTGAAAAAAAAACCCCAGATATTTCTATAAATCAAATTAGGATATTTTGGTGTATAAATCTTCGCTCTCTCTTCTTAACAATAAAGATATGTACGTATGTGTCCTTTCTTGTCTTTTTTCCCCATTTTTTAAGATTTGTTATTCAAGGAAACAGATCTGAAGAAAAGCGTTATTTAAAAGTCACAGAAGGAAAATTACATTTGTACTGGATTTAAAGTTAGTGTTCTGGTAGTTTTAAGTTTAATATTAATGTATGTTTGTGCGTAACACTTTACCGACTGCAATCTAGGTCTTTCACTAATCGATTTCTCCAAATTGCTATCTTGTCAGAGTTTACTTTGTTCTATGTATCCTATTGCTTGATCGTCTTGCCTTAAAGATCTGACAAGAAGTGAAACCTACCATATTCTACGACTGCTGAACTTTGAACTTACGATGTTAAAGTATTACTTTAGAAGTTGATAGCTATTTACACTATTTACATTGTTCGGGCTGTTGTCTTCATATTTATTGTCATATTCACGACGTTTCGGTTGTTGTACGCTCCGGCCTTCTTCAGGTGATATACGTTGGAATTTCGAACCGAACCCTTTATTTCGTTCACCGGGGTAGATTGTTCTAGTTCCACGTGGATATCTCAGTTTAGGTTATTTCCTTTTAGTAACTCAACTCTCCAAGTTTTTTTTTTTTTTTTATCACTTCTGCCGTGACCAGGTATCGAACTCTCAACTCTTTGGGTCAAGTCACTGGATTAATTCAACCAACGCTCTTATGTGTCTTTGGGGGCACATATCCCAGGGAATAAAAAGATATCAAGAAAAGCTATGGCATATGGAACTAGAACAACCTACCCCAGTGGACGAAATAAAGAGTTCCGTTCGAAATTCCAACGTATATCACCTGACGAAGGTTGGAGCGTATAACAGCCGAAACGTTGCGAATATAAAAATGAGAACAACAGTCCGAACTATGTAAATAGTTACAATGCCTCATCTCAGAGATATAGACAGACGTTGATAGCTTTTTGGCAAACGTGGATAAACGTGCCGCAATAAAAACGTATTGTCAAAAGGACGGTTTTTCTCAGTTTAGATCTTTGCTGATTACCCTACGCTAGAGACCTTTTACCAGACTAAGCCAAACTTAGTAATTACCCATAGAAACAATATTTTCCCCAATAATGTTGAATTTAATGTTGGATGTAATAATACTAATAATATCTGCAACAGAAAAATATTCTTCCAGCAACTTTACTGAAGTTCACGATGTTATTAATGGGATCGTTTCTGTTAATTCACCCCAAAATAAAAAGAATTTATATTTACAAAAATTCACACCAAATTCTCCCAGAGCGAGGCCCTTCAATTGCACTCTGGTTGGGTTGACCTTTGCAATCTTCCTAAATATGGACGATTCGGGTCCGCCATTTCTAACTGTGGGGGTCTGCATTCGCGCGCACCCCGATAAACAAGTCAAAAACAGATATTTTTCTTTTTAATTTAAAAAAAATTCATAACCAAAAATGTAAAAAGAATACACAAACTGTAAAATTCCAAAATAGAGCCAAACATTTAATAATAATAAAAAAACTTCTATTTAAAATTTATAAATTTCTTGGGGTTAATTATAATATATTTGCGATAAATAACTTTACATTATTTGGGGTGAATGAACAGAAAAGATCCTATCAATGTGCCATACACTCGTCTCGTTGAACAAAGTCGAATTCCGTTGTGGTCTGAGTTGTTTTTTAATGACACTTTTCACACTATTGTATATCGTAAAAATTGGCATTCAGTTATAAAACGTGCCTATAGAGAATGAATATGAATATTTTTTTAAATATCGGCGGCATTTTCGGGCAGTTTTTCTTGTCTTTAATAAATTAGTTTTCTTGTTCTTTGAGGTAACGAAATTGATACGGTCGGGTGTGGGAGTCAGTAAAAACTATCCTTAGGGTTAGCGATATTTATTCGACGAGAGGACTGATTGTCCATATGGTATAATAAACTAATCACTAAAACAGTAACCCATACCCTCTCCAGTCTCTCTGAAGAGCCCACGGGTGTTTTTTAATGAATCATGAGCCTGTTCACCTGACGCTCGCCCCCAAAACGTCTGGCCGCGTCTTGTCAGTGCGTCGCACGGACCAAAATGCAGAGTTTCCATTTTTGTGTACCCTAATGACCGGACAAAGGTACTCGTAAGACGACACATAATAGACCCCAAGGAAAATGGTGGGGCTTTGGTGTTTCTCTTTCTTTGTCTACCGACCGAGTGTCGTTTACCCCTAATTGAAACGTGTACCACTCAGCTTCTTTTTCCTCGGGCCACGTTCGCTACCCACGTGCTTTGACGAACAAGAGAGCCCAGAAAAAGACGAGAAAGATTTTAATCTTAAATAGAATCGTTCTCCTCATCCTCTTCTACCTCCTCCTCCTCCACTCCACCCTATTCTTTCTCTTTCTCCATCCTCTATTTTCTTTTCCTTACTTCTTCATTTTATTTTAGCCTCACCTTCTCCATTTTCCGTTTCCTACTACTATTACCACGTCTACATTTCTCTTTCTCTCTCGCCATTTTCATCAACCCCTGCCTAATGTTGACCCGTGGCTTTTTTTTTTTCTAACTGTAGTTTTGGGACGGGTAAGTGCTTTATACTCTAATTTCTAGCCATTTTTAATCCGTTTTTGACATGTTCATTTATTATTGTTCTTTTCTTCTTAGCCGAGAAAAAAATAACTGGATTAGTCGCCTTAGTTCGGGATGTACTTCGCCCCTTTTTTTAAAAAACAAATGGATGTTCAAAAAGAGCAAAAAGACTTATTTTAACAAAGCCACACACGCAGATACTTGAACATTCTGGCGAGCATATATATATATATATATATATATACACACACATTAATTAGTACAAAGAAAGAAAATCTATCCGAAAAGTATCCACCTAATTAATATTAAAAAAAGAAAAAAATTACCTAGAGCAGTGACGCCTTAATACGCTTCAAAGTAGTTTCCTCTTGGGATATCACATATTAGCCTTGCGCCTCTCCTACTTTTCAGAACAATCAGTAAAGTTATCTTTCGGGATCGCGATCAGTTGATTCGCTGCATTTTTCTTCATCACGACCACCGTATGAAGTCAATGCCACACTTTGTTTCGTACGCACTTTCATGTCAGACGCCATTTTGCCGGCTGCTGACTGTAGCAAGGCTATGAAAGCGTGTGTCATTTGCGGGAAGATTCATACTCTCTTGTTACACTGCTATCATCAGCCTCCGACGTCCTGGACGAACATGAAATAGGAGGCATCATTTGCGGAGCGACGCTCTCAACCTAAAAGTAACCGAAAGAATATTTTTGTTACATTGTCTATCCGCCCGTCTCCGGAAACGACAGTGTTGCGCAGATTGTTTATTTTCTTTTTCCAAAATGTAATAAGTTTGGTGGGGAAGTTGAAAACAAGTTGGAATATTTTTCAAAATTTAATAGTGGCGTATGTTGGAAGTTTTTTCGCAATTCGATAAGCATGGAAGTGGAATAAACGAGGGGGGGGGTGAAAACTTGTTCAAAATCTAATTACGCGGAGGTGAGGTTGGAATTTTTTTCGTGATCTTTTAAGGGGTAGAATAATCAAATAATCACGGGTGTTTTTTTTGTTGTTTTTGTTTTGTTTTTTGGGGGTTTTTGTTTTCGTTTTTTTTAATCTAATAAGCGTTGTGAGGTGGAAATATTCTAAACTTAATAAGTGGGGTTGAAAATTTTAAAAAAATTAATAAGAGGGAGGGGCAGAGTTTTTTTTTTCTAGGATAAGTCTGATAAGTGGGTAGAATAAGTCTAGAATTTAGTTGATTTGAATGAAGGAATGTCATGTAAACATACAATATAAATCATTTTAAGAAAGTTTAAAACAATTTTCTTTTAAATGTTCTCCATTTGTTATTTTTCTTTTCTTCCCAGATTTGTCGTGCGTTGTCGTGTACGAACTGATTTCGAAAAGCATCAATAATGTCGGTGTCTCACAATTGTCAAGCACACCAAACGTTCTTTCCTCAGTCAAATCTTTTAGATTATTTTTAAAATAACGAAGTTAAGAACAGAACGTTACACGACTAAAATATTATTTTGATTCGTCGTCATTCGAATTAATTTTTAGAATTGAATGAATTATAATTTGAATGAAGTTTTAGAATCTGTATCAAAACAGTTCTGCAATTCTAAATAATCGTTTTCTTAGAATTTAAATTTCTTCTAAGAAGTTTCCACAAAAATAGAGAAGAGCAGCGGGTTAAATTTTTTTACCAAAATTAATAAGTATGAGGTACAATTATTACACACCCGAAAGTAGCTAAACTGGTGACCCCCAACAACAGGTCAGATATTACTTAATAATAGTAGGCCGCATACCATAGTAACATTGCAGAATAATGCTCTTATTAATCAACTCGTTTATTTATTGGTCACGGTTAGGTGGTTCTACATGCTAAGATTGTTAAGTAAGCAGAACTCAGAAAATAAAATAAAGTCCGACAATATACAAATTTGAAGAAATCTGTTACTGAAAAACCCAATTTGCAGTCGGTAAAGTGTTACGCACGCGCGCGCACACACTATATATATATATATATATAAGATAAACCTAAGGAGCCAGGTAAACATACCTAGGTTTCACCTAAACGGATCGTTAGGTTAATGCTGTCCAAGGTTTTTCCAAGCGAGTACCACCTCTTATATAATTTTAGCTCTAGGTTGACCTAATGAGTACTTTACAACGTCAACCGTTATGGAACGAGTAGACGTAGGTTACTCCTTTAAAAATGTACCATTACCTGAAATTTATCTTATGTTTGCTCTACTTTGTGTATTGAGCACTTTACGTAGTTGCCTTTACTCGTTTTGGACGTTTTTTTTTTGTTTTTGGACTGAGCTTGAACTCTGGACGATTGTTTTCACCTCAGTTTCATGTTCTTGGTTCTTTTTTTATTCCTCATTTTTCCTTTGGTACTGGTTTGTTCTACTACAAGCCGAAATACCCAAGGTTTTTGCAAGCGAGTACCACCACTTATATAACATTTGTGTTGGATTTAAACTTAGTGTTCTGCATATATATATATATATATATATATATATATATATATATATGTTAATACTAAACTTAAAACTACCAGAACACTAGGTTTAAATCCAACACAAATGTAATTTTCCTGCTGCAACTTAATAACGTCTTTCTTCATATCTGTTTGCTTGAATAACAATCTTAAAAAATGGGGGGGGAGACAAAAGAAAACATTTCTTCTTCTTCTATGTGCCGTGTCCCTTCAGGACATAGGCGATCATGTATTTCCACAACTTTCTTTCTCGTGTGGCTCTTAAAAGTTTTTCTCCTTTTACAACGCCCCACGTTCCGCTATCCATTCACATAAGCTCGTCAAGTAAGTGGCTCGTTGTCTATCCTATCTTTCTTACATCGCTTCTCGGCCTTTTGGCTAAGATCAAAGTGTAGTATCTGTTCTCAGATTACTCGCTGAATGATCGCCTTTAGGCTGGGAGCGGTCACCGATACAGGCCGGTCGCAGGGATTCGTCCCTGCGCTGGTAGTATCATAGCTAGACTAGCTAAAGCCAAAGCTAAAGACCAGCTTGGACAAGCTATGACCAGCTAAAGCCAAAGCACTGCGGCCCGGGTGAAAACTCGGGCCCATTCCCCCTCCCTTCCCACGTTAAACCCCGACCTTGTGTCACAACCTGACCCTGTGGGAGGTCAAGTAAATCCTGCTTCTCGGCCTTTTGGCTAAGATCAAAGTGTAGTATCTGTTCTCAGATTACTCGCTGAATGATCGCCTTTAGGCTGGGAGCGATCACC
Organism: Acanthosepion esculentum; assembly: GCA_964036315.1. NCBI lineage: Eukaryota > Metazoa > Mollusca > Cephalopoda > Sepiida > Sepiidae > Acanthosepion > Acanthosepion esculentum. The sequence continues at coordinate 95,811,032 of OZ038499.1, forward strand.
GATACAGGCCGGTCGCAGGGATTCGTCCCTGCGCTGGTAGTATCATAGCTAGACTAGCTAAAGCCAAAGCTAAAGACCAGCTTGGACAAGCTATGACCAGCTAAAGCCAAAGCACTGCGGCCCGGGTGAAAACTCGGGTCCATTCCCCCTCCCTTCCCACATTAAACCCTGACCTTGTGTCACAACCTGACCCTGTGGGAGGTCAAGTAGATCCTGCTTCTCGGCCTTTTGGCTAAGATCAAAGTGTAGTATCTGTTCGCAGATTACTCACTGAATGATCGCCTATGGGGCCGGGATTCCTTCTCCGATACAGGCCGGCGGCAGGGATTCGTCCCTGCGCTGGTAGTATCGCAGCTAAGACTAGCTATGACCAGCTTGGACAAGCTAAGACCAGCTAAAGCCAAAGCACTGCAGCCCGGGTGAAAACTCGGGTCCATTCCCCCTCCCTTCCCACATTAAACCCTGACCTTGTGTCACAACCTGACCCTGTGGGAGGTCAAGTAAATCAACAGGCCGGCGGCGGGGATTCGTCCCTGCGCTGGTAGTATCGCAGCTAAGACTAGCTATGACCAGCTAAAGACCAGCTTGGACAAGCTAAGACCAGCTAAAGCCAAAGCACTGCGGCCCGGGTGAAAACTCGGGTCCATTCCCCCTCCCTTCCCACATTAAACCCTGACCTTGTGTCACAACCTGACCCTGTGGGAGGTCAAGTAAATCAACAGGCTGGCGGCAGGGATTCGTCCCTGCGCTGGTAGTATCGTGGCTACGTCTGACCAGCTTGGACAAGCTATGACCAGCCAAGACCAGCTATGACTAGCTAAAGCCAAAGCACTGCGACCCGGGTGAAAACTCGGGTCCATTCCCCCTCCCCTTCCCACGTTAAACTCCGACCTTGTGTCACAACCTGGCCCTGTGGTAGGTCAAGTAAATCCCGTGTAGTATCTGTTCACAGATTACTCGCTGAATGATCGCCTTTAGGCCGGGAGCGATCACTGATACAGGCCGGTCGCAGGGATTCGTCAGCTGGTAGTATCGGGGCTACGTCTGACTAGCTATGACCAGCTTGGACAAGCTATGACTAGCTAAGACCAGGTAAAGCACTGCGGCCCGGGTGAAAGCTCAGGTCCACTCCCCCTCCCGTCCCACGTTAAACCCCGACCTTGTGTCACAACCTGACCGTGTGGGAGGTCAAGTAAATCCACGGCCTTTTGGCTAAGATCAAAGTGTAGTATCTGTTCGCAGATTACTCGCTGAATGATCGCCTTTAGGCCGGGAGCGATCACTGATACAGGCCGGTCGCAGGGATTCGTCCCTGCGCTGGTAGTATCATAGCTAAGACTAGCTAAAGCCAAAGCTAAAGACCAGCTTGGACAAGCTAAGACCAGCTAAAGCCAAAGCACTGCGGCCCGGGTGAAAACTCGGGTCCATTCCCCCTCCCTTCCCACATTAAACCCTGACCTTGTGTCACAACCTGACCCTGTGGGAGGTCAAGTAGATCCCGGCCTTTTAGGCTAAGATCAAAGTGTAGTATCTGTTCGCAGATTACTCGCTGAATGATCGCCTTTTGGCTGAGATTCGATCACTGATACAGGCCGGTCACAGGGATTCGTCCCTGCGCTGGTAGTATCGCGGCTACGTCTAGCTCTGACCAGCTATGACCAGCTAAGACCAGCTTGGACAAGCTATGACCAGCAAAGACCAGCGACCTGAGTGGAAACACTCGGGTCAACCCCCCTCCCTTCCCACGTTAAATCCCGACCTTGTGTCACAACCTGACCGTGTGGGAGGTCAAGTAAATCCACGGCCTTTTAGGCTAAGATCAAAGTGTAGTAGATTACTTGCTGAATGATCGCCTTTAGGCTGGGATCGATCGCTGATACAGGCCGGTTGCAGGGATTCGTCCCTGCACTGGTAGTATCGCGGCCGTGTCTTTAGCCATGACTAGCTCTGACCACCTTGGACGAGCTAAGACCAGCAATTGACCAGTGGCCTGGGTGGAAACGCCCGGGCCTATCCCCACTCCCCCTTTCCCACATTAACACGGCCTTGTGCCACATCTGGACCCTGTGGGAGGTCTAGTAAACAATATCCTATCTTTCTTACCCTCAGTATGCTCCGTGAGGACTAAGTTTTCGAAGTCCCCTTCTTATGTGTCCAAGAAATTTCATCTGTTTTTTTTTCCTGATTTTGAGTATAAGTGTTCTTTCTGTTACCATTTCCTTTAAGACTTCTTCGTTGCTTATTCGCTCCGTCCGTGCAATTCTCAATATCCTCCTGTTGAAGCATTTCTGCTGCATCTAGTTTTTTTCTCATCCTTAAGAAAATTCTCAACATTCACTGCCATATAAGAGAATAGATACCACATAGCAATCCAATCCTCTTTTATTTTATTTTCTTTTTTTTTATTTTCTTTTTTTATTTTCTTTTTTTATTTTCTTTTTTCTTTCTTTTCTTTTTTTTCTTTCCCGTTTCTTATCAACTTATTAGCTAATACTATAATCAGATTTGGAAAAAAAATTCTTTTTAACTTAAGCAACATTTTTTTTAATTTTTTTAAAATGAAAAGTTTTTAAGTGCTCTTTAAAAAGGTGCATTTTTTTGCCAAATTATGTGTTTCTACAAAAGAATACCGAGAATAGCATGAACGGAGCATGTGAGCGACATTTGAAGCAAAAGGGACACTTGCGTTTGAATCAGAAAGAGACAGTTGAAATTTCTAGGGCGCATAATGAGGAAAGAGGACTTAGAGAATCTGACACTCACAGGGCATACGGAAGGCAAAAGAGGAAACATTGAGTAACCAAGTAATCGTCTGCAATGTCATTGGTCCTGCCCTAGCATCTCGGCTTCAGTTACTTTCCCACCGCCATCTCTCTGCCTTTTCTGTAAATACTTTCATGGTAATTGATCTGGTGACTTTATGGATTTAAGCGCACTACTAGATTGACGTCATGGTCTCATCAATTCAGTTTTTCTCATTATTCGGATTATACTTGAGTCTATATGAAAGCATTGGCCAGATTTATATTTGAGCTTATAGGAAAACATTGGTAAAGTTTATATTTGGACTTATAGGAACATATTGGTCGAATAGTCTGTAGATAAATAGTGATCATGTTTATACTTGAGTCAATAGGCACATATTCATTCCTACCCAGGCTGCAACTATCCATCCGATATGTGGCCATTTTTCTCGGTTCTTATCCCTCTCCAGTGGGCGCAGTAGGCGTATTCTAGGCTTGAACGACAGGGCAAGCGGTTTTCTGATCAAGCATTCGAAAGAAGAGTTTTAATATAAAAATAAATAAAAACTTTCAGATTCCGAGATTCAGATAAATGCCATGAATATGGCTGTTTTGATCTCAGTTGAAGTTCTGTTAATCGTAATTTCTTCAATTTCGTGGATTTTTTTTCCTTAGTGTGGACCAGCTATAAAGCGACCAGTAAATAAGGACAGACTGTTTCTAAAACAGCGTTAATTTTTCCACCACAAATGCCGAAGCTTAAAGAAAGGCAAAAATAAAGGTAGAAAATCAACAAACGCGCAGGGCCAGTGCGTACTACTCCCGAAACCCCCTGATTGGGGTCCCGGGCAGTGCTTTGTGACCCTCGCTCCCTCATGAACATTTCCTTTTTTCTACCCACATTTATATACGTTGAGAATGAAACAAAGCACAACTGACTGTTAAAGGATTAAATATTTTCACGGATTTGGACGTCATTCTGGGATATATATATATATTTCTTCATCCAAATTCGTGAATTTGTTTTACTCATATGCTAAATCTCGGGGGTGGGGAGGACTATATGAAATTCGCTATTTCTCTTATCCATAATGTTGAATGAGTTAACAGCATAAAAAACAAAATTCTAAAGCTGATGTTAAAAACTGCCACAAAACATTGACTTATATAAGATAGAAGTGTCTGTTATGACAGGTCTCTAATTTGTATTTAGATACATTAAATTTATTTTCAATTTTTCTAGTTGAATTGTTCCCCTATATTGCATATAATCCATTATTGTACAGAATTAGGTTACAATAAAATTTGTATTTTATATGAATACTACCTTATGAAAATTGAGATGTAGTAGAGTGTGTGTGTGTGTGTGGGGGGGTCCTGTATCATAGATTTCGGGGGTGGGGTTAAACATTTGCACCGTCCCTGCAAACAGACATGTACTTGCAAAAGCACAAGCTCTTTTTTTTTCTTTCTTTAAATCTTGCATTCTTCTTCTATATCAGTGTCTCTTGGTGATTAAGGCTCTCTACAATTTCCTGTCCTTTTTAGCAGTTAATATATGTTGTCTTTTGTTGACTCTCCTAAACCCTGTTATGCTATCCATTTACACAAGCTCGCTAGGTGGGTTATGCATTGTTTTCCTTTGTCCAACTTGTCTTCAATTTGCCCTGTGAGTATCAAATTTTCCAAGCCAACTTTCCTCACTTATGCATCCTAAAAATTTCATCTCTCTCTCTATATATATTTATATATTATATATATATATATATATATATATATATATATATATATATGATGTTAACTATAACGGGCGTTTTGTTTCCAACTTCGTCATTGCTTACATGTTCGGTCCATTGCATCTTTCAGTAGAAACACATTTGTTGCCTCAAGTCTCCTCTTCATATGTGAAAAGATTGTCCATCATTCACTGCCATATAGGAGGACTGATTATCTTACTTAATACACCCTTGAATTATCGGTGTATAGACGAGTTGGCTAGGTTAGGCTGGTTAATTTTACGGTATATTAAAACTAGTTGTATTATTTTGTGTCGAATTCTAAAATGGGGTACCCAGTGAGAGTCGAACTCGCTATTCAGTAGTCAATCAAACTAGATCGCTAACCATTATCCTATGCCAGAATTAATAAAATTATAAAATAAAATTATTAGAACTTACGGTTACATCTTGCCAACTCAACTGTAAATTGATGAGATCACGATGTTAGTCTAGTACTGCGTGTAAATTTAAAGAAATCTAGATAACATCCGAACAATTACCATGAAAGTATTTATAGAAAAAGACACAAAGAGGCAACTTTACGGCGATGGGAAAGTGACTAAAGCCGTGCCGCCAGATCAGGGCCAATAATACTTCTTTGAATTTTATCAAGGAGCTCAAGATAAATAACAGGGGCATCGAACCATATGTGACAACAATATTCTAAGGATGGACGAATATATCTGTATAATAAGTGTTTGTGACTTTCAAATTTCACGAGATGGTTTCGAGTCTTGTTTGTTACAGCATGCGCCTTTTTTTAAGATTCCTTTCCAGAAAAATATTTTATTTTGCGCAAAAATATCAGCTATTATAAATTAATTTCTTTTATTTTTTTCTTTGTCAATTTTTGCTTAAAAATTACTGGGAAACCAGTAACCCGACTGAGCTTGAAATTACAGTGATGTTCGATAAAAGTGACTCACCTGATGTTTTTTTACTAAATGTTCTCTTCTTCGATGAAACGAAAGTTGAGCTAAATTCAAAGGATAAGCAATCTAAAATCCGAAGAAGCTTTGAAAGCTCTTTGAATTTAGCAGTAAGTACTGCCAAGCATCCGGTCAGTATAATGTTCTGGGGATGCTTTTCTTTTCATGGAACTGGTTTCTTAAAACCTATTGAAAAGACCCTCAGTACAAGATAATTTTAGTCTTGTCTGCTCCCTTCTGCTGAAAGGGTGTAAATCTACCCCACCAAGCTCATTTTTATGCAGGATAATGCTCCCTGTCACAAATCAAAATTGATGAAGGAATACTTTGATGAGAAGCAGGTGAGTGTTATGACATGGCCGCCCCAATCTCCTGGCCTCAACCCCATAGAAAACTTATGGAGCATTATAAAGTACAGGCTATCGAGAAAGCAGTTGAGCAACAAAGAGGATTTGATTGTGAATTTCATATCCGAATGGAATTCAATGCTTGGAGATAAGATTTGCCAGAACCTAATCAAGTCAATGCCAAAAAGGGCTGAAAAGGTTATTCAAAATAAAGGAGGACCCATAGAGTATTAAATATTTCGAACTATATTACCTATTATAAATAAATTATACCTCTATTATTCTTTATTTAAAGCTGTTCGGTTATGTTTCTATTGATTGCTAGTTGCAGGAAATAAGTTTTTCCCTAAATCTCATTTATATCCAAAATTATAATTATCAATAGAATATCTTAGGGTGAGTAAACATTTTTTACTAGGTGGTCGGGCAGGGGGTCTTTATATTAGTAAGATTAAAAATTAGTTTGACCCCAAAAACAATAGGCGAAAAAATTTTAAGTAAAAGAAAATCAGGTGAGTAACTTTTATCGAACAGCACTGTACTTTATTCTCCAAGTTAGAATATTTTAACAGTATAGCACTAACAAAAATTACATTACGATGTGCCTTTTTTTTTCTTTTTTTTTTAAATTATTATTATGTGTCACGGTAGGTGGCGCACAAATGTAGGGGATTCGGAACATAATAAAATAGATTTTGATTTTTTTCTGTTGAGCTCGTTTGCTTGAACAAGAACCATCGGTCAGGCTCTCATGGTTACAGATCTCTTGACAGTCAATCCGCGCGCCTGATCACCGAGCTTTTAACCTAGAGTAATCCCCTACCCCCGTGGCTAGATTCCGTGAAGAGAAAACAAGAAAGATAACTCGGAAGGAAACGTCGACTGATTTGACACTGCCGACCAGATCCAATACATCAAATGGGTGCTTTTTTCACGGAAAATGTCAACTTATTTAGGTTACGTGGCCAAATAATGAGCCCAAACAATTTCAGTGGGTCATCTGCTTTTATCTTTCAAGCCAATCAACGCGCATTGAGCCACATTCTAACAAGTTAACCGTGGATAGTTCACCCTTTGGTCGATTCATATGCGCAAAATTAACCGTTATTGCAAGTACGAGACACTTTCAAACCATATCCATCCCCATTAAATACTCTTCACTTGTAGTTCTGTGTTAAGCTAATCTTGTCAAATATTAAGCATGTGCAAAAGTTTCCAGCCTATTATTCTGTGTATTTTGTCACTAGGGTATTTGCCAACCGCCTCACGCGGTCATTTAACGTGGGGTACCCGAGCCCGTAGGCTCGGGCAAAAATTCCCCGTAGACCCCGTAAAAAAACGGGTTCGAGTAGCTGTCTACCACCTCAGACGAGACTCTGCCCTTCGGCATAGCCTCGTCTGGGTTCCTCTCCGCCCGAAGGCAGAGAGTTCGACCAGCTGGAGACGAATCTCCAACTAATTGCCGAAGCACTAGATTTCAAGAAAGAGGGAGCAAGGGTCTTCTCCTCACACGTAATAGTTTTCCTTACTGGAAAGCAGGAATTAAAAATCTAGCATATTAAGTACGGGGTGACTGAAAAGTAATTCCTCATTTTAGAATACTTATAATTTCTTTATTAATTATAATTTTTACAAGAAACGGATATGAGAGAAAAGCGTTTAGCATGAGGTTTTATTTAAAATTCGATATGGGCACCAGATTTCGCTGCCAGTATCTCGAGCCGCCCAGGAATCGCGTCCACTGATTTCACCAGGAACTCATGTGGTATGGAAGATATAACGTCTTGTATTCTCCCTTCAAGTTCTTCCAAAGTCTTTGGTTTGAGTATAGTAGACTTGATCCTTTAACCAGCCCCAAAGAAAAAGTCACCGGGTGTTAAGTCAGGACTTGTGATTAGCCACTCCTACACAAAATTTCCAACATTTTTATTTGTTCTGCGTATTCAATCTCTAGATTCAAAGGCTTACGGCCACATCACGTTGAAACACCGGTTTCTGTACGATCACCGGTTAAGCAAAGTCGAGTCCGGTCAGTACCTTAATGTGTAACCGCTTGGAAATACCAGATGCTGTGAGGGTGGTATAATGGGTAATTCGTCGGAATTGTGAATCAAAGATCCGAATTCCAATTCCAGTCGGGTTCGCTATATTCACTTACGCGCAAATACTCTTGGGAAAGGTATGAATCCACCTCTTCCCCCCAGATATGGGTTAATTAGTAAGACTTGTATCACTAAATCATTATTTCTACCACCAAAAATAATTTTTATAATATAAAAATCTTTTCTGGCTTTGAATAACTTGCAAAGGGTTGATAAACCGTAGAAAACAAATCAATAAATTTAGATTTTAAAACGATGGCTCTAATATTCTGCTCATATTTAATTGCATTTCTTGCTAGAAAACAGTAAATAAAAAGCTATTCTAACAAACCATTGCAATGAACCTCACAGAGGCTCTTCACGTGTGGCCTTGTGCCAGAATAAACTTAGTCTAATAAGCAAAATGCCTCGCCATAGAACAACAGCTAACAAACTATTATTATGAGCGACTAAGGGAGCTCTTCATTTGTTGTCTTTTGCCAAGCTTTGTATTATGGGGGACATTCAAAAAGGTCCGTAGAAAAATGGAATTAAAAGTAAACATTTTGAAATAAAAACATTTATTTCTCCAGTAGGCTCCATCAAAATTAAAGCATTTTTGCAAGCTATAGTACCAGCCATTCATACCATCCCGTAAGAAAAGAGGGCCCTGAAAATTTAACCATGTCAAAGCATACTTTTTATGCCATTAATAGGTACATTTCAATTTTTTAAGGTTAGAAAAGAAGTTGCTAAATCAATTCTGTAAGGTGGACGTCTAAAGATTTACTATTGAAATTCTTGCCAATTCTTCCAAGTCTGATGAGAGAGTTTAGTAGGAGCATTGTCATGGTGGAAAATGAATCACCGATGAAACATTCCATGGCGCTTTTCCGATAAATTATTAGCTAATTTTCTCGAAACACTTTCGTAGTAAGCAGATTCTATTGCCTTTTCCACCTCTAAAATGTCAACCAGCGAAGTGCTCTTAGCATCTCCGAAAACTGTTGCTATAACCTTTTCTCCTGACCCTTTCCAGCTTTGGTCAAACATTGTTTGATTGAGTTTGTCTTCAAGATCGTAATCGTAAAGCCAGTTACATTCGTCTCAGAAGGGCACCTCGACGTGGTGTAATGGTTAGCAAGCTTGTCTCGCTAGATCAGTTACGCCTGAAAAGTGAGTTCGATCCTAACTAGGTGCTCCATACTATTGGCCTTGTGCCACATCTAAACTCCGCTTAGAAAATAACTAGGGCACCCCGACTTGGCGTAATAGTTAGCAAGCTTGTCTCACTAGAACAATTACGACTGAGTAGTGAGTTCGATCCTCATTGGGTGCCCCCATACCTTCGGTCTTGTGCCACATCTAAGCTACGCTTAGAAAATCAATACATTCATCTCAGAAAGTTTCATGTTTTTTGGGGGTTTTTTTGTATCCCAATTTGTTGAAAATTTTCATTGAGAGCTCTGTTTTTGCCTGTCGTTCATCTGAGCGCAACAGTTTGGGCGGTGACATATTCTGGGGAAGAAGCTTGATTGGGTGGTTTGATTTGTTTTATTTTACGGCATATCAACCTCAATGGGTCATTTAATGCCGACAACTTTTTTTTTCCTGGTAATATTTTTGTTTTCTCAAAAATCTATTTCTGTTAATATTTTTCCCCCAAAATGTATAGCTGGTAATATTATTTTTTTCAAAAACGTATAGGTGGTAATATTATTTTTTTCAAAAACGTATAGCTGGTAATATTATTTTTTCAAAAACATATAGCCGGCAACACTATTCTTTCAAAAAAGACGTATAGCTGGTAATATTATTTTTTCAAAAACGTACAGCTGGCAACATTATTTTTTCAAAAACGTATTATCAGAGGCTTTGCTGTTGGACATAGTTTATCGCCATACCCTGGACGCGGATGTAGTCTGATTGTTAACTATTTGCCCATAGCTGGGACCCTAAAAGGTGCTACCACCCCGGGTCAGGGTGTACCTGGGAACACCAGCAATTAAGAGGTGGTTCCACGCTCCTCAAAACCTCCTGATCAGAGACCTTGCTGTTCGACAGTTTATCGTCATACCCAGGACGCGGATGTAATTTATCGCTGCTTGGGTGGAGCTTACTCTTTATCAAAGGAACATGAAGGGATTGAAAATGATTTACCACCGTAAATATGTTCAAGAAACATAGACTTTTGGATTTTGATTCTGTTGTTTTCCATAACCAATCTTTTTATTTCTTTTTTTTTGGTGGGGGGGGGACAAATATTTCATAAAAGTTAAATCCGTCATGTTGGTGCATAATTATCAGGCATTTTTTTAAACAATATTTATTATGAAAAAAGAAACCTAACAATTCAACAATAACATTTTAAAAAGATTATTCCGGCGCATATGATTATCGACACGCATTTTTATAACCTGAAAATAAAATATTTTTATTAAAAAAAGTTAACAAAACAGCAATTTTATTAACAAATAACTAGCCTATAAAAACGCCTGATAATTATGCACCAACCCAATATTTGCCTTCGTTCTGTCGAAACATTTTGTAGACGGTTTGAATAGAGTTCAATATCACTTCACTCCTTACCATACGCTCGCTTCATCACCATCGCAGCTGTTTTGAAGGCCCACTAAAAATTAGCGTGATTTCTCATCAGCAAAGTTGCTAGATTCAAAACATGCGCGCCTGCGCAGGCCCATTTGTATTTCTTGGACTCTCACACAGCCAACTGCAGCTCAGTTGAACTGAACTTATTTACAGTCCAATTATGTACACCACCACATACATTCTTTTTAATTCAGAGTGGTCTTTCTCCTATACTGGTTACAAACCACGACTCTAGAGTCGAGTGTGTTTATACCTTTACCAGGAGTATCTGTATGAAAGTGAATATAATGATCTCGACAGCAATTCGAACTCTTGCTCGCCGATTTCTCGCCCGAGTCTCTAACACCACACATACACCCTACGCTCACCTAGAAGAATAGAATTCAAGGTTCATACTCAGTTAAAGTTCTCAGCAATCAGTGTTGTGCTTGTAAACGTATTTTTTTTTATAAATGCGGCCGTTTCTTCCGGAAGGATGTGCGAATGACGTAACGATTATCGGCGCAAAAAGTGATAAGTGGTGAGCCAAGTTAAAATTCCGATCGAGTCAATCAAGTTTCCTTCATACTAACGACATTGGTATAAGTATAGATCCTTTTTTGTTGTTCTTTCCCAAAAGGTATAGCTTAAATAGCAGTGTTGACTGGCCTCTCGAGTTTGGGTGGGGCCGCTGTGAAGAAAGCAATCGGAAATCAATCCATTATCTTTTCGAATAAGTCATGGCGCTTGATACATAATAAAGTAGAGGAATCTAGGGAGAGCCGTGACTGCTTTTGTCCTGAAGAGACATTAAGAAGAATTCCTATTAGCAAGTCTTTCCGCATCTATAACAGTACCTACAGATTTTAAACAGCATTCCTTCAATTTTGTTTTCCTCAAGGACACATGACACAGTGGATCCAGTGATAGGACCCAAAGAGTGTGAGTTCAATACCCGGTTAAGGCAGTGGAGGACTCGAAGAGAGGAATTAACAGGGGATAACTGATATCCATTAAACATGGCACGTGAAACTAGAACAGTCTACCCCAGTGAGCGAAATAAAGGGTTCAGTTCAACATTCCAACTACCTGAAGAAAGCCGGAGCGTACAACGGCCGAAACGTTGTAATAAATATAGAGACAAAGATGAGGACAATAGTCCGAATAATGTAAATAGTGTACATAATATCTCATCTCAGAAATATAGACAGATACTAAAGAGCCGAAACGTTGTAATAAATATGGCAACAAAGATGAGGACAATAGTCCGAATAATGTAAATAGTGTATATAATACCCCATCTCAGAAATATAGACAGAAAATTACCAGCAATACATTTGGTGTATACTAAAACTTGCAAGAAAATAAAATTTCGGCATTAAATACCTAAACCTTCGATTTTGCAAAATTTGTAGCGAGAATAAGACGAGAGAAAGTGAAGGTCACTATATTGAATATTAATCCAAGTAGATACGCTTGACTTGCTGCTGTACGTGGGTTCTTGACTGCAACTCAACAATCGCCGTATCACCAGTGCACAAATTAACGAGCAGGAAGCATTTGTATCTTGCAATCGCCTGATAGAATCGCCACATGCCACCAACATCTGTTTGATTGCCCTATCCACGTCACACAAACTACCCGGTTGCTGCTTGTACCGCAGATGTAAGTATGTAAGTATGTAAGTGGGTGTTTTTAGATAACGGCCGGCCTGAGGCCCCAGCAGCCAGGACATGCTTACACAAGCAGTAGCAAAATATAAATACAGCCCGAGACGAAAGTGAAAAATGCAAAATGGCGACCGTTCGATTGGCCTCGTTTTCGTTCCATGAATTCTTGTATCGGTTTCAATTTTAAGCTTGCATAGCACAAATAATCTCTTTAATGCATCGTCTGATTCAGATCAGATATTTTTTTAAATAAAATAAATTAAGGATTATAGCACATTAACAGGGCTACTCGGCGTTGGCCGTATATTATATCAAAGTGACACTAGTAAGGTACAAATTCATAATTAACACTATTTATTACAACTTAATTTTACGTTACTATTTAAATAAATACAGGGTGTCCATAAAGTTCGTGTGCACTTTAAAAGATTTATAACTTTATTTGTATATCCACTATAAATAATTTGTAAAAAGGATTAGAAAGAAGTAAATCTATATTTTTTAAGGTTTTATTGAAATTTTATTTAAGTTTCCACATGTCCTCCATCATTAGAAATTACAAAGGGTAATACGATTTTGCAGTTCACGGAAAACATTTGCCAACTGATTTACAGTAATGCCTGAAATCAAATTAGTTATTTTAGCTATACTTAAAACTAGGTACATTAAACTTTATAACATTACTCGGCTATGGCTGGGTCCTTCCCCTTTACCAAGCCACTGTCTACGACGCTTAACATTTCGATAAAAGATCCATTTTTCGTCGCCAGTCACAAGTCTATCCAAAAAAGGTTGGCGAGAATGGAGAGAAGAGCAGATGTCAACTCGGGATTTGAGGTTGTTTTCAGACAATTCATGAGGCACCCATTTTCCAAGTTTAGGAACTTTCCCAAGTTGTTGAAGATGACGATGAACAGTTGTATGGTTTGAACTGAGAACCACTGCTAATTCCTCAACTGATAAAGGATTTTCTTCAAGGGCTGCTTCAAGAAGCTTTTCATCAATTCAACTGGACGTCCGGTTCATCTTCATCTTCAAGGGTGAAATCTCCACCTCTGAATTTTGCAAACCATCTTTTGCAAGTTCTTTCATTCACACATTCCCCTCCATAAACTGAGTGAATGTTTCTACCGCTTCGTCTGCTGAGTTTCCTTTCTTGAACTCATAAAGCATTATGTGCCTCAAATGATTCTTGGATACTTCCATGTTAGCAGGGTTTTAATCAAACAAAATTTAATTTTATTGTTCTCTGAAATAAAATTTGATCGGTTTAAATGCATCTAAACATAAAAATAATGTTCAGCGCCATTAGACATTATAAAATATTCTTTAAATTTCGTTTATTTTAACAAAGAGTTAAAATTCGGACAGAACTTATGGGATGACCTAATATATAAGATGATAATATATATATATATAAGATAATAATATATATATATATATATATATATAGATGATAATATATATATATATATAAGATAATAATATATATATATATATATATATAGATGATAATATATATATATATATAAAGATGATAATATATATATATATATAAAGATGATAATATATATATATATATAAAGATGATAATATATATATATATATAAAGATGATAATATATATATATATATGATGATTATATATATATATATATATATATGATTATATATATATGATTATATATATGATTATATATATATATATATGATTATATATATATATATGATTATATATATATATATATGATTATATATATATATATATGATTATATATATATATATATGATTATATATATATATATATGATTATATATATATATATGATTATATATATATATATATGATTATATATATATATATGATTATATATATATATATATGATTATATATATATATGATTATATATATATATATATGATTATATATATATATGATTATATATATATATATGATTATATATATGATTATATATATATATATGATTATATATATATATATATGATTATATATATATATGATTATATATATATATATATGATTATATATATATATGATTATATATATATATATATATATGATTATATATATATATATGATTATATATATATATGATTATATATATATATGATTATATATATATATATGATTATATATATATATGATTATATATATATATATATATGATTATATATATATATATGATTATATATATATATATATATATATGATTATATATATATGATTATATATATGATTATATATATATATATATGATTATATATATATATATGATTATATATATATATATATGATTATATATATATATATATGATTATATATATATATATATGATTATATATATATATATATGATTATATATATATATATGATTATATATATATATATATGATTATATATATATATATGATTATATATATATATATATGATTATATATATATATGATTATATATATATATATATGATTATATATATATATGATTATATATATATATATGATTATATATATGATTATATATATATATATGATTATATATATATATATATGATTATATATATATATGATTATATATATATATATATGATTATATATATATATGATTATATATATATATATATATATGATTATATATATATATATGATTATATATATATATGATTATATATATATATGATTATATATATATATATGATTATATATATATATGATTATATATATATATATATATGATTATATATATATATATGATTATATATATATATATATATATGATTATATATATATATATGATTATATATATATATGATTATATATATATATGATTATATATATATATATGATTATATATATATATGATTATATATATATATGATTATATATATATATATGATTATATATATATATGATTATATATATATATATGATTATATATATATATGATTATATATATATATATGATTATATATATATATGATTATATATATATATATGATTATATATATATATATATATGATTATATATATATATATATATGATTATATATATATATATATGATTATATATATATATATATATATGATTATATATATATATATATATGATTATATATATATATATATATATATGATTATATATATATATATATATGATTATATATATATATATATATATGATTATATATATATGATATATATATATATGATTATATATATATATATATATGATTATATATATATATATGATTATATATATATGATTATATATATATATATATATGATTATATATATATGATTATATATATATATATATGATTATATATATATGATTATATATATATATATATATGATTATATATATATGATTATATATATATATATATGATTATATATATATGATTATATATATATATATATGTGATTATATATATGTGATTATATATATATATGATTATATATATATATATATGATTATATATATATATATATATGGTGATTATATATATATATATATATGGTGATTATATATATATATATGATTATATATATATGATGATTATATATATATATATGATGATTATATATATATACATATATATATATATGATGATTATATATATATATATATATGATGATTATATATATATATATATATATATATATATATATATGATGATTATATATATATATATATATATATATATATATATAAGATGATTATTTATATATATATATATATAATCATCTTATATATATATAAACAATTCAATTTAAAAGAAAATTATAAAATATCAATCAAATTTACAATGGATGAAATTGAAAATTTGTATTTGTAAAGCAAGAGATTATTGTACTTCGCGGAAAAAATGTTTGCAATTTTAGAACAAATAACCCCTTTATCAAATAAAATGACTGCCCGTTCATTTTTTTTTAATCTTTTGATTTTCAATTTAATTCATGAATTTTTTTGCCATTATTTATATAAAATAGTTATATGAAGTCATGCATGTAATTAAATAGAAACTCGTTTACAGTTTGTTTTGTTTTTTCTGTTTGATTTAAATAGTTTGTTTTTGTTAGAAAAAGTTTTTTATATTTGTGTTTTATATAAAATGAATAAATAATTCATTAATGATAAATTTTTTAAAAACTTTCCTTTATTAGACAAATGTATTGACTATTCTGCAATTAATTCATTTATTATTCATTCATTAACTGTACCACTGTTTATTCAAAAATAATTAAATTATATCGGCTTTAAATTCGTCTATATGCCGTATCCCATCAGACCGTAAGCGGTTGTGACTCACCACAATTAACCCATTCTTTTGTAGCAGTTAATAAATTTTCTCTTTTCGTTATCTCTCATATATATATATATATATATATATATATATATATATATATATATATATATATATATATATATGATAATATATATATATATAAAGATAAACAATTCAATTTAAAAGAAAATTATAAAATGTCAATCAACTTTACAACGGACGAAATTACAAATTTGTATTTGTAAAGCAAGAGATTATTGTACTTCGCGGAAAAAATGTTTGCAATTTTAGAACAAATAACCCCTTTATTAAATAAAATGACTGCCCGTTCATTTTTTTAATCTTTTCATTTTCAATTTAATTCATGAATTAATTTTTTTGCCATTATTTATATAAAACCATTCTACCATTAATTTACTCAACCGCGCTATGCGTTGTTTTCCTCTGTCCCACTTGTCTTCAGTCTGTTCTGTGAGTATCAAATTATCCAAACCCTCTTTCCGCATTATGTGCCCTAGAAATTTCAATATATCTTTCTGATGTTAACTACAAGTGTCCTTTTTGTTTCCAGGCTAAGATACTGGTTTATTTCTTTTTTAGTTTTTTTTTCTAAGTTTTCCTAATGCTATTACGTATGTTTTAATGTAGAAATATATCTTCGGTTGTATGAAGAGTACAGAAATAAATTATGAAAACCTCTCCTGAAATATGCTGAAGCAGAACACATTTGATTTTAATGGTTTAAATATTGCAATTTCCGAGTTTAAATCGGACACACATACACACCAACGAATACTACTTACAATAGTATAAATTAACGAACATTCAGAAAACCTAGTACTATTATTTGAGGAGAAAATAATAGTTCGTTACACAATGATAAAATATCCGACGACTGATTACTTGTTATTTACTAAATGTAAGTTATTAGTTTTAGCACTAGGTCACAAGTAGAGCTCACTTAGTGAGAATCAAGCCGTTTATTTACCAGTAATGGCTAACTAGATTAGCTCACTTACCCACGATGTGCGGATGATGTAATTAATAGCGGTTCGAAATAGGAAATCGGAGAGCTGAGTTCGAATTCCAGTCGAATTCGTTGCATTCGCTTACGCGTAAATACTCTTTGGAAAGTTATGAATCCATCTCCCCTTCTCCCCCAGCTATGGGTTAAATGTATCTGGAACAAGCATTATCTCAAAGAAATTGTTAATGCAATATTCAATCTCAAAAAAGGAATTATTCTTAGAATAATTCACAAAGGGTTGATAAATCGTAAAAAATAAACCAATTAATATCATTACCCATTGCCAAGAAAGGTCAATTGTCAAAATCGTAGTAATCGCAACACGGAGAGAAAAGAAAATCTTGGATATTCAATTGATTTTCACTGAAACAGAATTTTTATAGAAAAAAAAAAAACAAACAGCTAGCATAGTAATATCTTGAATTATGATTAGATGAACCATTGTCAGCCATTACCCATTTTTCACTACTATTTCTTTCATCTTAATTTTAATTGCTTTATTTATACGTGTAGTAATAGTATAGTAGTAATTATATGTATATAATGGAAAAACTTTAAAAAATGACAGTTTAGCAAAGTAATATTGAAGTTTGATTGGATTAAGTATTGTCAGCCATTATTAATTTTTCACTAGTATTTCTTTGATCTTAATTTTAGTTGTTTTATTTATACTATGGATTTTTAGTAATACATGCTTGAATATAGATGAAGCAGTGCTGATCTCTTATTCATTTTTAATGAGAATTTCTTTCATCTTAATTTTAATTGCGTTATTCATACCAAGAGATGTAGTAGTAGTAGTAATAGCTTGAATTTTCATCGGATGAAGTATTGTCAATCATTATTAATTTTTAACGCGCATTTCTTTCCATCTATCCAGACCCTCGTTCTACAGCCATTAAGAATAGCACCAATTAGAAATAGTAGTTAGCCGAATCGAAACTTGAACTAGCATCCATTTTACCCTTGTTATCCTATATACGATTCGCGTCCTGGGTATGACGATAAACTACATCCGCGTCCAGAGTAAAACAAACTACATATATATATATATATAATCAGGAGGCTTTGAGCAGCATGGAACCACCACCTGCCGATGTTCCCAGGTTCGCCCTGACCCGGAGTGGTAGCACCTGTTAGGGTTCCAGCTATGGGCAAATAGTTAACTCCGAAACTGAGGTAAAAAGCATTATAAAAGTTTAAAAATAGGTTTTAATACCAGAAATACTTTGCAAAAAATTATTACCAGAAATAATTTTTTGAAGAAAAAAAAAACAACTTTACCAGCAATACGTTTTTGAAAAAATAATATTACCAGCTATACGTTTTTGAAAAAATAATATTACCAGCTATACATTTTTGAGGAAAAAATATTACCAGAAATAGATTTTTGACAAAACAAAAATATTGCCAGAAAAAAAAAGTTGTCGGCATTAAATGACTCATTGTGGTTGATATACCGTAAAACAAACCAAACCTATATACGATTGACTGAAGCCAACGGTTTGGGCATTTTAAACATTTTTACTTTCTCAAAGCCTATGAACAGCAGTAGTCGATTTGTTATTTTAATAAACCCAGCTTAGTTTGGCATAAGCCATGTGTATGGAGCACTCAGTGAGTATCGGACTCGCTACTTACTAATAATAATCATCACAACTAAATTTAATCCAAGCTTGTAACGTTTCATCATCACCAAGAATACCTTGAATTTTCTCATGTCATGTACCCAGGGCCTGTGAGAAGGGGGAGTCCAGCTGGTACTTTGTTCCGGGGCTCAAGACTAAAGAAGGGCACCACAGAAACTATACAACACCTACCAACCCCCTCGAGAACAAGCCCATTCTACTACCCCCCAGCCCGACATACACTTACATTCACATACTTAAACAACACTATAATTATTACATCACACTTACTTCTTTTTATTAGTATTTATTATTAATTATTGTAGGCCGAATTGTATGATAACATGATAACACCAATAGTATCTACCTACAGCCCGGTGTAGAAGCGTAAATTAGCGAAATGATGTGACTACCACAGACCAGAATTTTCGCATCATCATGTGCCATTATGCATTGTAATTTTGTTTCGCAAAGACATTATGTATTGTAATTGTTAGAGAGTTCAAGTTCTTATTATTATGTGTTATTGTGAAACACACCTAGTCTATAGATAATAGACTCTCCCACCTAATATAAGTAGGAATCAGTGAGGGTCGACTGGAGGTCAAAGACGAAAGTAGTCAGCTACCACAACTAGATTACTCTGCGTAATACTTATTATAACAAGTTCCTAACGTTTTTGTACGTTGAACCTATTTAGGACCGATGTTAGTCCAAATACAGTTTCCACTGCGGAAATAACTCTACAACATTATGAACGTTTAAAAAGCATTTCTCTATGACAAAACCTAAAAAGTCTTTGGTGAATGTAACCGTAAATGCTGATTTATGTTGCTGCATTAATTGAATATGTTTGTTACATTGTTATAGCGGATCATGGAAATAAAGCATTTATGAGAGTTTACATGTAGATTCACTGGACATCAAATCCTGTTTCAAGAAAAATCTCTACCTGCCTCAGGCCCCTATGCAAAGAGTAGCATTTTTTGTGTCAAAATTGTGGCCAGTTTCGTTACGGTGAACAACCAATGTTTTGTGTGTTGTTGTTTTGTTTTTTTACTGCTACTCTAATTAAAAGAGAAAATAATTCACTAAGACGAAAATATGTAGAAAGTGGTTCAATCGCTAGTTCAGCCTAAGTAAATTTACGTCCAGGTTCATACAACGTTTCACCATTCTTGACAGCTTTTCTGTTATTACAATGTGGGATACTTAAAAAATAAAGATTATGGAAAGAAAAAGAATATAGATGAATTTGGCTAGATTGCAAAAAAAATATTTTTAAAAAATTTGAAACTACCAACATCTCTCGTTCATGCGTATGTGTAGTCACAACAACGTCAACAAACCCAGTCCGATGGAGTCCTAACGGATGAAATACGTCAAAGATAAACTTTTTCCATTTTGTCATAGTTACCTCTCTTTCTCTCTTTCTCTCTCTCTCTCTCTCTCTCTCTCTCATATATATATATATAATCATTGATGCATGTTTCAGTAAATAATATAGACAAGTTGTGTCTATTTTAAGTTCCTTTCATATTGTCTGATAAGCTTAATATTACCATTGAAAGATGAAAGGAAATCACCATATTGATACATGTTTAAATCCTATCTAAGATTTCGGCTTACATAAGCCGTTATCAAAGATGACAATTACATTTCAATATATCAAACAATACACGGACGAAACAATAATGATAGTCCGTTTTTGTTGCATGAAAAATTTCAAAGCAACGACAAACTCGTGTATAGGAGACGCGGAAGCGAAAATCGCATCGCAACTCGTGACGTCACACATGACCACGCGACAACATGCAACAATATTTTGTGGCTTTAAATAACCGACAAAGGGTTGATAAGCCGTAGAAAACAATCAATCAAATCAGTTCACTTCCTACTTCCCCCTCTTGCGTTCATTACGATTCACGTATTCATGAAACCTCTACGTTGAGTGGCTCTTGGGTATTGTACTGGGTTAGCTTTATTAAAAAAATGTTAACCACCTCCCTATGCCGAGGCGCCTACAGTGGAAGTAGATTTACTTGACACCCCCCCCCCACACACACACACACACACTGAGTCAGGTTATGACACAAGGTCAGTTTTTAACGTGGGGTGCCGAGTGTTTTCACTCGGGCCGCTGGTTCAAGCTAGTCATAGCTGGTCAAAGCCGGTCCAAGCTAGTCGTAGCCGTGATACCACCAGCACAGGAACGGATCCCTGGGCAAGTGGAAATATGTTAGTGATTATGCTCTTAACGAACGGCGTTAACGAACCAGTGCCGCTTCTCGGATCAGAGTATATTTCCAAAATGGGGCATGGCACCCTGAAATTTTCATTGGACAACTTTGGACGAAAGAGTAGTCACTTCATCTCTTGCACTGAAGAAGCACATAAGATAGTTATAATTACCAGATGAATATGACAACGGGAGGATTTGAGCTCCTGGCCAGACACCAAGTTTATCAGCACTTGTCAAGTGACATTCACCATTCATACACTTGCTTTATCGGTTGCTTCAAATTAGAGTGGAACAGGTGAAGGAGTACTTGTTATTCTGCGTATTAACACTTCCGCTTTTAACCTGACATCTACTGGCAAGAACGAACTCTATGCCTGGCCGTAACGAGATTTTGGTAAATTTACTGATCCAGCATAATGCATGCGTAGATATATGTTGTTGACAGTAGATAATTAAATGTTTCTGTAATTCGTGATTTATAGAAATTATGGAAAATGTCAAAAGTTTCTTTTTCATTCTAACAATGACATAAAATACCGACACAGTAAATTTTTGAAATAGGGCTGTAATAAGCAATAGGGAGTAATCTCCCTTGTTATATGATTATCTCCCTTTGGAGAACTCTTTCGTTCGTACAGGACCATAAATAGTCACCACGCTTGAAGAATAAAGCTTCTTTGTCTTCTCTTGCTCTCTTTTGTTATCACAGGGAAGAGGGTAGAACTTAATAATAATCATTTATATATGAGTGATATTTGAAACTCGGATATATGACAGTAATAATTGTTGTTCTTTTAGAATTTCATACAAACAGTTTTGTATTTATTTCTCTAATAAGTATGAAGTTTTTTCTTCGAGGTCGACTAAAACTTAATTTTTGGAATTAATAAATGAAACTGTTCAGGGAAAAAATTCCATTGTCATAACATTAATAATTAATTTTTCTCTTCACCCAATAGAAGTAGATAGGTTCGCCTGTCGTCCGGTTCACACTCCTCCTTGGACATTTGAACTGGAGTAGAGGTTTAACGCTTGTTTCCTGTTTAGGATTGGATTGCAGCTTCCTTCTGAAGTCTACTTCAACTCTATAATCCTAACGCCTCTCCTTGACCTCTGAAATTTTATTCACTAATTTAATCTTGACCTCTTCAAGTCTAGAATTAGCTGTCTGTCTTCTTTTCTTGCCCATTCTTATGCTAATATAGCTTCACGCAGTAGCCCTCTACCTTGAGTGGCCTTTGGGCCTTATATTCGGATGAAAATGAGTTTTTTAAAAAAAAAGGAAATAAAAAAAATCTAACAACGACTAAAAATGGAAAAGGGGGCGATTTTGACGTCATTAGCTGGATTCCTTTTTCTAGATGACGTGTCATTAGCTGGATTTAAAATCCGCCATTGACGATGAAGAGGTCTTTTTATTTTTGGAGAAGGTGAGCACAGTAATGACAGCAGGTGATACATTAAGCTCAAATACAGGATTAATAGATGATATGTCGGATTTATGAGACATGTCAGGTTTCGTTCATTCCAATAATGACCTATAGAGTGACACAGCAAATTCTTGACGAAAGAAAGCTTAAGCTACAATGACAGCTATGTTTGAGCGTTGATTGCATTTGAACCTTGGATATATGACAAGGTATTGGCTTTTTTAAAAATGCTGCCTTGTTTTTTGTTGTTTTTTTTTTTGTTTTTTTTTTTGCTTTTTCTTTTGTAATGCTAGCGATTTATCTGCTTCGCTTTAGTCACTTTTGCCCTAACGAACTAAATATTTTTCGTAATGAAATACTGAATGTTGCAATTTCTGATCAAACAAATAACACAGAATTTTAGACGATCCCATTCATTGCCCAACCAGTGTTAAAACATAGAAAGAAATTTATTGAAAAATATTTGACTACAGAAATTAATTTAGAAAAATTATTGCGAAGCCCCGATATTTGGAAAAACGACAAATGTTGACATATCGCAAAAAAAACAAAAACTGCTTGATAATCGCTTATGAAAGCTGAAATTTCTCACACATTGGACAATTTATATTTAAATATGTGCCGGAGACTAGTGTTTCGAAATATAGAAAATTTAACTGGCCTTTTAATCAAGCTTGTGCATATGAAACATTTCTGCCTAAATATACCACACACACACACACACACACACATATATATATATATATATATATATATATATATATACATTATTATTATTATTATATATATATATATACAGTATTATTATTATTATAATATATATATATACATTATTATTATTAGAATATATTATTATTATTATTATATTTATTATTATTATAATATATATTATTATTATTAGAATATATATATTATTATTATAATATATATATTATTAGTAGTAGTATTATTATAATATATATATATTATATATATATATATATATATATATATGTATATTATTATAATATATGTATATTATTATAATATATATATATTATTATAATATATATATATATTATTATAATATATATTATTATTATTATAATATATATATATATTATTATAATATATATTATTATAATATATATATATATATTATTATTATTATAATATATATATATATTATTATTATTATAATATATATATTATTATTATAATATATATTATATATATATATATATATATCAAGAAAAAAGTATTTTCAAATTCAGCTGACAATGTCTGTTTAATTTATATTTTTCCAATTTTCGATGCTGCCCGTCAGAATCGAAATTGTGTATAAACTTACCAAAGTTCATGTATTATTCCGTTTTTGTGCTAGTAGACATAGGGTAGTGAATGCTGGACCATTTCTACACATATGAGAAGGAGAATTGTTGCAATAGGAATGTGGTTCTAGAGAAGGATGCTGAGAATACCATGGGCTGAAAATGTTTTAAACAAAATTGAAGGCCTGGCAAATTTAGCACTCACAGGACATACGGAAAGCAAGAGGGACAGAGGAAAGCAGCAAGTAACCTACCTAAAGAGCATGTCATATGGATGACAGAAGATGGAGGTGAGGAGAGTAAAAAATATATACATTGATAAGAGCTAGGAAGGATAGGAAGTTGTGGAGAGCCTTCATCGCCTGCACTCAGAAGATGAAAGGCACATAAAGAAGAATTTCAACCCAGTTATTAATAAGAGCTGGGTTTTGTCAGTGTGGTAGACAAAATCTTATCTACCACACTGATAACAACCAGTTACCTACATCAGTTAATACCAATTTTATTATGCAAATTTGCGTAAATAAACACACTATATATATATATATATATATATATATATATATATATATATATATATATATATATATATATATACACAATTGTGCACAGAATTATTCACCCCCTTCTATAATTACAAATAAAGCTGTAATGCCTCAAATTTTCATGGAAACTTTGTGTATTTCTTCACAAATGATAAAATAATCGATTTGAAAGAATGTGCCCACAACAAAATCTTTATTTTAATGTCAAACAGTGATAAAACATTTAACATAGGACAAAATTATTGGCCCTCTTGTCGCAATAATCAATTAAGTAACCTTTATTCTTGATTATTGCCTTTAATCGTTTTGGTAGTTGCTTACAAGATCACTACACACACTGATAGGTATTTTGATCCATTCTTCTTTGTCAATATCTTCTAGTTCCTCCAAATTCGAAGGACTTCTTTCTTTTATTTTTTCTTCAAATATGCTTATAACTTTTCAATGGGGTTTTTAGGTTAGGACTTTGTGCGGGGTACGCCAATACTTTAATTTTGCTGTCATCTAAGTATTTTGTAACGATTCGTGCCGTGTGTTCCGGGTCATTGGCATGTTGAAATGTCCAGTGACAGCCCAAAGACAGCTTTCGTTTACTTTGTTTTACATTATTTTTAAGAATAGCCAAATACAGCTCTTTATCCATGATACTCTGTACTCTCACTAGTTCTCCTGGCCCAGAAGAAGCAAAACATTCCCATTGTAGGGAGGGTATTATTATTTTTTATTTTTTTTAGTTCGTTAGCTTCATTCAGTTTCCTCCATGCATAATGGGAGTTCATGTGACCAAATAATTCTAGTTTGGTTTCATCT
>OZ038499.1:95841468-95896468 GCA_964036315.1 Acanthosepion esculentum
TTCGGACAGTTTTTATATAATTTATCCTCTGAAAAGAAAAACTTTATTAGATCGCACGAGAAATTATATAAAAACTAAATAAAAGCACCTTGTCAGTCGTTTTTAATGAAATGTGCATGAAAGAAGGATTGCTGCCTAAATACACACACACACACACACACACATATATATATATATATATATATATATATATATATATATATATATATATATATACGTTTACTGTGTATCCATCGCGTAATTTTATTTCCATTGTCTCCTCCTTGCTTAAATTTTACAAACAATAAAACTGTCGATAAATGTTTCAACACGTCATAAAAACACCCACAACTGCGATATTTTAAACTGGAAGTAATATTTATTTCAGATCTGATTTAATTAAAGTTTAAATTGGCTAATCTTCCTCAAATAAAGTTTCAAAATATATATTTTATTTTTGAAAGATTTTTTTAATAAAGAGAATTACGTTATATTGACAGATTTGTGAATATGGACAGTTTTAGCCATTTTTAGCGATTTAAAAAAACAACTCCATTCGATTTAACTTCGTTTTGAAATACAGCAAAGTATTTTGCTTATTGTAAATATTACATTTAATATATTAGATTGAAATTAAAACTAAAATAAAATCTTCAATAACATTTTTCATTTTTAAAAATGCATTTTAAACCTTATGTATCGCTTTTCTTTAGCAGTACCTATCCAGATTGCGATGTGTAAATTGTAGCCATTTTACATTTTTAATTTCACGCATGCGCGTGGTTTGCTTTTGACTTTTGTCGACTGTACTGTATGGGTCAGTTGGGCACCGTTTGTGAGAAAAAGAGCACTATGACGCAATTCACTCCGCCAGTAATTTGGAAACTACATATTCTACTGATTGGCATTCTCACCGGAAGCTCCAATACGAACATTTAAGAGTATTTGGGTGTCAATTTGAGGACAGTGCAGAGGATTCTGAAAGAGTTGGATGAGTCTAATGGTGATTCCAAAGGTACAGCTCGGAAAACTTACTCTGATCGTTCTGCTAAGCAAAGAACTCCCAAATTTGTTGGTGAAGGCATCAGACTCGACATGGAGGCTTAGATGAAGTACCTTGAGGTGGTAGTGCTGTTCTGAGTCAAGAGGATGACTGCTGGAAGACCTTGTGTCTGGCTTCAGGACTCTGCACCATGCCGCAAAAGCAGAAGAAACCAGTCATGGCTGTCAGACATTTTCTGCGACCACATCAACCCTTACATCTGGCCATCTAACTGCAACGTCCCTTGGTTATTATGTGTGGGGCGCAGTTGATTGAGAGACCAACAAAAGTCCTTGTAACACCAAAGATGAACTGAAGGCAAGGATTATGGCAGCATTCACCAATTTAAACAAGCAGACCGCCCAGAAGATTTGCAGGAGATTCCGAAGTCGTCTGGAGGGCGTGGGTGACGTCAATGGTGATTTTATTGAATAAAATTACTCTTTAGTATTACAAGATATTTTCGTGTAATTTTGGTAAATATATCTATTAAAATGTGATGTCAGTGTTATTTTCATTTTTCCGTAATTTAGACGACAATTTATCCATCATACCCTGTATATATATAATTGAATGATGACTGCCAGTTTATCTTTCTAAATACAAATCAAAGAAGTTGACCTTCGTTTTATGGATCGTCGACCAAAGCAAGCAACTATCTATCTTTAAAATTTGATGCTATGGCTATTTGTATACGTATATTTTATGGAAACTGCAATTACTTGTGATACATACGCCCATACATACGACCCTTCCTTATAGCGAACATGTGAATATTAATGTGATTACAGACAGTGTAGTTGTAGTGAGATCACACGAAAAAAAAAAAAAAAACTCTCACAGACACATAATCATCAAGTCGTACATACACGCACGTGCAGACACCCACATCTGGGGTATAAGTATCTATTTCCTTATGTCTAATGCCCCAGCCTTGAGGACACAGAGTTTAGTAAATATTATTGACATCCGTTTTTTATGACTAGTTCTGAAGGGTACAAACTAGTCACTTCAACTTGCTAGTTCTCTTTTTTTTCTTTTTTTTTTTTTGTATGTGTTAGTGTCAGATACTCTGCGAATGGGGTGGGAGTGGGTGCGTACGCAAATCAGTGTTTTAAATATGACAGAAATTAGAATTAACACCCTCGCGAAACTATTCGAACAGCTGATAATCAAAATTCAAACACAAAACATGAAATATCAAAATAATACGCCCCAGTGATTATTAAAGACTTCTTCTATGTGCCGTGTCCCTTCGGGAAGTGGGCGGTCGTGGTCTCCACAATTTCGTGTCCTTTGTGGCTCTTAGTAATGTTTGTCTTTTTGCTATCTCTCCTGATCCCTGTTCTGCCAACACAAGCTCGTTAGGTAGGTTGTTATATAGGAATAAATAAAGTGTCGCTGCCGACACTTGAGTTTGAACATAGATCGCCAGTGAGCAAACACAGGCGATCCCATTATTGAATTAAGTAGACCACGTGACCATAGAGGAAACGCATATATGTAGGAGGTTGCTGACGACTAAACGATCGTTATTTCTATCCTATCCTCTATTACTATTCGGATCGCTATTCTCTACTCTATTCTCTGTTTGGATAACTACACGGATTACTTGTCGAGCGAGTATTATCGAGCAAGTACTATTAGTGCGAGATTATTCGAAGGCGTCTGACACCAGTATTCAACGGCGTTACTATAGTTGTATCTGTATATCGTATATATGTGTATATATATATATATGTGTGTGTGTGTGTGTGTGTGTATATATATGTGTGTGTGTGTGTGTATATATATATATGTGTGTGTATATATATATATATATATGTGTGTGCGTATATATATATATATGTGTGTGTGTGTATATATATATATGTGTGTGTGTATATATATATATATGTGTGTGTATATATATATATGTGTGTATATATATATATGTGTGTATATATATATGTGTGTGTGTATATATATATATATGTGTGTATATATATATATATATATATATAGTGTGTGTGTATATATATATATATGTGTGTATATATATATATATATATAGTGTGTGTGTGTGTATATATATATATAGTGTGTGTATATATATATATATAGTGTGTGTATATATATATATATATTTATAGTGTGTGTATATATATATATATATTTATAATGTGTGTATATATATATATATATAAACATATATATGAACACTTTAATCAATCAAGACACTCATTAGACAACTGTAAATGTTTATTGATAGATTCCCATTTCAATTCCACATACACACGCAGAAAAAAAGAAAAATACTGGATTTTAAAATTAAACACATATAAACTAGGGTTAAACAAAGACTTGGGAATTTTAAATCTGTATAAATATTTCAATAGTTAAAAAATTTTTTTTCTAGATATAGTTAAAAAAAACTTTTTAAACAACATCTAAAATATTATTATCGTTAGATTTACGTTAGAAATATTCAAACAAATTTACATTCCACATCACGTGACGTCCGCGTCTCGCGACGGACGCTACTTGTAAACAAACTTCTGAATACATTTATTTCTGATGAAAGATCGGGGCAGATCTGAAATATCAAATATATATATATATATATATATATATATATATATATATATATATATATACTTTCACA
Source organism: Acanthosepion esculentum (assembly GCA_964036315.1). Classification (NCBI taxonomy): domain Eukaryota; kingdom Metazoa; phylum Mollusca; class Cephalopoda; order Sepiida; family Sepiidae; genus Acanthosepion; species Acanthosepion esculentum. The sequence continues at coordinate 95,845,134 of OZ038499.1, forward strand.
AAAAAAATTCAAACTTTTTTTATTTGCAACTTTTCAGTTGTTTTCTCCAGATTATATACATATCAAGAAAGTATATGTGGCTTCTCATTATGCCATATATATATATATATATATGTATATATATATATATATATATATATATATATATATATATATAAAAATATAAAGAACGAAAGACATATGTATACATGTCTGTGTAAAGAAAAAGGCTTGGTCGAAATCAACAACAAATGACGACATTGTCTTATTAATCGTCCAAATGCATGCATCAGTTTTCTACTTATCGCTTCCTGGAAGAACAGCCTCATGTTTCGGGTAATGGAATGTTGGCACCCATCTCTTTCAGTTCCAATTGCTACTGCTTAACTGAATTCTTATTGACCGACGCTCTGAAATGTTAATAATTAAAACCCCAGTTCTCAAATCTAGGGCCCTGACCTGCCAAAAAAAAATGTACATAATAATAAATAAAACATAAAATTGCGTATCAAAATTATTTTCAGTTTTCATATTTTTTTAAACTCACGTTTTGGGGAGTAGTGGATAGCGGCTCGGATTGAGCTGAATCCATTACATTAACCTACGTGCTAATAACCTTGGGAAAGGTATGAATCCTCTTCTCCTCCTCCCCCCCCCCAGCTATGGGTAACTACAGGACAGACTATAGTTCTATAGCCTTAGATGGCAACTGGACTACCGCAGAAAGAAATGGCAACTTACTGCCGGTAAAAATCTGCCTCGTCAGTCATGTATCGAAAGATACATGATCGCTTAAGCGTGTATCACGCATGGCACATAACTGACTGAACAAATTCAAAAGGGAATTTCAAATGAGTGAAGTGCAAATAAACCATAATACACGTATTGCAGCGGCAAAGGACCTAAAAATGAAGACAAAAGCAATCACAATGTACCAAATGCAGAAACGATGAAAAGCTTCTTCATGGTCAATACTCTGCCCGTACCAAACAAGCTGATGTAGACAAACCTCGTACCCATCATTAATTACGTAGTGTACGGTTAAAAGCTGAAACCGAAAGTTTTAATCTTGCTACACAAGACCAATGCTTGCTAACTAGAAATTATCAAGCAAACATAGTAAAAAAATTGCGTTAACCCGAAATGCACATTCTGTGATAAATATCCAGAAACAACTGACCATCTTGTGTTAGCATCCATTGAATATAAAACTCAGCAGGATAGAGTGGGCTATTAGTGGAAGGAAACTGCAAGAAACATCACCCAAACTCGGTTACAGAGATAGGACATGTAACAATTTTATGGGACTTTACAATACACACAGACAGAACAATCATACCTAATAATAATAAAAATAATAATGGTATTATGAAACGCGACGATGGCATAACGGTTATCGTTGCTAAAAATAGAATCGACGAGCCGAGTTCAAATTACGACCTAATTTGTTGTATCCTCTTCCGTACAAATGTATTTGGAAAAGGAAGGCTACTGATTAAATAGCAGGGTAAACTAGGTCTTCTAGCTTTAGGTGGTAGTAGGAACACTCTGAATTCCTTGGAAGAAGGAAAACACTCTTATTTCAAAACCGTGGCGAAGGCAACGGGAACCCATTTCACTGTCCTTTCCAAGAAGTCGTGGCAATTCACAGATAATAAAGAAAAAGGAATTTGTGGAGGGCCCTACTGAAGAGACATCGCTTTACAAAAATAATGTTATCAGAGTCTTTAGAAGTTGTTTATGTAATAAGCTTTCATAAGCTTTTTAGTAAATATCTGGGGGAAAAGAAAACGAAAATACTTTTGATACACTCTCATACGATAAAATCGTTACCCGCCTACAAGGCTGGTGACTTCATGGCTCAACAAAAGTTAAGTGTCTGGCTGCAAATCGAATTTAAATCTTGAGTAGAGATTGACACTCGAAACTTTTTGCAGCGTCATTTGACTTCACTGCTAATATGTTGTTCAAATAATTCGAATAAATATCTATACTTGTCGTCATTCTTGTCTTTAAAAAAGTTTCTTTTATAATTCTGTTGATGCTAACATACATATACATCATTACGAAACTTACATTTCCCGACGTATGTCTACGTATATATACATTTTGAAGACACCGTGAAAAGTCGGTCCTTAACTTTTGTGTTATAAACTAGCGCTTAATGCTATTTTCACACCAGCGTAGACGTATAGTAACATATATAACAACCTGTTTTGGCCACGTATTTTTATTATTTTGTGTGTTGGGGATGTCGTTTAGCTTAGTCTCTTTCTACTGACGTGTATCCAAGCGAAATCAAAATGGCGGCGCTAATGAGAAATCGCCGTTAGCGTTTTTTTTTTATAGCCGTTTATTTCCAGTAAATGTCAATTTCTGATTTTTTCCAAAAACTTGCCTGCACACCCAGGCAACAATGCTATAAGAATGCAAGTGTTAATAACTTTCTAAATAATAATTGCTCTAATTTTGGGATGTTTCGCTTCAAGCTGAGAACACAACTGAAGTGAAGAATTAATACTACACTCTGATCCTTGGTAGATGGTCAGGAAACCATTGTTTTTAACCTAGGTAGAGTTCACAGATGCCCTGATACAAATAAATAATCGTGACAGTTTTTAAGGATATGTGGATGGTGCAATGGATAGTGACTCGGAATGAGAAATGGGAGACTTGTGTTCGAATTCCGGTTGGATTCGTTACATTCAATTACGCGCAAATACCCTTGAGTTTGAATCCATCTCTTCTCCCCCAAGTATAACTTGCACCTGGAGAAGTCATTGTTATCATCAAGAAATAGTGCAATATTCACTCGCAAAATAAATAATTATTCTTACAATCCAAAATATCTCCGCTTTAAATAATCCCTTATAGGTTGATAAACCGTAAAAAGCAAATCAATCTATCAATCAGCAACTGTCATTTTTACGGGTAATATGCTAGTTTAAATTCATAATCAAATCGCTTTCGATATTTATTTCGTATGGGCGTTGATAGAGTTTTTATTGCAGAACTAAAACCGAAATTGTTTACCTTTTCTCTCTCTTCTCACCCTTGATGGGTACGGTCGAAAAAAACAATCTCCGTGAAAACAGAATACGTGTAGATTTAAAACAAAAAAAAAGGTTCAAGAGGTCACAACTTAAAGCCCTACCCCAAAATACAGATCAATAAGTAGAGAGAAACAAACAGAAAGCGAAAAGGATGAAAGAAAGAGGTGGGAAGGGTATGCGTGTCAAGGGTCACTTATGGTACGAACGTTATCTTTCCTAAGAAGAACATCTGCAACCAGGAATGGCCGAACGTAGAGAGGAGTGCTTCTCACGGATTTTCTACCGGCTTCAACATAACACTTCCGTCTCTGCTGATTATCCCAACTCTCAAATGCGGCGGGAATTTTAAGGACGGGTTAGATATACAGCGAATAAGAAGTAGAAGCCTTTCTTTATCCTACGAGTCATTTTTTTTTTTTTTTTTTTTTTTTTCAGTGAACGATTATGTGGATTTGTTTGTCGCATTTTCAAATAATACACCGTAAATATCAATCTTAATAATCTTACGTTAAAACACCGATTCTTGTATACGATCACCAAAGTTAAGCAACGTCGAGCCTGGTCACTACCTAGATGGGTGACTGTTTGGGAATACCGGGTGCTGTAAGCTTGGATGTGCGGGTGCTATGACATACAGCGACGTCACGTTGAAACACCGGTTCTCGTACGATCACCAAAGTTAAGCAACGTCGAGCCTGGTCACTACCTAGATGGGTGACTGTTTGGGAATACCGGGTGCTGTAAGCTTGGATGTGCGGGTGTTATGACATACAGCGACGTCACGTTGAAACACCGGTTCTCGTACGATCACCAAAGTTAAGCAACGTCGAGCCTGGTCACTTCCTAGATGGGTGACTGTTTGGGAATACCGGGTGCTGTAAGCTTGGATGTGCGAGTGTTATGACATACAGCGACGTCACGTTGAAACACCGGTTCTCGTACGATCACCAAAGTTAAGCAACGTCGAGCCTGGTCACTACCTAGATGGGTGACTGTTTGGGAATACCGGGTGCTGTAAGCTAGGATGTGTTGGTGGAGTTGTTGGAATTGTTAATCGGAGAGTTTGTTCAGACATTAGTTACTCTCGAGAGACTGTCTACTGGGTTTGCTAACTCAGTCCCATTCGTGTTTCTTCCACTGCAACATGACTGAGCGGACTTTAGTTGCTGTTTCTGGGATAAAGCTCCTAATTCGGTGTGACCAACAAGGCTAGTACGCTCAAACCCTCGGTCATGATGACTGACTTGTGATTTCATGATAGCACAACTATCAACAGCCTATAAGCAATTTCGTCTACTCAGTTCACTCGCAAAGCTCAAGCACTTTCCAATGGTGCTGAACGCTGAGATCATCTTCTCAGGACTATTATCACAAAAATGCCCTCCTTAACAGATCGATGGTAGGATAGCGCTCACTTGGCCACGCATCATAGTCTAACTACATTTTTTTTAATATCATTCAGGATAGGCGATCAGACAGGCGATCATGACTTTCCAGTTTGTTTTTGTTTTCTTTATTATCTCTGAGTTAGGAAAGATAGTGGAGTGGTTTACTGTTGCCTTCTCCACGGTTTGGAATTCAGTTTTCCTTCACTTTAGTCTGGTTGCAAACCCAAACCCCACGAGCCCAATCTACTCTGCTATTTAACTTGTAGCGGACCGTGGTGTGTAGATGTGAAGAGATATCTCTGGGTTAAGATTTCCTGCTAGCCGGTCCAGCTACATAGACATTTTGGTCTATAATTAAGTCCAAAGAAGACAAAGAAAACAAACAAGACCGATATACATGGGTAAACAAATATATATTATGGGTAAACAAATGTATTAATACACGAAGACATGAAAAGTTACAGTGTCTGTAAGTTATGTGTGTATTGTGTTGAGTGTCCGTACGTACGTGTATTGTCCTTAGCGTGTTCCCAGAATATGGGAAACGCTGTATCTGTGAGATGTCACATATTGGCCTAACTGAAAAAGAGAAAGTTTTTTTTTACCTCGTCTCCGCGCGAGGTTGCGGCCCAAGGCCTGAGTCGAAAAAGAGATTTTACCTCATCTCCACGCGAGATGGCGACCCAAGGACTGAGTCGGAAAAGAGAGTGAGAGAGAAGGGTCAGTCAATATTTATAGTCAGGGGAGAGAGACCTCTGTTGAAGGATTAAGGAACTGAGGAGGAGCTAACTCCAACAAACTTATCGCTGGAGAGAGAAGACACTGATTCACGCATCTCCCAAGGGAAATTGTATAGAAGTGAACGCAATAGACTAGCCTGGAAGTTGAACTCTGGTCGCCGGCTACACTTTCCGCGCTGATATCCGTTACACTACCCGTACACCTAACTCCATAATACCATAACAGTAAATCTAGAAAAAGTGTGTGCGGGGGGGGGGTTCTTATACAGTAATCTACATTTTAAAATAAGGATAAGATACATGACTCTCGAACAAAATGTATGACTGTAGACAGCCAAGATGCAGTAGCTGTTGCAATGCACTCTTATTTTTCTTCACTTTTTTAGATTTCATTTCATACAAGGCTCGAGAGCCACTCAAAGTAGAGGGTCACAGTCGAAATAGTAATGATGAATGAGGTGTGTGATGTGAGTGGAAGGGAAAGTAATATAAAGTAGTGATAGAATTATGAGGATAAGGAGGATAACGTTTCAACTGATTCACTCTGCAACATCTTCAGGTGTACATAGAGAAAGAGAAGAAAATCCTCATTTATATACCGTAGTGTCATTATGAACATTTTATAGCACTTTCTTACAAGCCTCCGTCGAATTTAACCTTTCACATATACACGTGTTTTAGGAATTAGGAACACCAATGTTGCCGATATTGCCTGCGATGTTAGGAAATTATTATCATTCCCAAAATTATACGGACACTGAATATATGCTTTGCGTTATCTATATTATTCCAACAACATTTCAGCCGATTTATTCTACGGCTTTCTTCATGTGTACATGTTACTCACCGTGACGTCATTAGAAACAGCGGACTGTCTGACTCTAACGGACTTTCTTGACTCACTTTGAGTTCTTTATTTAAGGTGCCTTGCCCATTCCATTTGTGTTACCTGGGGTGTTTTATTTACTCCACAACAACACAAAAATTCATTCTACAAGTTTTTAAAAATATAATTGTCATTCCCAGTTATTCAGACAACTAAACTTGTCCTTCATGTTATTAGTGTTGTTTCTGTAACGTTTCGGTTACTCTGTTCTTCGACCTTCTTCAGATGTACAATCCATACGTCTATTTTATCGATTGTGTGAATTGTGCATTCATTTTTAAGAATGGCACGCTTTCTGTTGACAAAATTGGGGCATTTGTCGTACATTTTTAACCTTCAATCTTTCTTGAAAATAGAGATATTCTCCAACTGTTTTGCTTTATTCTAAAAGCTCGTAACAGATAAACATAACATATTCCACCTATCCATGATCTTAAGGGAGTTCACTTTAAAGGATTTTCAATTTTACTCCATTCTCCGGCCTTTTAGCATCATCAGTATAATTTTTACTGATATAGTCTGTGATTTTAGGAAGAGTCATTATCATTCCAGAAATTATACGAACAACTGAACTCATTCTTCGTGTTATTTATATTATTCAGACATTTCAACCGATCTATTCAACAGCCTTCTTCATATGTACAAAAATACATTCTATAAGTTAAAAGAACGGATCATTATCATTCCCACAGTTATTCGAACAACTGAATTTTAGTTTTTATAACGTTTCGGCCACTCTATTCTTCGACCTTCTCCAGGTGTACAATTTATATTGAAAGTAATGATCTTAGGTTAGATTGGTTTATTTCCTGACAAGTCAGTCCTTCTTGGGTCATTTAATATTGATCTTTGTAAGGAGCGTCAAGTGAGGTCCGAATTCATTCCTTAGCAGTAATGATTAATTAGCTTTCCCTCATTATTACACTACGCCGTGGTGTTTAAAAGGCGATTGTCTCTATTTCTCATAGTGAAAAGAAAAAAAAATGTACACAAATACAACATTCAGAACATTCACAATTACTACAGGTTATTTCCTTTTCAGTAATTAGTACAATAGAGTTTTTCATAATTTTTCAATGATTTCACTTCCTTTCTTTGCTAAGCAATGAATTCCCTACTGATTCCCTGTTGAACAACGAAAGTTATTCTTTTGTTTTTTTAAAGTTTATGTAACATTCTACATTATGTTTTTTCCGCGCTCTTCTGAAAGTTTTTGAGTGCTGATAATCAGATTATCCACTATCATGGTTGCTAAACACTTCTACCTTTCCTTCTTTCTTTCTTTCATTCACTTTCTCACTGAAACCAAGTAGTTTCTTTTCCTCTCTTTCCACACAATCAAAACGGAATAGTCGATTATGTATGACGGCATAATGGCCGTGCGAATTAAAGAAGGAAGGACATAATATAATAATAATAATAATAATAATAATAATGACATTATCACTGTTAACAAATAATAATAATAATAATAATAATAATAATGGCATTATCACTGTTAACAAATAATAATAATAATAATAATAATAATAATGACATTATCACTGTTAACAAACAATAATAGTAATAATCATGACATTTTCACTGTTAATAACAATAATAATAATAATAATATTTTTACTGCTAATAACAACAACGATAATAATAATAATCATGACATTTTCGCTACAAATAACAACAATAAGCGACCCGCTACCACCTCTCCCCAACCCCGCAAATTTTCCCTTCGATATGTTGGTTGATTTATTTTAGTAGCATATCAACCTCTGTAGGTTATTTAATGCTTAAATATAAATATTTTGAACACAATTTTATGACTTCAACTACAGATAAAATGTATTGTTTGTGTTTTTGTGTCATAAAAGGAATTCTTCATAATTCCACTATAAAATATATTGTTTGTAATTCTACTATAAGTAGGTATTGTTGGTAAAGTTTTATATAAAATGTATTGCTGGCATTTTTACTATAAAAATGTATTTTTATACTTTCATAGTACTTTCTTTTTGCTTGGGTGGGGATAAACTATTTTCACATAGATGAGCCCCCCTAACAGGTGCTACCAACCCGGGTTAGAGTGGATCTGGGAACAACGACAATTAAGAAGTGGTTCCAAGTTCCTCAAAACCCCCAATCTTCCAATCAGAGGCCTTGCTGCCAGATTTAGTTTATCGTCTCTTTGGTATGTCCTGTGTGTTTCAAAATCTCCAAGCCCTCTTTCCTCAAAATATGTGTCCAAGAAATTCCCGCAGTTTCTTTCTGATTCTGAGTATAAGTGGCCCATTTGCTTCCATTCTCCACAAAACTTCTTCGTTGGTTACGCGCTCCGTCCTTGGTATTCTCAGCATCCGTCTGTAGAACCACATTTCTGTTGCCTCCCGTCTTCTATTCATCTGTGGGGAAATTGCCCAGCATTTACTGCCATATTGGGGGATTGGTGAATGTGAATCTGTTCGAATCCTCGTGAGTTCCAAAAGTACGGAAGTTTTTTTTTTAAAAAAATAAGTTGTATTTTCTCTTTCTCGCCGAAAAAAGACCCCAAATGATGTTATATTTTATTTTTTCGTTAGTCCCCACCACTGCAAAAACCTAGACTCTAACTTTAACCCGTGACCCTGATGGGGGATAGAGAACTAACAAAATACACTTAATGTATCAGTTCGCACTGGTTATGAAAATTTTGACCTGGTTGTAACGAAGGAACAAATCCCAGAATGCCATGCTTTATATTTCTATTTTTTACTTATTTAAAATTTTTAACAGCATTATTCTCTTCTTCGGGCAAAGATGTAAGAATGTGAGAACGTTACTGATCTGGAACTCGATTAAAAAGATATACATGACCGATTATTTAAAAAAGAAAAAATCAACTTCTTAAAATCTGACCCCCAAACTAATGCCAAAAATTGAGTTTCTTGTCAGTGAGAAAAAAGAAAATGCATTTTTTTTTCTTTTTAAGTTTCCATACTTTAAAATTACGACCGTTAGTTTTTGATAAGGACAAGCAAAATGAACATAGATTTCAATGTGATAATCCGAAATTAAAATGTCTGTTGGTATTGGAATCCAACGGGATTTTTTCTTTCAGCATTTATTAATATATAAATAAAATGATAGATAAATCAAATTATTATTTCTTAGCAAATCATTAACTTTCAAATAAAATCAAGCATCACATTTTCTTTTTAAATTCTTTTTCTTGCTTGACCTTCGTCGTCTTCTTTCCGTTCATATCATGCGTGTCTCCTTATCTGACACTTGTGGGTTTGCATGCGCATGCGCGTTCGCACACACACGCACACGCACACTGATCTGCTTAGTGGGTTATGTAGTTGGGTAATTTCCATTAAGTCAGAGGCGTGTGAGCTGAGATAAAAGTCAGTATTTCCAATGCCGATTTTAAAGGCATGCAAATATGCCTTCCTCATTTGAATGACTGGTGCTAAACAATCTTTTTATCCTTAATTAACCTCGTTTGGCCTTGACAGAGAAAGATCATGGGAGAAGGAAAAGAAATTTCCAATCAAATGTCTACTGTTTCGTGGCAGATGTCAATTATGGCTTAAATCGAAGTCTGAGATTGTAGTGAAAAAAAGTTCTTGGATTGACTAAGAAGCTCTTCCAAAGAAAAATTCTGATATTTTAAAAAGCCCTCTTTCGGGATCATCGTCAGTTGCCTCATTGCATTCTCCTTAATCTCGTTTACTGTCTAATATCTCTTTTCCACTAGCTATTTTAGCTTTCGGAAAAGACAGATATCGTAAGAAATCAAATCTGGATCGTGAAGGAGGTGTGAAATCAACCAGGTCTATACGTGTGATAGTTTAAAATACAAAATGTGTACGGGACGTGAAGAATCTACGTGATTTAATCATTTTGTATGCCACCGTCATAGAGGAATCTACTCAATAGGGCCTCACTGTCGACTGAATAACCCAGGAGGAGAATGTCTGTTCGTTCGTGTACAGTATAGTTCTGTCTGTGTCTGCCAAGAGAAGTAAATAGGTTCGCCTATTGTCAGGTTCACACTCCTCCCCGGTCTTTTGAACAGGAGTAGTGGTTTCCTATGTTTCCTATGTAGGATTGGGTTTCCGATTTCTTCTAAAGTCTTTCATTCCCAATAGCCCCTTGCGTCTTAATGGCATTATCGCTTTGCTTGTGGTGAATTGATTAAAAATCGATCATATTTTTTCTAGGAGTTATTTTCAGCATTTGCTTATTACATGAATTATTATTATTATTATTATTAACATAGTATCCATAAAAATGATGCTAGTTTTTACGTATGGATTGGCACTTCTGTCAAAGTAATTGTGCGCTCTACCTGAGATCAAATGGCTGTTCTTTTGCCCTCATTCTTAGGATGAGAATGTAACATCTGTGCGCTCTGATGTATCGTAGATAGTGCGTCTTGTATATGTAGATTATTATTATTATTATTATTATTATTATTAAGTGAGAGAACAACATGCCCACAAAATGACGCTGGTGTACAGATATAATAATAATAGCTACTAGGGCGGCTCTCGGTCAGACACATTTGTATTTTGTTCAACACCCACCGAGCTAACCTGCAGTTTATACTGCAACTATACTGAGCAAACCATAGTTATACTTTCTGGGACATAACACCAACACACTCAAACCCTCGGTCACGATGACTTGTGACTTCGTGCTATCAACGGCCCCAAGTGTTCCGTCTACCCAATTTCACTCTCAAAGCTTGGGTCAACCCGTGGTATGGTTTTTCAGGCACTTTCTAAAGGTGCCGCATGTTGGGATCGTCGCCCCCCCCCCCCCTCCAGACCAATATCATCTTCTTCCCGGCAAATCGTGAGATTCGAACCCGGGTCTCATGGTCAGAAAGCGAACGCTCTAAACAACTCGGCCACGCGTCCATGGTGTACAGATATACAGAACCCAATACGCCCATCTATACAACCATCTCGATAAGAGTATATCGGGCACATGCATTACAGTAAATTGTGCACAATATGGTGATAGGTTTTGCTAAAAGCAAAAGATAAACTTGCAGGTGGAACTCAGTTAGAAACACCTTCAGATCTTTTAGACGGTCTCCAACTGAGGATGTTACAAAGTTTCTTTAGGTGACTCCTAAGTTGCCTTCACTGTCTCCTCTTTCAGACATTAAAAACAAAAAACTATCGACATCCGGCCATGATCCACCCCCAACAACAACAACAACAACAACAACAACAACAACAACAACAGAGATGGGCAACCCCTATGCGACATGCCCAACTCGTTCAGATCAGACAGTTGATAAGGAAATCTGTCATGTGTTGCTTTTATCATAACCGGTCACTATACTGTACACATGTGGCTATGGTACATGTGCCTAGTATACAGACTGGGTGTCGTGACGGGTAATATGAGCTTGTACATTTGTATCCCAGCGTCATTCTTTGGCATGATGCTTTCTTGCTCAATAATAATAATAATAATAAAGTTGGTCATGTCCCATAGGGCTGACGCATTATGCATCATTGTTCCCGAACGGGTGTAGTGGAGGACCATCATCGTCGGGTGTCAAGAGTTTTCATTTTTTTTGTTTTAATTTAATGGATGGGACAACCAAGGCGACTTGGGAGTCACATCTAGATACTTGGGAACATTCTCAATAAGAATTCGCCTGAACGTACGAGGTTAATCTACTCTTAAGTTTATGTTCTGATTTTATCAAAACCAGTCAGCCTATCGTGCACTTGACTGTGATGCATGTGCTCTGTATACCCTTATCATGATGGGTATATAGGGCTTCGTATATTTGTATTCCAGAGTCTCTTTTTGGCATGCTACTTTCTCGCTCACTCAATCAATCAATATTAAATAATAATAAGAAGAAGAAAAATAAAACTTCATTCACTAATAAAGGAAGCTAACAAATTCAAAAGGGAATTTAAAGTTGGTGTAAAGTAAATAAACCATAATACACATATTGCAGTGGCAAAGAACCTAAAAAAAGCAAAGGTAATGTAACAAATGCAGAAATGATGGCAAGATAAGCCACTTCATAGTCAATACTCTGCTCATAACAAATAAACTGATGTAAATAAAGCCCGTACTTATCAGTGGTTACGTAATGCAAGGTTAAAAGCTGAAACCGAAGGTTATATTCTTGCTGCACAGGACCAATGCTTCCTAACTAGAAATTAACTAGCACAAATATCGAAAAATTGTGTTAACCCGAAATGCAGATTCTGTGATAAACACCCAGAAACAATTGACCATCTTGCATCAGGTTGCACAGTTTTAGCCTCCACTGAATATAAAACTCGGCATGATAGAGCGGGCGAATTTCTGTACTGGAAAATATACGACTTTACGGAGAGGAAAAGGCAAGAAACTGGTATGAACATCACCAAGACCCGTTTACAGAGAGAGGACCTGTAACAATTTCATGTGACTTTACAATACACACAGACAGAACAATCAAAGCTAATCGCCCAGACATCACGATCAAAGACCACAATGAAGGTATCAATAATGCATATCATGACGTTAAATCATCTGAATTTCACGTGACTAATTCACTGGGCGGCCACTTAATAATCGTTTAATTTAAATTTCTAAAAGCCAATGATGCATTAGAGATACGAGCGATGCATAATTAGTGGATCAGGTTATTGATCCCATTTTTATTTTTATTTTTTTTACTTGATTTCTGTTGGTCCAGTAAAATGTATAATCTGGCAAGGGTGCCGGGAATTGATGGTGTGTCTGTGTCAACAGTAATAGTGAAGATAGCTATGGAGTAAGGGAACAGAATTGCTGTCAACTGAATTCTATCAAGATCTACCAGAAAGAAATAGGATGAAATTTCATCTGTGATAAATATCCAGAAACAACTGACCATCTTGTGTCAATTTGCACGGTTTTAGCATCCACTGAATATAAAACTCGGCATGATAGAGCGGGCGAATTTCTGAGCTGGAAAATATACGACTTTTACGGAGAGGAAAAGGCAAGAAACTGATATGAACATCACCCAGACCCGGTTACAGAGAGAGGATCTGTAAGAATTTGATGGGACTTTACAATACACACAGACAGAACAATCAAAGCTAATTGACCAGACACCGTGTTCAAAGATCACAAGAACAGTATGTGCTTTTTATTTGACATGGCAGTCCCTGCTGATTTTAATGCATCTTTGAAGATCTTTATAAACTATCAAAATACAAGGATCTTGAAGGGGGGAAATCCCCAAAATGTGGCACATGAGGACGTCAATAATTGTATTTGGAGCCCTCGAATTGATTGAAAAAGGTTCCGATAGATTTATTGAAGAGATTCCTGGTAGCCCATGTCTTAAAGGAATAGAAAGAAACATACTCACGAGTATAGCTCACACTTTACGAAGAACTTTATCTATAGTAAAATGTGTGTGATCTTTGATTTTTGTTTGTTTTGTTTTCTTTTACAAAAATGATCGATGCAAAATGTCATGAAGCCATTTATAACCTTAGGTCTCTGGTTGGGACCCGGAAGGAAATGTGTATACAACAGAAATCAAAAGAAATAATAATAATAATAATAATAACAACAACATTAAATATTACGGTGCTACACCAAGCAAAGTTACCATGGCTTCCGATCTTAACATGCACATGTTTGGACTTGGTGAATTAATATGGGCTACAATAAATATCTGATTCAATACTACAGTTGACCCTAACCAGTTAAGCATGTCCCCTCGGGGCTGACGCATTGTGCATCTCTGTTCATGAATGCGAATATTAGGGAGGCATAATAACCAGGTGTCTAAGAGGGTTTTTTTGTTTTTTTCTAAAATGGAAGGATGAAGTAGCTAAGGTTTGGTTTGGTTTGGTGTACGGCATATCAGCCTCAATGAGTTATTTAATGCCGGCAAGATTTTTATTGCTGGTAATATTTTTTCAAATATGTATAGCTGGTAATAACGTATCGCTGGTAATACTTTTTTTTATAAAGTATTTCTGGTATCAAAATCTATTTTTACATCTTCATAGTGTTTTGACTCCAGTCTGGGGGGGTAACTATTTACCCATAGCTGGGACCGTAACAGGTGCTACCACCCCGGGTCAGGGTGGATCTGGAAGCACCAACAATTAAGAGATGGTTCCATACTCCTCAAAACCTCCTGATCAGAGGCCTTTGCTGTTGGGTGTAGTTTATCGTCATACCCAGGACGGGAAGTAGCTAAGATATATGTTTTATCTTCGCGAATCAAGATGTGCCACGGTAAACACCCTGTTCAGTACCACAAATTGTCATGCATTCTGGAGTGGTTTCCCTGCTGGTAACTAATCTAAGAGAAGGAAAGGGAAAACCACTTTACTGTCTTCCCCAAGAATGCATGATGATTCAGTGATAATAAAGAAAAGAAATCCGTGAACAGTCATGTTCGCTTACGTCCTGAAGTGTCATGGCGTTTAAAACTACGAATTCAAACATTTGAACTTCCTTATTGTTGTCCGTTGAATTTATTATAACTACCCATTGATTGTCACAGCAAAACACATTTTAACTGAAAGTACTCACTCAGCCTCTGTAAGAGACAAATACTACAAGGAAAACAACACGAGAAAACTTTTTGGAAATACTGAAACTGTCAACATAATGTCCTACCTTAAAGAAATCGGTTTATACCAAAACATACAACACCTGCAATAGATCATCTACACAAACATACATTTGCACTGAAAGTATAAAATTATGTACAAAATATCTGTAGTTGAAAACATAAAATTACGTTCAATATATAAAGGGTGTCCATAAAAGTTCGTGTGCACTTTAAAAAAAATATAACTTTATTTGTATTTGCGATAGAAATAATCTGTAAAAAATGTTATAAAGTTTAATGTACCTAGTTTTAAGTATACCTAAAATAACTAATGTGATTTCAGGCATTACTGTAAATCAGTTGGCAAATGTTTTCCGTGAACTACAAAATCGTATTACCCTTTGTATTGCTAATGATGGAGGACATGTGTAAACTTAAATAAAACTTCAATAAAACCTTAAAAAATATAGATTTACTTCTTTCTAATCCTTTTTACAAATTATTTCTATCGCAAATACAAATAAAGTTATAAATTTTTTAAAGTGCACACAAACTTTATGGACACCCTGTATATACTTGAAGCCATAAAATCGCGTACAAAATATTTAGATTTCGGCATTAAATAACCATAGATTTTGATTTGCCGCTAAACTAAAACAACCAACCCATTGATTCCTGAAGAGACACGGTACATAGAAGAAGGTAGCGGCCCAGATTACTTCTGGTCATACTATATATTAACAAAATAAATAATTCAGGCGGCATGGGAAAAGGCAGTTTGATACTGAGGTGCCGGAAGTTACCGCATTTTCCTGAAATTGGAGAGCCGAGTTCGATTTCCAGTTGGGTTCGTGACGTTCACTTACGCGCAAATATCCTTGGGAAATAGATCCCTTCCCTCTATCTGGAAAAATCGTTTTTATTCTAAAAAATTATATAAAACGCTAATACAATATTCACACAAAAGATAAACAAATATTCTTATAACATAAAAATATGTTCCGGCTTTAAATAACCGACAAAGGGTTGATAAGCCGTAAAAAACAAATAAATCAATACTGTATTTTCATAACATTTGTTCTGTGCATTGAGCTTCAGGAAAGAATGGACTCTTAATAGTTAGGAATTCCTGCAAGAGTTACTAGAATAACAGGGATTTTTTACAATCTGTTGTTAACTGGGACAAGGAATGGCTTGTTAATTTTACCCCCCCCCCAAAAAAAACGAAACTGCTCTCTTTTAATTGTATGAGAGAAGTCTATCTGCCTTTCATCAGCATGGCTGATGTTAACTTCCAGGAGAGTGAATCATTGCGCCTTCTGGAGTTAACGTTTTCCACTGATATGAAGTTTGAAGATTATATTGAAGCAATTCCCAAGTCTGCTACTAGGAAAGTTGGTTCCTTGTATCGTGCTAGACAAGTTTTGCCGCCAGAATCTATATTACATATTTATAAGTCTACCATTCGTCGTTGCTTTGAATATCGTTGCTATATCTGGTCTGGTGCTCCTGCTATATATTTAGAGATTCTTGATAAAATCCGATGAGGAATATGCAACGTTATTAGTCCTGTTCTGGCAAATCAGCTTCAGTCAATTTCTCACCGCCGTAACGTAGCTTCCTTGCTACTTTCATGGTAATTTTTCTGATGAACTTTACTCTATGGTACCTAGATATTATGAATTTAAGCGCAGTACTAGATTGGCGGCAAGGTCTCAGCATTTTACAGTTAAAATGGCTAGATGTAACCGTAAGTCCCATGCTAACAGCAAGGTCAATCATTATCTTCTGTCTTTTTAATTCCTGTTCTTTATTATTCTCTCTCAATAGTATTTTTCTCATATTCTCTAGCACTCGATTAAAGCTTGCGTCTTAGTTGCTTTGTTACCTTGCTTGAAGTGAAATGATTAAAAACGCATAATATAAGGATATTGTAAATACATTATTTATGATTTTATTTTGAAAATGCAGTGTGAAAGATTTACTATAAAAATACATTGAAAATTAGGGAAACGCGATAGTTCGTATTTAGGAATTGATACAAGGACTACTGGCAGAATAGGACGAAATAATAATAATAACTAAGAAAAAAATAAATCAATTGAAATAAATTAAGTTAAAAACTGGAATGAAACTTAAAAACACATTCGACTTAGATAAATAAATAAGGTTCAACGCAAAATTTAAACAATTGAATTAACTCGTGAGGGCAGTCGATGGAACTGGGACTTCTACCCGGATCTTGGAATCGATTCTATTTCTACTCGTGCACGTTTTTCAAGTTGTAATTTGAGGAGGGTAGATATCTCCTTGGGTGACGTTCTTATCAAATGTAGTTGAAAATAGAGCTATAAATTAAAACTGTATCTGGCCACGTGGATCCGTTCGCGATAAAATAAAAATAAAAAATAAAAAGTTTACTTGTAGAGAATACATATCTCTACTCGTTTTATGATCACTTGTATCCTGGGATACATTATTTATTTATTTGTTTGCTTGCTAACATCTAATTTTACACCAAAGTCTAACAGCCACAAACCTAACTCTCTACGCACTGTATTCCCAGGGACAAAATGGCGGTTTTACAACAGACATGGAATTTTCCTAAAGCTTGATTTAGTATACTATGAGTATAAAGAATGTGATTCGCTAATCTTCCAAGTTAGGGATGTATTTTCTATTTAATATGAAAGCTAATTTCCTATTTGTTGATGAAAGAAATAGAAAGAAAGAAAGATGAGATGAGATTTTAATTAAAAAAACACATTCATATACACACTTTTTGCATGCCTTCGCATTTTTTGAAAACTAATCTAAGAACAATATCAACAATATTCTTATAAAGACTTTTATGAAATTAGGCAGCAAAGTTTTAGAAATTTCATTATGCAACAAGGTTGTATGTGTAAGGAGGCTTTTTCAAAATAATATGAATTTATTTGTAGGTTCTGTTTTTCTTAAAACTCATATTATTCATATTTTGTCCATACTATTTTCAGGATTATATATATATATATATATATATATATATATATATAACAGGCTTAGATAGATAGATAGATAGAACAGGCTTAGATAGATATGAACACGCTGAGATAGATATATAGATATAACAGGCTTAATAGATAGATAGATATAACAAGCTTAGATAGATAGATATAACAGGCTTAGATAGATTGATATAACAGGCTTAGATAGATAGATTGATATAACAGGCTTAGATAGATAGATAGATATAACAGGCTCAGATAGATAGATAGATAGATAGATATAACAGGCTTAGATAGATATAACAGGCTTAGATAGATATAACAGTCTTAGATAGATAGATATAACAGTCTTAGATAGATAGATATAACAGTCTTAGATAGATAGATATAACAGGCTTAGATAGATAGATAGATAGATAGATAGATATAACAGTCTTAGATAGATAGATATAACAGGCTTAGATAGATAGATAGATAGATAGATAGATAGATATAACAGGCTTAGATAGATATAACAGGCTTAGATAGATAGATAGATATAACAGGCTTAGATAGATAGATAGATAGATATAACAGGCTTAGATAGATATAACCGGCTTAGATAGATAGATAGATAGATAGATAGAACAGGCTTAGATAGATAGATAGATAGATAGATAGAACAGGCTTAGATAGATAGATAGCTAGATAGATAGATAGAACAGGCTTACATTGATAGATAGATATAAACACGCTGAGATAGATAGATAGATAGATAGATAGATAGATAGATAGATATGAACACGTTAAGATAGACAAATAGGCTAACTCTATCCATCTAAGTATTTTCATTAGGATACTTTTTCAAGAATTTGGGCGCTCATCATAAGGCATTTGATCACTTATGTTCTCATCCTTCTAAAATTCTCTTTAGAGTAATTTTTATTTTTTCACACATTAAGGTCTCAATTTATTCTGACCTTTGACTTCTCACTTCACCTCGCCTTGACTAGATTTTTTCTATACTTTAAGTAAACCACTTTTGTTATTGTCAAATACCCTTTTTGACACTCTCAGATTTCGATACGGATTGAGCTATATTCAGTTCGGTCTAGATTACTAGGGAAGACATGTTCATATGTCTGTCGATGATTTTTAGTTGAACAGTTAAAAACCCAAGCATTGCTTTTAAAAGTGAAATAAAAAAAAACAAGGGTTGGTTAAATTTAATTGCCTAAAACCTACGATGTCTATCTACGCTGGCCATATTTAAAGAAACCGGATTTTATCAACTCTATGTAGCACAATCAAGAAGCGACAATCGACAAAACTTAAAAGTAGACATTTAAAAACAAGTAATATCGGGCAGTGTCTGATTGAGAGTGTTTTCAAGTATCTAATTGTGACTCTGGGACAGCCTTGGCCGCTTCATCCTTAAAAATTAAAAAGACTGCTCTTGACACCTGGTTATGATGCTAACCCACTCCTCCCGCTCATGAACAGAGATGTACAGTGCGTGAGCCGTTGCGAAGAATGTCCAACCCGTCAGACAGCTAACAAGCAAATCTGTGGTACTGAACGGGTACTTGCTGTAGTTTATCTTAATTCACTGAAGTGTTAACATGTACATGTTAATACCTCCAATCAATTATTATTTCGTCCTGGGTAAGACGATAAACTAGATCCGCGTCCTGGGTAAGACGATAAACTACGTCCAACAGCAAGATCAGGAGGTTTTGAGGAGCGTGGAACTACCACTTAATTGCTAATATTCCTAGGTTCAACATGACCCGGGGTGGTAGCACTTGTTAGAGTTCCAGCTATGGGCAAATAGTTAACACCCAAACTTGTGTAAAAATAAGTTTTAATACCAGAAATACTTTGTAATAATAAAAAAAAAATTATTACCAGCAATAATTTTTGAAGGAAAAATTATTATCAGCAATACTTTTAAAAAATACCAACAATACAAACAGCTATACATTCTTTGAAAAATATATGACCAACTATAGATTTCTTCAAGGAAAAATATTCCCAGAAATAGATATTTGAAGAAAAACATTACCAGCAATAAAAATTTTGTCGGCATTAAATAATCCATTGAGGTTGATATGCTGTAAAACAAACCAAACCAATAATAATAATAATAATAATATTAATTATTATTATTATTATTATTATTATTATTATTATTATGTTGCCGTTACACAATGACATAGTCAATAAAAATTGTATTCTTGAGGTATGATGTCAACAAAACTCCTTACAACTTTCGGAGAATCCTCGCAAATTATTGACAGTTTTCTGGAGGTCGACAATCATGGTCTCAATTCCGATTCTCCCTAAGCGCTTTTCTAGTTTATTTTTATTATTATTTCCTTTGATTTCTGTTGTATACTCATTTCTTTTCGGGTTCTAACCAGAGACCTTACGTCAGAAATGGCATCATGACATTTTCCACTGAGCAGTTTTGAAAAAATATCGCACATATTTTACATAGAAAAAGCCCTTCGTAAGTTGTGGGCTGTACTTGTGAGTACAATTTTTGTATTTCTTTATGGCATGAGCTACCAGGTATCCCCTCAATGGGTCTATTGGAATCTCTTCCAATCAATCCGAGGGCTCCAGCTACAACAGGAATTGTTAATGTCCTCCTGCGCCACATTTTTGAGATTTCGATTTCAAAATCCTTGTATTTTGTTCGTTTTTTGAAGATCATCAAAGATACATTGTAATCTGCAGGGACTGTCATGTCAATATGGTGGCACATTTTGTTTTTGTGGTCTCTAATCACGATGTCAGGGAGGTTATTATTATTATTATTGTTATTATTATTATTATTATTATTATTATTTCATGCTTTGTTATTGGAATCATCATATTTCTCTTTGTTGTTATATCCACGACGTTTCGGTCATGATACTCTTCGGCTTTCTTCGGTTGAGTGTTTTCTTACTTGGTAACCTTCATGGAATTTTTGAACCGAACCGTTTATTCAATCCACAGGGGTAGAAATTTCTCATTCCTTTTTTCATGCTTAGGGAATATTTCTTATATGTTAATACTCAACAGTCTTATTCATCATTGTTTCACTTGTGTCTCTTTCACTGAACGTAGAATGTATGTCATTGCTGCACTACGTTGCGGGCATAAAAACCGAAACGAGCGTGATAGTCTGAACAACATAGCCTAGAATAATCCTAAAATCTCAGTTCAAAATTCCGACAAAATTATCCTATTATAATTGTTCTTGTCCCTCCCTTCGTTAGTTAACACGACCGTTATTTCCTGCCAATACCTCATAAATAATTTCAGTGAGAATAAGAAAGTATGAAGAGAAGATAGAAGTGTTTAACGTCTCCTGCCAATACCTCATAAATAATGGTCTATTTAGTTTTGATTGTCTACAAAACAAAACACATAGAGACGCTACCTGGTTTCAGTGAGAAAATGAAAGAAGGGAAGATAGAACTGTTTAACGACTGTTTCGGCGACATGGAAAAACGTTTTCAATTTAAAATCTTTTCATTTGTATCCACTTCTTAAAATAACTACCAGCATACATATTTATAATTATTATTGCAATATTTTTTTCAAAGTTGTTAAGCTCAAATATTTAACGATATGATAGGGGAATTTATACTGATATATTATTGTCGTAGAACTCGGCATGAGCTTTTTTTACAAAAATACTCAGGAGAAAATGTCATGATGACATTTCTGATTTTAGTTCTCTGGTTGGGACCCGGAGGAAAATCAAAGGCAATAATAAAATAATAATAAAATACAAGAACCCAGAAATAGAAATTGGTTTATTTTGTTTAACGGCATATCAACCTCTATTGATTATTTATTGCCGAAATTTAAATATTTTGAACACAATTTTATCACTTCAACTAAATATTTTTGAAGGCAATTGTATGCCTTCAATTACAAATAAAATGTATTGTTGGCCATTTTGCTACAAAATGTATTGTTGGCCATTTTGCTATAAAATGTATTTTCTATAAAATGTATTGTTGGTCATTTTGCTATAAAATGTACTGTTGGCCATTTTGCTATAAAATGTATTGTTGGCCATTTTTCTATAAAATGTACTGTTGGTCATTTTGCTATAAAATGTACTGTTGACCATTTTGCTATAAAATGTATTGTTGGTCATTTTGCTATAAAATGTATTGTTGGTCATTTTGCTATAAAATTGTATTGGTGGTCATTTTACTATGAATATGTATTTTTATACTTTCATAGTGTTTTGATTTTGTTTAGGGGTTCAGTATTTGCCAATAGCTGTTACCCTAACAGGTGCTACCACCCCATGTCAACAATTAAGAGGTGGCTTCCACGCACGTCAAAACCTTCAATATCCCGATCTGAGGCTACGCTGCCGGGTGTGTAGTTTATTGTCGTACCCAAGACTATCGAAATAGAAATCAAGAGAATGTAGCATCTCAAAACAACATTAACTGTTGCTAATAGGGCTTTTGCGAATGATACAGAGTAAAGAAATATGTGGATCATATTCATAGTAACCCTAAAAAAAGGTGAATTAGAATAAATCATACTCATGGGTACTTCCCACATTTTGCTTTTGATCGATTCGTTTTTTACGGATTATCAACCGTTTGTAGGTTATTTAAAACTAGAAAATATTTTTAGATTGTAAGAATTTTTTTTTTTTTTACATAATAATGGTTTAGTGATATAAGTCTTACTAATTAATGGGGTCAGAATAGCTGGATTCATACCTATCCCAAGGGTATTTGCGTGTAAGTGAATATAACGAACCCAACTGGAATTGAAACTCTGCTCTCTGATTAACTATTCCGAGACATTATCCATTACACAACCCACACATCCAAGCTTACAGCACTTAGTATTCTTAAGCGGTCACCCATCTAGGACCTGTCCAGGCTCGATATTGCTTAACTTTGGTGATCATACGGGCACTGGTGTTTCAACAGGATGTGGCTGTAAGCTACATATTTTGCGTAGATTTCTCTTCATGTAGTGATTACAGTTACATTTTTCTCTCCCTGATTGCATGCCTGTTCATCCGCTTGCGTGTTCTGATACAAAAAAAATTGTCTCTCTCTTAAAGTCTCTGGTTGAGGAGCAACTCTTACTACACAATGTAAAGACAATACACAAGAATAATAATTATGCTACACCAGGCATGGCTCTTATGGCTTGTAATCTTAATTGATTAGGAGTGTTAACATCTAAATGTTTTGTCTGGATGTATGAAGATGGTAATGATAATTATGATATTAGTCGTTTCCTTATAAGGAAACTTTTGGCATTCATTGACCAGACAGCTAGTATTACTGTCAGCTAAAATTTATTAAAAAACAAACTCTTAAAGCCATTTTTCAGGAAGAAAGGTTTCTCAAGTTCAGTAGCTGTTATAGCTCTTTCCATTATTGATGGGGGTTTCCTTCCTAACCTTTTATTTGAAGTAGTGTGGAACGTCAGCATTTTTATTAAGTCATTATTTTCTCTTCGAGTTACACGTGGTATGCATTTTAGTTGCTGCTGCTGTTGAAATTCCTCAACTGATGCGGTTTCTGTTATCTGCTACAATTCTTTGTTTGCGATTCTGTAGCGCCATGTTCAAAAAAGGACGGTCTTCGCCAAGAACCACAGACTTCACTCGCTCAAATCTATTTTTGATCGGTGATCTTAGAAAGCGGTTTTATACAGCATACAGTTTAGATATTTTTGAACGGGTTTAGCACCATGGATGATATACAGATAAAAGTCTCGATCTGACGAGGATATTTAAGAACATGACTCGACTTTTCAGGTTAATGTTTTTTTGTTTTTCTAGCAAATTGGCTTGTGCTACACCAAGTTAAGTTTCCCAGATTGGGCCACAGGGAATGTCGAACGACAGCATCTTGATTATTTCCTTAGTCTCTGTTCGAGTTACATGTGCTATCCATTTTAGTTGTTTCTGCTGTTGGAAGTCCTCGTAGGGATGAGGTTTATCTGGTACAATTCGTTAATTCCCAGAGGAACGTTTATTTGAACCGGGTGTTGGGGCGAGAAGAATGAGCAAGTTTTATTCGCTGGAAGCCATTTTTAACCACTGATCTGAGAAGGCGGTTACATGCTGCAGACAGTTTAGATATCTTCGAATGGTTTTGGCGCCATGCATGCCATCCACATGAAAGTCCCAATCTGTCGAAGCTATTTAAGAACATAACAGTAAATATTCTCTTCAGTGCCATAGATTAGCTTGTCAGCTGGGCATGAAACCTTGAGGATGGCCTACTGCGTATCGCTGTTCATGAGCGGGAGTAGTGGTGGAGTATCATGGCCGTTTGTCGAGAATTTTAAGTTTAAAAGATGAAGCATCCAACGCGCGTTTATAATCACATCTAAATGTTTAGGAATAGCTCCAATCGGAGCCCGTCTGAGCGGACCGGGTTATGCAGCCTGAAAGTATTTTTAACTGGGATTAAGCTTCAAGTTCATGCACCGATTTTATAAAAATCTGACACCATATTGCGCGAATTTGGCTGTAACGCATGCGCCTAATATACGCTTATAATAATATGGAATTTCTGAAAATTGGAGGTTTTTATCTATTGTAATCTAATATTGAGGGACAGTGTCAGGAAATTTAGTAATTTGGTTGAAAACATTACATTTAGTAGATTCTTTTTATGTGATGCACAAATCCTGTTTGCTTGGCACAGCAAAGCAACCAGAAAAGGATTGGATACCTAAGGCTTCAGGATATAGCTTGATATCCAATAAGCTCAAAACCAGCGAGTAACATCCAATAAGCTGTACGAAAAGACAATAATAATAATAATAATAAAATAGGCGTTCTCAACAGAGAAGACCGAATTTGTTACGTTATTGGCGTTGTTTGTCCGTTTGATACCAGAGTAGTGGAGAAAAAAAAAGGCGGGAAATTGAGAAAGCACGAAATCGAGAGAATATGGAGTAGTCAAAAGATAGAGATCGTGCTTATTGTAATCGGAGCAATATCAAAGAATTTTGCTTTGATTGCAAACAGTGAGCTTTAATATGTTGCAGACAGCTTGTTTGCTTGGTAAAGCAATAAGAAAAGTAATGACTACCTAAGGCTGAGGGATCTACCTCGATATCAAATAAGTACAAAACCAGCTAATAGCATCCAATAAGCTGGGCGAAAAGACAATTAAATAAATGATAATAATCCTATTATAATTGTTCTTGCCCCTCCCTTCTTTAGTTAGCACGACTGTTACTTTCTGTCAATACTTCATCATAAATAATAGTTAATTCCACGTTTTGATAGCGAGGGTAGAGGGGAAAAGACATTACTTGGTTTCAGTGATAAAATAAAGAAAGAAGGGAAGATAGAATTTTTTAACGGTCGGCTGTTTCAGTGAAATGGAAAAAAGTTGTCAATTTCAAATCTTTTAATTTGTACCCATTTTTTAAAAATAACGGCTAGCATTCATATTTATGATTGTAATTGCAATATTTTGTTAAATTTGTTAAGCTTAAATATTTATCGATGCAATAGTGGAATTTCTACGGATATTTTATTGTCATAGATGTTGCCATGAGCTTATTCAATAATTAACCGAAAAATTAAGATTCATCAGAAATTTAAAATAGGAAAGCCGCGAAATTTTCACGAATATTTCTAGTTATTATTATTATTTTATTTTATTTATTTTAATAGGTATCACTCCATGCAAGGCAGTAAAACCACTAAGACACAAGGAGTTACAGGGTGTAGAAGAATTAGGAACAGAAACATTATTCAAAAGCGGGAAGAGGATAGAAAGAGTAATCAGGAGAACAGTAGATAGCGACTGACATTGCATTTAAATTTTTCAGATTAAATTGACTGGAAAGCATGGAGCTGAGAGGGAGAAGTGCGAGAAAAGAAACTGTTAGAATTTATAATTACATCTAACCAACTTAAATGTAAATTGATGAGATCTCGTTGCCAGTCTAGTACTTGCACTTAAATTCATGAAGTCTAGGTACCATAGCGAAGAGCTCATCCGTACTATTACCATGAAAGTATTTATAGAAATGGCACAACCTTACGGCGGTGAGAAAATGACCGATGTTGAGACTCCAGATCAGGACCAATAATATTGCTGATTCGTCTTTGGATCTTATCAAGGAGCTCAAGGTAAATAGCAGGGACACCGGACCATATGTGGCAGCAATATTCTAAACATGGACGAATAGTTTTTTTCTTATTCTTCTTATTCTTATTCTTTTTATTCTTATTCTTATTCTTCTTATTCTTTTTATCATTCTTCTTCTTCTTCTTCTTCTTCTTCTTATTATTATTATTATTATTATTATTATTATTATCATTCTTCTTATTCTTCTTATTATTATCATTATTCTTATTATTATTAGTCTTCTTATTCTTCTTATTATTATTATCTTATTCTTATCATTATTCTTATTATTCTTATTATTATCATTATTCTTATTCTTATTAGTCTTCTTATTATTATCATTCTTCTTATTATTCTTATTATTATTAGTCTTCTTATTCTTCTTATCATTATTCTTATTCTTATCATTATTCTTATTCTTATTCTTCTTATCATTATTCTTATTCTTCTTATTATTCCTCTTATTATAAAATATCACTAAAAATTCATTTGTCATCCATTAAAAATGAACTAACTAATAATAATTAAATCTGTCACAAACTTGCTAACCACATCACTACGGTAAATGACATGTGCCTTATCATTTTTCAAAATCTTCATACAACAAAGTCATGTGAATTATTGTCAAACTAGAATGTTTACGTGTCTCTTGCTGGACTGAGTAAAGACTTATAAAGTCATCTGTGAAGTACATAGTGCGACAGAAATACCTTCCGCATTTTAAACTGTCACCTGTGTGGTGTTAATGAACTTAGGCAAGTGGCAATGGTGACTTTATCGAGCTAATGTCTTACCATTTGATTTCAGATACCATCAGTTACCATTATCGCTTAGGCCGGTGCACACAGGGCGTTTGAGGTTGAAACTTTTTTTTTTTTAGTCTTGTAAATTTATAATTGTAACAAAGAGCGCTTTTTTATTCCTTTCACTTTACATTGGAATTATACTGTTCTGGATAGAAAATCGATACTGCTATGGGTTGAACGTTTTCAGAACGTTTCGTTTGGTTAAAAGAAAGCCACCTGGAAGACCTTAAAGCGCTCGAACTTCCGGGTGCTGGAAAACTTTAGAAATCGTCGACAACAGCGTATGGCGAATAGAAGCCACTATTTGGAAGATGCAATTTTTGAAAACAAATGAAGATAAAACTGTAGCCCTTTGTTTAAACAACAGTGAAATACATTTTTTTTAATAGTTACTTTAGTCTATTAGTCAATCTTTAATTTTGGTTGGGGGGTGGAGGGTATTTCTGTCGCAGACTGCATTAACAGACGAAACATTAGCCAGTGTGTATGTATTATCTGTGTTTCCAAATGGGAGTGATTGGTGACTCAAATGTTTAATACGGACTAATGAGGAACACTGTCGTATATATTGTGACTGAGTGGAGCTTTAAAAATGACCCTGTAGAAATTTCATGATGAATCTGCATGTTCTAGTAAGAGAACGAAAATAATAAATGTCTCAATACAGACAAATTACATTTGAAAAAACAAAACAATACTCAGTTCTATAGTAATGTAGCGTTAAAAAGTGTAGAGGACCCGTTTGAATGTACGTGTTGTTAAATTAGGAACACGTGCTGTTTATTCCTGCTAGAAGATCCAACTACAAGAACATGGCGGACTCAAGTTGAGTCCAACCGAAGATGTAAAGAAACAAGACCGATATATATATATATATATATATATATATATATATATATATAACGGTGTATATATGTATATATGTATCACGTGTTCTATAGCACGGTGTAGTAATGGATAACGGTGTAGTAATGGATAACGGCTTGGATTGAGGAATCGGAGAGCCGAGTTCGAATTCCAGTCGAATCCATTACATTCACTTACGTGCTAATACCCTTGGGAAAGGTGTGAATCCTCTTCTTCTCCCTCCAACTATGGGTAAATAGCAGGACAGACTGGGTTCTATAGCCTTGGATGGCAACTGGTCTAGGAGAAGGACAACTCTGAATTCAAAACCTACGGAGGGTCGTTTGGGGACCTTGTGGCATTCGCTGCACCAGGTCCCTGTATTCGTCCCTCAAAAAAGTGTGGATGGCCCTGCACAAAGCCTTCACCACTATAATCAAATCATGTGCGGGTGTCGGGCTTTCAGTTTCTGGGAACTGATCTGTCTGACCCTCATACGTCGAGTTCGACGGGAGAGTCCATCATATATCAACAAATATATGTATTAAAGAAGAAGATTTACAATGGACATAGACATTAAAATTTATGTTTGTGTGTGAACGTAAAGAGTTTGTATTTTGGTGAATGTTCGTACGTACGTGTATGTGTGTTTAATGGCGTTTTCCCACAAGTGGGCGAAAACGCGGATCTCTGCGCGAGATCACATTTTTAAATGTGTCCGCTGAAATACAAAGTCAAAAGGATATTTGCCCCACGCGGTCAGATGTGGCACAAGGCCGAATTTAACGTGGGGTATCCGAGCCCGTAGACTCGGGCAAAAATTCCCCGTAGACCCCGTAAAAAAACGGGGTCGAGTAGCTGTCTACCACCCCAGACGAGACTCTGCCCTTCGGCATAACCTCGTTTGGGTTCCTCTCTGCCCGAAGTCAGAAAGTTCGAGTAGCTTAGCTGGAGACGAACCTTCAACTAATTGCCGAGGCAAGTCGCAACAACCTATAGGAAAAGCGTTCCCACACCGGGAAGTGAACCCGGGCCGCCTGGGTGAAAGACAAGAATCCTAACCACTAGACCATGTGGGATACATGGAATGCAATGTCAAAAGAGAACAAGGCAATAAATTACCCAGTATTTATAGTGTAGGGAGAGCGTGCCCTAGTGACAATTAGGAAATTAAGGAGGAGCTAACTCCGACAAAAGAAACTCGGCTACAATTTATACACATATCAAGGTGCAGTTTTAGGCCTAATCATAGCCTGTCTTAGTCCCTTGCTTCTACTTGTCTTCTCGCAGTACTAGATCAAGGCTTACGGCCACATTACGTTCAAATACCGGCTCCCGTACGATCACCGGAGTTAAGCAACATTGAGCCTGGTCAGTACCCAAAGATCGCCAGCATGTCTCGTCCAGATCTCAATTTTCTCTTCCCTTTCATGGATAAACCGCATCACTGACACAATTTATGACCAAATCAGCTATCAAGTAAGACCGTAGATCATTTTTTCTATGTTATTTAATATTTTCGGCTCACTGCACGAGAAAACTATTGTCTACTTAAAGTTCTGCAACTATGCAAGAAAAGTGTTGTCTCTCAAACAAGTGTACATGTAGCCTGTTTTCATCCATTAAAATGTTTTCCTATATCGCAGATATAGTATTGCGTACGTTCGTATAGAGAAATTAAGTTATCTATTAAGTTATTAAGTTAATTGGTGACCCTGACGTGATCATTTAAAATATTACATTATACGGATAATAAATGCTTGCATTAATTCCTGATCACGGACTGTTCTTTTCTCCGTGATTTGCAATGCATTTTTATAGTAAAATTATTACAGTGCATTTTTCTAGTAAAATAATTATCAATACATTTACATTATACATATGGTAGTTGTATTGAGTCATTCACGCTTGAAATTGATTAATATCTGATCACCAATAAACTGTTATTTTCTTATTTTTAGTTCAAATTTAGTAAATATACAAAGAGAAAGAGGCGTAAGAAAAGGGTGTATCTTCTCGCCGGATTTATTCAATCTTTATAGTGAAGCAATCCTGAGAGAGTTAGGAGTTCTACTAGGATTAATTATTGGCGGCCACAATCTTAACAACGTTAAATATAGAGATGACATTGTTGATAGCAGACACAGAAAGGAAACTGCAGGAAATCCTCCAGAAGGTAGTAAAGGAAAGCAAGAAGAAAGGACTAACTATCAATTGTAAGAAGACAGAATGTATGGTTGTCAGCAAAAGGGACAGTCCAACGTGCAAATTACAAATTGGAGTCACCAAAATTAAGTAAGTACACAAATTTCAATATCTAGAAAGTGTTTTAACAGAGGGTTGAAAGTTCGACGCCGAAATCAGAATGGGCATTGGGATAGCGAAATATGCCTTACAAAAGCTAAGGAAAGTATTAAGAAGCATGGAAATTAAATTAGAAACAAATAAAAAAAAGTACCGAACTGTTATATAACATCGGTACTCCTATATGACAGTGAATGCTAAACAATCGCATCCAAGATGAAGAAGAGACTTGAGGCAACAGAAATGTGGTTCTACAGAAGGATGCTGAGAATATCATGGACTGAACGTGTGACGGAATTTGAGAGAAAATGGAAACAAATAGGATACTTATACTTAGCATCAGATGAAATTTCTACAGGCACAAAGTGAGGAAAGAGGGCTTAGCAGATTTGAAACCCACGGGACATACTGAAGGCAAGTGGGACAGAGAAAAGCAGTACATAACCTACGTAACGAGCCTGTACAAATGGTTGGCAGAACAGGGATTAGGAGAGATAGCAAAAAGACAAGCTTTAATAAGAGCTACAGAGGACAGGAAATTGTGGAGAGCCATGATCGTTTACATACTGAAGGGACACGGCGCATACAAGAAGGAATTTTTGAAAAGTTGCTCAAACAAATCTTGGCGGGGAAATTTCAAAATTAGGCGTTTAATCATTCCGTTTTACCAGCAGCGGCGTGTCTAGCGTATGGCAAACAGAGCATTGCCATAGATGACACTTGTTGGTGTGGGGGCGCCACAACGTCACTGAACAAATAATGTGTAGTGTAATATTTATTAAATAGATGTTAAATCGTTAAATCATCTGTCGGTGTCGACTGTTTTTTTTTGGTTTTTTTTTTTTTTTTTGACACTGTCAGAAAGGAAGGTGAAGTTTTAGGCCTAATCAGAGCCTTAGTCCCTTGCTTCTACTTGTTTTTTTTCGCAGTACTAGATCAAGGCTTACGGCCACATCACGTTCAAACATCGGTTCCCGTACGATCACCGAAGTTAAGCAACGTTGAGCCGGGTCAGTACCTAGATGGGTTACCGCTTTGAAATACCAGGATCTGTAAGCTTGAATGTGTGAGTGAAGTAATGTATAATAATTAATGGATAAATATTATCATCTTCATACATGCAAACAACACATTAAATGTTAACACCCCTAAGCAATTAAGATTAGAGGCCATGAGAGCCATGCCCGGTGTAGCATGATTATTATTATTGTGTTTTGTCTTTACTTTATGTAGTAAGTGTTGCTACCAACTCCCAACCAGAAACTTTAAGAGACAGCAATTTTTTTTGTACGATCACCGAAGTTAAGCAACTTTGAGCCTGGTCAGTACCGAGATGAGCGATCGCTTGGAGATACCAGGTATTGTAAGCGGCATATCAACATCTGTGTTGGTTATTTAAGGCTGAAATCTAAATATTTTGTACGCAAATTTATTTATTTGTAGAGGACCGTGTGTGTTTGAGTGTTATTAAATTAGCAACACGTGCTGTTTATTCCTGCTAGAAGAAAGTCCAACTAGAAGAACATGCCGGACTCAAGTTAACTCCAACCGAAGATGTAAAGAAAACAAACAAGACCGATATATATATGTCAACAAATATATGTATTAAACAACAAATTTACAAGTGACAAAGACATCAACATTTGTGTTTGTGTGTGAACGTAAAGAGTTTGTATTTTGGTGAATGTTCGTACGTACGTGTATGTGTGTTTAATGGCGTTTTCCCACAAGTAAGCAAAAAGCGCTGATTTCTGTGAGAGATCACATTTTTAAATGTGTCCGCTGAAATGCAAAGTAAAAAGAGAACGAGGCAACAAGTTGCCCAGTATTTATAATGTAGGGAGAGAGACCCTAGTGACAATTAGGAAATTACGGCTAACTCCGACATATTTATTTATTTTGAGATAACAATGGTTTTAATAATACAAGTCTTACTAATTAACCCATAGCTGGAGGGAGAAGCGGCGGATTCATGCCTTTCCCAAGGATATTTGCGCGTAAGCGAATATAACGAACACTACTTGAATTGGAACTCGGCTCGCCGATTAACAATTCCGAGCCATCTATTACACCACCAGCACATTTAATCTTACAGCACCTAGTATCACCAAGCGATCACCCATTTAGGTACTGACCAGGCTCGACGTTACTTAACTTCGTTGATTGTACGGGAACTGGTGTTTCAACATGATGTGGCCATAAGCAAGTTTGGATGCGTAATAGATAATGGCTCGGAATTGTTAGTCGCAGAGCCGAGTTCCAATTGGGTTTGCTATATTTACTTACACGCAAAATACCCTTGGGTAAAGATCTTCTACAGCAATGGGTCAGACTTGTATCACTAAATGATTACTATCCGCCACAAAAAAATAAAAATTCCAACAATCTAAAAATATTTTATGGTTTTAAATAATATTTAATGGGTTGATAAGCCGTAAAAAAACAACATATATTGAAGATATATTTCAGTAGGTTTCCTATTGAAATATATCTTGTTGCGCCATTATACTTTCATAATTTCTCAATAAAAAAATTAAAAACTTTAAAAAATTATTCATCCTCTCATGGAGTATTTTATTAATTTTGAAACTCTAACAGATGATTTTGTAGCGCCAAAATGTCTTTTGCTGCCATTATATTATATTTTATTCTTAATAAAGGATAATTAAAGGTAGGTGCTTCCAAAGACTCACGGTACCTAAGGTTTAAAATGAATTTTGGAAAATGAAAAATCTTTCTTGAAGCTGAGTATCCACTAAAAATAACGTTTTAAGTAATAAACACACACACACACACACATATATATATATATAAGAAAAAACAGTAAAATATATAATCCGGTGTTCTTATTGATTTTTTTTTTTTTTTTACAAAACAGTGCTCAATGTAAATTTACAGAGCATAAATATTATAATTTAACTGATTTTAAATATGGTTTCTTCAATTCGCTTGAAGATGAAACAGAACTGATGCTTTTAATTTAATCATATAATTATATTTGAAGTTTTTAGCTTCAGTTTTTGAAGCATGGTTATTACTGTGTAGCGAAGAAACCCTATTTTAAATCAGTTAATTTATTATATATATATAAGTATCGCTAAAGAAAAACGATAGCTAAGGTTTAAAATGCATTTATAAAAATGAAAATTTTCTTGAAGATTTTATTTTAGTTTTAATTTCAAGCTAATACATTAAATTTAATATTTCCAATAAGCAATATACTTTGCTGTATTTCAAAACTAATTTAAATTTAGTCCCGTTTCAGCCGTTGCGTCCTCCGGGCCTTCTTCCTGTTGAAGGACGGAGGGCAAAACGACCGAAAGAATAAAAATCGTTTGCAAATATCAGCACCAATTTCTCTGGCACAAGGCGATATTAATAAAGCACCCAATGAGTATCGAACTGACCTCATTAGCAAGCTTACTAGCTATTACTCCACTACTGGACACCTGTGTTAGCACATACTAAATACAGCTTTGTCTGGTACAAGATCGTCATAGTGGTGCACCCAATGATAATGATTAATTCCACGGGAGACGCCCATAAATTTTTACAGTATAGGTAATTACGAAGCTCGTCTCGTACAAAGCTGTGAGACCTATATTGAAGATTGAACACTCTCCATTAATTGTAAAAACAAATTCGCTATTTCTCTACGAGGAGGTACCATTATCATTTACTCATTACTGTATAAACTTTTTTCATGTTATGTGAGATTCCATGCATTCCTGGGGGAAATAACAGTTCCCCGTTGACTTCTCCATGGTTTTGGAATTCAGAGTGGTCCTTCTTTGCCACGCAGTTTAACTAAGAGCTGGGCGGAGAAGAAAGAGATTTATTTCACCTTGGACATTTGTGCGAAAGTAAATGCAATAGAATAAGCTGGAATTTGAACTCGGTTCGCCAATGATACTTTACACACATCTCTATATAATCTCTTACTGACCTTAGAAGAAGCCAATAGGAGCAGAAAAGAGTCTTAGACCAGGTGTTTAGTTTTATATCGTTAACAAAAATAGCTAAGTTTTTACATTTTTAACTGGTAGACTTAACGAGAATGAAAAATCTCACAACATTCTTTTCTTTTTCTTACCATGTCACGTCACAGTGGAAGTTTTGGGTAGCAGCTGCTGCTGGTTTTCTGGAAAACCCATTAGTTCTTTCACTGACGCTATCAGCCGTATTTTAATTTCAGAAACAGGTGGCAAAATCTTTCTGGTAAAGACGTCTCTTTCTCTAGCTGCGTTGCGCCTTCTTCAGTCAATTTAAGTTTATCTCATTAATGATCTGATTAGATAGACACGGAAAGAGAAACTGGCTGTAGAAATACCCATCAAAATTCTAACAAAACTTTCTAACCTTGAAATAGATTTATTTTAGTCGAAGTAAATCACGAATAGTTATTTGTAAGTGGTTATAATCTGTCGCTTGTTCATATCCCACTTCCCACCGGCTCTCTAATATAGAGCCTCTTCTATGCTTCCCAACGAAGACAGGTTTAATGTAGCTTCTATACATGTAGGTGTGAGTTTACGAAAATCTCATAGAAAAATATGGACGACTACCGTTTACTGGGCCCTCAGTCCTAGAGGAAGACAATGACTTGAACAAAATAGTCGGCCAAATGAAATAATCCTAATTGGCTAAAATATTCATGCAATCTCATTTACAACATTTTGGTAAGTACACCTCAAACTTCATTGAACAAAAGGATCACTATAATTGAACTATTGTTACATAAGGAAATTGAATATAGAATAGGCCGTGCTAGTGGTAGTTTCGCCCAATACTGCCAATTGCCACAAAACCAAAACATTTAACCTGAAAACTCGAGTCATGTTCTTAAATAACCCTAACCCTACCTCGTCAGATCGAGACTTTTATATGGATGATATGCGTGGTACCAAACCCGTTCAGCTGTCCTGGGTATGACGATAAACTACATCCGCGTCCTGGGTAAGACGATAAACTACGTCCAACAGGAAGGCCTCTGATCAGGAGACTTTGAGGAGCGTGGAAACACCTCTTAATTGCTGGTGTTCCCAGGTCCACTCTGACCCGAGGTGGTAGCACATGTTAGGGTCCCAGCTATGGACAAATAGTTAACCCCCCAAACTGGGGTCAAAACACTATGAAAGTTTAAAAATAGATTTTAATACCAGAAATACTTCTTTTTTTTTTAATTATTGCCAGCAATACATTTTTGAAGAAAAAAATATTACCAAAAATAGATTTATGAAGGAAAAAAATATTACCAGCAACAAAAATTTTGTCGGCATTAAATAACCCATTGGGGTTGATATGCCGTAAAACAAACCAAACCAAACCAAACCCGTTCAGGAAAATCTAAACTGACAGCTGTATACAACATTATAGTTCTAAGATGAATGGTTAACGAGTGAATCATGTGGTTCTTGGACGAAGAAAATCCTTCTTCGAACATGGAAGAATACAGAATCACAAACAAAGAACTGTACTAAATAAAAGCAACCACATCACCTGAGGACTTTCAGCAGCAGCAACAATTAAACTGGATGTTACTCGAAGAGAAAATAATGATATAATCAAGACCATGACGTTCCACACTACTTCAACTAAAAGGTTAGGAAGGAAACCGCCATCAATACTAGAAAGAGCAATAACAGCTACTAGACTTGAGAAACCTGTTTTCCTGGAAAATTGTTTTTAAGAAAGATATTTGATAAATTTCAACCGACAGCAGTAATGGCTGCTTGGTCAATGAATGCCAAATGTTTCCTTATAAGGAAACGGCTAATATTAATATTATCATTATTTCAACTTTATTTAGCTATTGTTACAGCTTCAATTTCATCTACCGTTAATTGTGATTAATGTCATTGCTTATTGAAGGCAGATCTAACACGATGATAAAGTTATTCACAGTATGTAACTTACAAAGACTAGTTTGGCACCTGTCGTTTCGATGACAGCAAGATGTATCAAATTTCCATTGTAAAGGATCTGTCCATTTAAAATACCACATTTTTTATTTTTTTTAGAAAATATATTCATTTTAAGATATACATGAGTCCTAAAAATTACTTCAAAGTGCCGCACATTACGGTTTTTATATTATTTTCCTAATATACAAGGTTTTGTTATGAAACAGAAAAGGAAATGTGTTTGTTTGTTTAGCGGCATATCAACTCCTTATGGGTTATTTAATACCGAAATTTAATTTTCTTGGGAGCATTAGCAATTTCTTTTATAAAAAATGTATAATAATAATGCTGGTAATATTTTTTTTTAATTCTATTGCTGGTAATTTGAAAAATATCTATGAAAATATATTGCTAGTATTTTTACTATGAAAATATATTTTTATACTAGTCTTTAAGGAAGAGGCAGATGAAATTTCTGGGACACGTAATGAGAAAAGAGGGCCTGGAGAATCTGATACTCACAGCTCGAATAGAGGGAAAAAGAGATAAGGGAAAGCAAATCATGACATACCTGGCGGGCTTGAGCAAGTAGATGATGGAACGTGGTCTGGGGGAGGTGGCAGAGGCACGAAACATTTGAGAGCTACAAGGGATAGGGGGAAGTTGAGAGCCATGATCGCCTACGTCCTGAAAGGACACGGCACATAAAAAGAAAAGTCTTTAACCCCAGCTTGGTGGTTAACTATTTGCGAAATCTAAATATTTTATATGCAATTTTATGGCTTCAACTATAAATATTTTGTACATAATTTTCTATTTTTAGGGCAAATATGTTTTTTTTTAGATATATAGTTTGTAGATGATAAAATGTATTGCTGGTAATTTTACTATAAAAATGTATTTTTATACTTTAGTGCTGTATTGATTGCTATTTTTCTATAAAATGTATTACAATTGGTCATTTTACTATAAAAATATATTACTACTGGTCATTTTTACTATAAATATACTGCTGGTATTTTTACCATAATTTATTTTTCTACTGTCTTAGTGAACTACCTAACAAAAATCAAAGCACTATTTTCCCATAGCTGGGACTGTAACAGGTGCTACCAACCCTATTTCAGGATGGACCTGGGAACAACAGCACTTAAGAGGTGGTTCCATGATCTTCAAAACCTCCCAACCAGAGAGGCCTTGCGCCCGGATGTAGTTTATCGTCATACCCAAGACTAGGGAAATTAGGCCATGTGATACAGATATCCATTTCAATTTCATTCAAAATGTGTGTGTGTGTGTGTGTGTGTGTGTGTGTGTGTGTGTGTGTGTGTGTGTGTGTGTATGTTTGTGTGTGCGCCTGTATAATTTACTTCAATGACTGATATAAAAAAAATATTTCTACAAAATCTTTAAAAATAATTCTATTTATTACCGAATAATTTCCGAAAAGTTCAATAAAATCTTATAATTATCTAAATTTTTTTTTTTTTTGTCTCCAAATTTATGAATTTATTGCTCAGCTCAGGACAGGGGTTGTCCAGATTGAGTGTACGGTGAATGTATTATTCCACTGTCTTTTGTCAAACCCTGTCAGATTGTTTGTGTATGCGTGAGGAAGTGTGCGTGTGCATACATTAAATGGTATGCACAACACAAACAGACGCATACACATGACATAGGCTCATGCAAAAACACAAGCAGACAGTGTGCAACAGACGGAAAATCAGCTCTTCTTTCATAATATAGATTGGAAAACGTTTTTGGTGACGTGGAATTAGCAGTGCTAATTGTTATTCTTGAGGTAAGGTCACCATTTTCTGTAAAATACATTTCCTTTTCATTGGAGAAACGTCTTAAAAAACAAAGGCAGGTTTAAATGTAAAACCTACACAAGTGTGAATAAATTACTAATGATACAGAAATACATTAAAACTGAAGAATCTCTAATGATTTCATAGTTTAAATAGGTTGAGAATCAAGAATAAGGGATTGTCGGTGGGTAGGAATTAATGTAAGCATTTCTGATATAATGATCTAACGTAGTGGCTATTTGGCGCGAAAAGTTGCTTTATGCTTTATTTTATTAATAGACTTAAAGAACATACCGTCCACACATCTGAATGGATACATTTTAACAGCTTTATGTTATTGACAAACTTAATGAAGATATCATTCACACATTTAAATGGATACATTTTATTTAACTGCTTTATTTTATTGACAAACGTAAAGGATATATCCTCCACACATCTGAATGGATACATTTTAACAGCTTTATGTTATTGACAAACTTAATGAAGATATCATTCACACATTTAAATGGATACATTTTATTTAACTGCTTTATTTTATTGACAAACGTAAAGAATATATCCTCCACACATCTGAATGGATACATTTTAACTGCTTTATGTTATTGACAAACTTAAAGAAGATATTCACACATTTAAATCAATACATTTTAACTGCCTTATTTTATTGACAAACATAAAGAAGATACCGTCCATACATCTGAATGGATACATTTTAACTGCTTTATGTTATTGACAAACTTAAAGGAGATATCGTCCACACGTTTGAATCGATACATTTTTAAATGCATTATTTTTTTGACAAAGTTAGAAGTATTGTTCACTTATATCTTTAAATGTATTATTGTCAAATTTGTCAGGCTGCATAAATTCTTGTTAGTATTCCTCTTAAAAATGGGGTGACAGTTATTATATTTTAAAAGTCTATTTTGTTACCCGTGAATAGCTGGTCAAAGCTTCTCTCCAAGTAGAGGATCAATGACGACTTGAAACGTGTTATTAAACATAGCTATGTACTGATTTTAAACATGTTCCCACGTATACAAGTCTAGATGTTAATGTGATTGACTGGGAGATGTAGAAACTACAAATTCATTTCGTTCACGAAAAAAGACAGTTCTTGTTGTCTATACAAGTGCTTTCTGAACAAGAGATTGCAAGGCGGTTTCGAGCATCCAGTGCGGACTTTACAAAAATTCTTTTCAAACAAAAATAATAAATTGAGAATTATTCTTCAGAGAGTGGACAATCATGACGCTACATAAATTCCAATTCATTTCTTGTTTTAACTTTGTCAAATTCTCCCCTCCAATATGTCCTGTGAGTGTTAATTTCTCCAAGCCTTTGTTCCTCTTTATATGTCCTAGAAAGTTAAACTCTTTCTTATCCTGAGCACAAGTGTCATTTTTATTTCCATTTCCCTTAAAGCTTCCTCCTTGCTCAAATGTTCCGTCCATGGTGTTCATGGTATTCTTCTGTAGAACCACATCTCTTTTGCTTTGTCCCCTCTTCATCTACGAGGAACTTTCCCAGCATTCACTTAGCAACTCCCACCGAGGGAATCTGGTCTTAACATTTGAAAATCGTAACCTCTGCATTCTGAAAGTCCAGCAGCCTAGAAATACGTTGTTAGCAGGAAAAACGGAGCTTTTAACAATCGACAGGGTCCACCTATCTGTCCTGAATAAGTTTATGAAAAGATCAAGAGTTTTTGTGTTAATACCCATAAGAAGGTACATGGAAATATATGTACATATATGAGGTCTGTCCGGAAATTGTGAATTACAGAACTGTTAACGCATATCTGAATTGGGTCAGTGGCGGACTAGACAGGGTGTCAGCTTGACCAAGGGCAAGTGAACCCCTGATGGAGTGCCATCCCCCCAAATCAAATAAAAATGCTATAAGGAAACAAACACGGACAACTGTTTTAGTAATAAAAAAGAATAAGAACTTTATAGACATATATGCATACTATCAGTTACTCAAGTCCAATATGAGAGGGCATTTTCAAAGCTAAAGGTTATAAAGACAAGGTTAAGAAATTCGCTGTCTGAGGAGAATTTGGAATCATACATTGAAAAGGAATTGTTAGACGAATTGGATGCAGAAGCAATTTTTGGCAGATTCGCACAATCATCTAGTGAACACAAACGATTGCTCTTAATATAGTGGACTGCATTTTGAACTGTTTATGTATAAATGATGAAGTAACCTATTTAAAGATATTAAATTCTGCATTTCCATTTGGTTTGGTTGATTTTGTTTAGCGGCATATCACCACCTCTATGGGTTATTTAAAAGCTAAGATTTAAATATTTTGAACGCAATTGCATTCCTTCAACTACAGATAATGCATTTGTTGGTCATTTTGCTATAAAAATGTTTCGTTGGTCATTTTATATTTGGTATCTACTGCCAATAATATGTACATTATATGGACACTGTAATTACTAAGAAATAAACACCTTTTCCACAAAAATTTTAAATGAACCTCTTATTTCCATCTGCATGTTTTTGAAATTTTTATTTATTTATTATGAAAATTAAATGATAGCATTGTGATTGTGGGTTAGCTCCCTTTTTCTTTTGGCAACCAATATTTTAGACCCAATCCGCAACTGAATGAGGTAATTAAAATCATATCAATGAAGCTTCATTCTTATCAATATTTCATTAACGTTATTATTACCGAGTTAAATGAACTAAAGAACTGTTAATACATCCTAATGTGGCATAAGAAATTCTATTTAAATGACGAACCGATGAACTTTGGTATGACTAATATTCGATAGCAGAAAATTTTATGGAGTCAGGGGTGTAGTCATTTGCAAATACTTGAGTGCAGTGCTTGTAAAATCAGCAGCGACTTCTTTGTGTAAACATCTACTCTCAAAGTGAATACAATTTACTTGTGTTGTTTTCCGTCCATTGTTGACTCAACCAAGTTAAGAGAGGACTTCCCCTGTTTTTTTCCCCTCGGTCACAATGGCTCCATTATTGTTTCGGGAATGTCTGCCTATCTTACTGAACAGAGACCAGCATCCTATAACGCCCCAAACCGATTTATAGGCACAAGAAGTCGCACTTCTGCGCATGATGAAAAAGTACATATTTCTACAATCCTAAGTGTTTTTAAAAATTAAAAAAAAGTACTTGAAAAACAAAATACTAACTGGTAATTTGTTTTATGGCTTTTTACTAAGTCTTACAACCAGGGTAGGATTTATTGGACAACTCTATCAAAATATGAACACATTCTCATGGTT
Source organism: Acanthosepion esculentum (assembly GCA_964036315.1). Lineage (NCBI taxonomy): Eukaryota > Metazoa > Mollusca > Cephalopoda > Sepiida > Sepiidae > Acanthosepion > Acanthosepion esculentum. The sequence continues at coordinate 95,885,801 of OZ038499.1, forward strand.
ACATGTGCAGTTAGACAACAAATTCTGGTAGGAGGAGGTGAGGAAACAAACAATAAACAACTGTTGCGATTTCGAAAACAAAACCAAGAATATAATCAAAGCCAACTGCAGGTAAGCTTTCAGCTCTTTATATAGCCATTTACTGATTTTTACGACTATTCACCGCTTTAGATATGTCTGTACTAGTAAACTATACTACGTCTTCTCATCATCATTATCAACAGTCCCATGACCGGGTGTAGTCGTAGGATCACTGCACAGATGAGCAACTGACCAGTCCTCTCCTTGTATCTGGGTTGAAAGACCATGCGTAGCGTGTCAAGGGCAAGCGGACCTGGCGAAGCCCGTTCCTCTCCCGGCCAAACTACAGCTAATGTCCTCCAACCTGAAGGCTCGCATTGGTCAAGGACATGTGGCCGCTGATTCCATCGGTTCGGGGCGGGACCCTCAGCCCTTGTTATTGATTTCAATCTAGAAAAGCCTCCGCCCAGCGATACCGTACCATCACCGCACTGGTTGCATACATAGCTACAAAGCTCAATCCACCCCTTTATGCTAGATGACCGTTGATCCTAGAAGGTTCATCAACCCAGTGACAGGTCTTGTTTTTAGTCCTGCTGGGTGCCCAGCCTAGCCAACCTCTTCGCCAGGAAAGCTTAGTGAAAGAACCGGTTTAGTCGCTGATGACTCAATTATGTGGCAGGTAGTATTGGTTTACATGGTATCAGTAGGACTCTTAGAGTGACTTGATATAACTTTGTTAGATATCATACAAGTCCGTATTTTCACAATAAAATTGATATTAACCAAACAACTTTCGTAAAGTCTTTAGCATATACTTATGAGAGAAATATATGGTATAAATTTCCGCTTATAATACTTAACCTTACTTTTTTAAAAATACTGATAATAACTTTTTTTGGTCTCTCAGATTTTATTATGAAAACAAAGTGAAACAGTTTTACTTATTAAAAAAAAAACAAAAGAATAGACCACATATCATGAATTCTAGCGTTACGTAATGACACTACAGAGGTAATTTTAGAGAAGGAAATGTTTATATTTGGTTAAATTAAAATTTAATTTCTTACTGATCATTTTTTCTGAAAGAATTCATTGCAGACTTTAAGCAAAGTTCGGTTTGGCCAAGTTACTCCCAATTTAAACCACTTCAAGCTATTTGATCTGTTACGTAATCACATAATTTTATACATCTATTCTGTAACAAATTAAATCCTTTAAACTATTGTGATTTCTCTTACCTTATATCTTGCCACGGCTAGATTAACTCAAATGTATTCGCCCAGTTTTCCTATGGTTAAATTGACAAACGTATTCATCCAGTCTTCCTATGGCTAAATTAACTCAAACGTATTCGCCCAGTTTTCCTATGGCTAAATTAACTCAAATAGTAGTCAGTTGACAAGAACACGTTAGTCTTAAACGTTCTTGATAACCAAATGGTTGTCATAGTGAGAGTAGGGACAGGCTTCTACTGTCTATAAAATGCTTCAGTGGTATATCCTCTGAGAATTAAGTTCAGCTCCAGGCGGAAAACTGGCACCTCATAACCAACCGCTTCGGGTAGATGGAGCTCTGGTAGGTCAAGGAGGCATTGAAAACTCTGATTTTAAACCTCCGCAAATACGGAAATGACTATGGGAGTAAAACCAGACAGAAAACCCTGTGTGGAACATTGACAACTTTCCGATAAGTAGTGCAGCCAAGCCGTTTCAAAATGTAATACCCGATATTCGTTTGGATCTTGTCGGTATGGCTGTGAGTGGGAGGTCATGTAGTCTGGGCAGCGCACAGCTTCCATATACCATCGCCCAGGCCTGCGCCCTGGAGAGGTCACTCCAATTTCACCACCAAAGGACTAAATTTTGACCAAACAAAGCGCTATCTTTATCTCGCGAGATAAATGGGTGCTTGCCTATAGGCAAAACTGTTATTACATAATGACAAATTCCAATGTTACGTAATCACCCAGTGAACTCTTACATCTCATTATGAAAGAACTAAATGATAAAAGTGTTCTAGCAGGAGAATAGGTTCAAGATTATAATTTTCATAATAAATCAATTAGTTTTAACTACGTATTATGATAAATTCAAAGATATGAAAGGATGGAATTCAAGCAAAATTTCTTATTGCAATTATTTTTAGTGGGAAATAATGTCGGATGAAAATCCTTTCAAAATTTACTGTTTTTACGTTTCGGATACGAAACTGAAGCTAGCAGATATAGTTTCGTAGAAGTCCCAACGAGAAAAACGTACTTTCCTTAAGTAGGTAATTCAAACCTTACTCTGTCAGTTTGGCTCTCTGGTAGAGGCACCACTTTGGCTTAAAAAGTGGTTTTCCTGAGAGAAAAAAAATGGATTCAGACTAGATTCCTGTCGGAGGCATCATTTTTCTTTAGTATGACTTCTCAATTCAATAAGACCAAAGAATGGAATTCAAGGAAATTAAATGCCTATTCCAGAAATTCATAATTCCATCTCCAGGGTGAGGGGCACCTTTACATGAAATTCATAATATACAATTATTTGGTTAACACAATATGCCTAAATAAAGTAATATTTTATTTTTACATATTAATATGAGCCCCTCGACCATCATCTGTTGACTTTGTTAACATTTTTACTGTTTCAACTTTAACATTATTTCCAATCAGTGACGTGAAGAGGTTCGGTGATGTTTGGTGATGCCCGGGGCCAACTCCTTGAGCCCCTAAGACTCAAGTTGTGTGTGGGTGGGGGCTAAGGAACTAGTACTGAGAAATGTGAGAAAGGAAGACGTTTTTAAATATGTAAAAACAGCTGGAGCATGAAATAAACACTATATTCAAATTAAATATAAATTAAATTTTTATTTCACTTTTTGATTGGGTGCCCTACCGATATGGATGGTCGGAGCCGTCGCACACTCTGCCCCACCCTTCTGCACACTACTGCTTCCAGCAGTGTTTATTGTTTCCCAGAATAGTGTTTTTCATTCTCATGTACGTATCTATTAATGATGGGTCACAATTTTTCTATTGGATTAATACCTTGAAAGGGTGGTAGAAATTCAATTACATTTCAAATCTTTTTTTTGTTTTTAGCAAGGTGAGTAATGGCTTTGAAGAATGTGGAGGAGTATTGTCTTATATGAATATACTTTTTAATTTAAAGCTTCTTTGATTGCGACCTGTACAGCTTAAAAACGTCTTGTTCAAGAACTTACAACGATTCTCTGTATTTATCTTGAGATCATAAACTCTGAAGGAACTTAAACTTTTACTGTCTACGGTATTATTCTCCCACCCCACCCCCACTAAAAAAATACTCCCCCTACCGGTTGTTTTCTATGTCGTATCGATTGACTAATTCTATAAAAGAATCAACTTCTAGCTCAGCAATCAGGTCGATCCAATCGTTGTGACATTTACTTATTTAAGGTGGTAGTTTGGTTGCTTTCATGTCTTTAGCCAATACTTTTCATATTCTGCATCTTTTCTCTCCGTTGACATTCGCAACATCAGTATCTTCAGGCATTTTTGCTAGCCAATCGACTTTACTTGCTTATTATTTTTAATTTTTCTCAAATCTATTTCTGTAACATTCCTAAAGCAATTTTTCTTGTTCTTATCTTGCCAATGTTTTCAATTTCTTTTTTTGATTTTTTTTTTCTGCGACCTCTGTTTAGATTTTCGCATTCTCTAACGTTGTCTTCCGATCACTCAATAGCTTTATTCTGTTTCGCTTTTGAGTCTATATCCTACTTGCTACCTATACTAACACCATTTAGTTCATGATAATGACTGAGACGGTCGAAAATTATTATTCGGTCAGGTTAGCTCGGACATTAATGAGTCTATCACGCCAACCATCACAGTCCTGCATCAAGGTCGGAAGGTCATTAGGGAGGCATTCTTTGTGATAACATAGCTGGCCAATGTAGGGGACTGCTGGGAGACTAGCACGTCTTGAGCTATGGCTAGGCGTCTAGAACAGTAGATCACTCGCTAGTTCTTGTTTTGCTCACCAGCAGTGTTCTGCAAAGTGCATTCTGTGTTTGTGTGTGATTGTAGAAATATCAGGGATGAGTCTATAGAGCTGTGATTTAGTTGGATGTTGTCTCCAAGAGACGTTAAGAATAGCTATCAGCATCCGAGTGCAGTTTTCATCGAGACTCTAGTGTTTTAGTTAATGACCAAGCAGTGGCACCTTATATTAACAGTGCCTCTACAGTGGCTCGAAAGAGTCTCCGCTTGAGGTTGTCTGATAGATCAGATTTCCAGATTACATCCATTTTATTCGAAGTGGCCAGGCTTTAGATGTGCGAATTATCACATCCGTTTCAGTAGGATTTATTTCGCTTCCTAGGTATGTAAAAGATTCGACAGATTTTATTGATTCATCTGAGACAGTTTGTATTGAGCCTTGCTGGTTGAATTCAATAATGTTGGAAAGGGGACAAATTCTGTAAGCTTTTCATGGGGAATGGTAGCAAAAATATCCTAAGAATATATGAAATCTGGACAAAAATCAGCAGCATGGGTAAACTGAAGGTTTTTGATGATGAAAGTAAGGGGCCACCAGCAACTCACAAGAACGGTAATCACCTAACAAAGCGAAACATTGTATTAAATCACACCCCAATTGAGCACTGTCACCACTCAACACATCAAACACGGCACTGTACAGTGTATGTTGCATTCTATCGCCATCCATAGTCATTAATGACATTACATCATTGGTTATTGCATCTCAAACATCTTTCCAACTCTTTCGCGCCGATAGTTGAGTTTGTTTATGGAGAGAAGATCACATGAGGCTATGAATTCAGTCTGTTGGCTATGGATTGTGCAAGCTGCTGACGGCGCTGTAATGGTGTGGGCTGTTTTCTGGTAGATTATGCAAGGACCAGTAGCGACACTGACATGCACATATCTTGTTGCTGACCATCTGTATTTCTTTATGCTCCTTACGTTCCTCGCCGGTGATGATTTGTTTGAGCAAGACTGCACAACTCTAGGACACAAACCTGGTTCCAAGGTACTTCACTAGAACCGGCTGTGCATGAATGGGCATATTACAAACCTCGGTATATTCCCTGGAGCCAAACCCAACAATCTCAACTCAGTTATGGACATTATGGAATGTGCTTGGATTGATATTCAAGCATTTCATGGACACTATGCCACGTTGTGTAGCCGCCATTATCCAGGTGAAAAGATAAGTTACATGTTATTAGGTAGCTGTTTCTAATTTTTGGCTTTTTAGTTTATATATATACTTTTTTTTAAATTTTCGATTTGTAGATATAAACATGGTCTGAAGATTGCTGGAGGCAGGAAACTGCCAGTTACTTTGCAGTTTTGATGTATGTGTTGCTTTCTTTCATTCAATATATATATATATATATATATATATATATATATATATATATATATATATATATATATACAGGGTGTCCATAAAGTTCGTGTGCACTTTAAAAAATTTATAACTTTATTTGTATTTGCGATAGAAATAATTTGTAAAAAGGATTAGAAAGAAGTAAATCTATATTTTTTAAGGTTTTATTGAAATTTTATTTAAGTTTCCACATGTCCTCCATCATTAGCAAAACAAAAGGTAATACGATTTTGCAGTTCACGGAAAACATTTTCCAATTGATTTACAGTAATGCCTGAAATCACATTAGTTATTTTAGCTATACTTAAAACTAGGTACATTAAACTTTATAACATTTTTTACAGATTATTTCTATCGCAAATACAAATAAAGTTGTAAATTTTTAAAAGTGCACACGAACTTTATGGACACCCTATATATATATATATATATATATATATATATATATATATATATATATATGTGTGTGTGTGTGTGTATTTGTGTGGTGGGGGTGCGTGTAAATAGTGTAATGATTATTGGCACATAAAGTGAAATCACTATTCAAATTTTGGTCATGCTGTTTCATTCTCTTCATGATAATATCATTACAAAAGACACGCATCCATGTTTCTCCAGCTATGGGTTAAATAGCATGGTAGACTGGGCTTTCTTGCTTTGTTTGGAAGCTAGTTTAGGAGAGCAAAAACTCTGAATTACAAAATGTGGAAGAAGTAATGGGAAACAACTCCGCTTTCACAAGAAACTATGGCGATTCACCGATAATAAAGAAGAGGATGTCATGGAGTGCCATGATCACCTATGCTCTGAACGGAAATGGCATTAAAATAAATTTTCCATAAACTGTATACAATATATGTCAAGCATAAATACTTTACATTTACAAATGTGTTATCACCATGGTGTTCTTTACTTAAGGCCAAGTCATAGTGCAATTCATGCCCAGAACTGGAGCCTTCTCTAAAATCTCATTGTTCCACTGGAAGTGAAGAGTTTTAATTTTGGTTTGGGTCTGCAGGAAGTTGTTGCTGTAGTCAGTTTAAGAAATTCAAAGAAAAAGGTTATGAGCATTATGAGCATAATTAATTTGGCTCAAAAAGTTAATTCTCTTTATCTTGGTATATTTTTCTTTACAAACAACTTATTACAATTAATATATAATTTGGTGGAGCATTGGATCCAACACTTTTAACCAACTGAGCTACAAAGAACTAATTAGTCTGGAAAAACTGAATTGTACCTTTAAGAAAAACTTCAAATTGGTTCTTTGTAGCTCAGTTGGTCAGAGCATATTTAATGATAACTCCCTCTGCCTTGAGGGGCACAGGTTTGATTCTTGTCAGAGAGCATAATTTTTTCTTTAGTAATGGTTATGAAACATTTAGGGCAGAAGATGAAATTAAATAAATATACTGTTAACATCTACTCAAATATGAGTATCCACTAAAAAATAACAATTAAAGTGATAAAAATAGATATATAGATATGAACATACTTAGATAGATTGATAGACAGATATATAATTAAAAAACTGGAATAGATAGGCAGATAGATTAAGATGCACAAATATGAATCACTTGAAAAGATAGATATGAAATAACTGTGGTAGACAATGAAATTTTAACACCTAAATAAACAATGTAACATAATTATAATTTACTCTGACTTGGTTTGGTTGATTTTGTTTAGCCGCATATCAACCTTGATAGGTTATTTAATGCCAAAATCTAAATATTTTATACACAATTTTATGGCTTCAATCTCTATCTATAAAAGGCAGGATGTGTTTGTGTGTGTAACGAATGCACGGCCGCAATTTTCGACGGATTTGCACCAAAATTTATATGCACATACTCCAAGTTAGCGGGAAGGCCAAGACTGATTTTGCATTTCCCAACTCCCATCGATAGTGGAAATAATCGATTTTTTTCATGCTTCTACGTCAGTTTTCATGTAGTTTGCGGCCATTTTCTACTGGCTAGAGTGAGAACATATAGCAGGCTGCCACGAATAGGCAGGAAGATTCTATTGTCCAGCTTGAGAGCCAATAGCTGACTGACACGAATATTAACTAGCATGCTCGCATGCAAAAAAATCGATAGCTGCATTCGTCACAAGTGGTAAAAATTTAAATCTGCATGGCACTTTACTCCAACTGGCTCATTCGCTTGCTTAAACTCAACGTTGATTCTGATTCCGCAGAACTGGGTTGGGTGTGAAAAAGTATTTGTTGCTAACATTTTTTTTCACTTGGTTTTTCCAGTTACGAGTCCTTTTTTAAAGCTGGTCGTTTTGTGTTCATTTTGTTTAGTTCTTTTTTCGTAATAGATTTAATGTTTAGTATAGAGCTTACAAAAAATTCGCAGTGTGAGATAGGCAAGAAGTAAGGCATGTAGCAACATCAGCACGGCAAAGGGCACTCCTTTAAAGGCAAGGAAGGTCAAAAATATTTTAAGTCAAGTGATAGCGATTGCTGTATGAGTCGTACGATTTTTGGGCCATGCTGCTAGTTACAGATATTTTGTACGTAACTTTCTATTTTTAGGGCAAACATGATTTTTAGATATATAGTTTGTAGATGATAAAATTTTTGGGAGCATTAGTAATTTCTTTTACAAAAAATGTATTGCTGGTAATATTTTTTTAAAGGTGTTGCTGGTAATATTTTTTTTTTAAATTCTACTGCTGGTAATTTTTTATCTATGAAAATATATTGCTAGTATTTTTACTATAAAAATATATTTTTATACTAGTCTTTAAGGAAGAGACAGATGAAACTTCTGGGACACATAATGAGAAAAGAGGGCCTGGAGAATCTGATACTCACAGGTCGAATAGAAGGAAAAGGAGATAAGGGAAAGCAACTCATGACATACCTGGCGGGCTTGAGCAAGTAGATGATGGAACGTGGTCTGGGGAGGTGGCAGAGGCACGAACCGTTTGAGAGCTACAAGGGATAGGGGGAAGTTGAGAGCCATGATTGCCTACGTCCTGAAAGGACATGGCACATAAAAAGAAATGTCTTTAACCCCAGCTTGGTGGTTAAGTATTTGCGAAATCTAAATATTTTATATGCAATTTTATGGCTTCAACTATAAATATTTTGTACATAATTTTCTATTTTTAGGGCAAATATGTTTTTTTTTAGATATATAGTTTGTAGATGATAAAATGTATTGCTGGTAATTTTACTATAAAAATGTATTTTTATACTTTAGTGCTGTATTGATTGCTATTTTTCTATAAAATGTATTACAACTGGTCATTTTACTATAAAAATGTATTAGTACTGGTCATTTTTACTATAAATATACTGCTGGTATTTTTACCATAATTTATTTTTATACTGTCTTAGTGAACTACCTAACAAAAATCAAAACACTATTTTCCCATAGCTGGGGCCGTAACAGGTGCTACCACCCCAGTTCAGGATGGACCTGGGAACAACAGCACTTAAGAGGTGGTTCCATGATCCTCAAAACCTCCCAATCAGAGAGGCCTTGCGTCCAGATGTAGTTTATCGTCATACCCAAGACTAGGGAAATTAGGCTATGTGATACAGATATCCATTTCAATTTCATTCAAAATGTGTATACATATGCTTGTATGTGCCTGTATAATTTACTTCAATGACAGATATAAAAAAATATTTTTATAAAATCTTTAAAAAAAATTAAAAATAATTCTATTTATTCCCGAATAATTTCCAAGAAGTTCAATAAAATCTTATAATTATCCCATTTTTTTTTTTCTTGGTCTCCAAATTTATAAATTCCCTGGGACAGGATGAACTTGGGAACAGGTGGTTCCACACTCCTCAAGACCGCAAATCTCTCAATCAGAAGCCTTGATGCCAGATGTAGTTTATCGTCATACCCAGGATTAATATTTATTCTCTAACATCTCAATGAGGCCATAATTATTCATACTGATTTTAAAATTGAAATAATTACATTGAGTTTATTGAGAAAGTCCTGGCTATTCATTTGTAGATTATTCATTTGTAGGTTATTCGTTTGTAGTTTATTCATTTGTAGGTTATTCATTTGTAAGGTTAAATATTTCTCTAAAGACGCCTATACATTCATGAGTATATTAAATCACTTAACCTCTTTATCAGAAGGGGCATTGTACCCATCTGAAAACTGATAGCCAATCAGTATTTATAGATTTATTTATAATGGATTTTACAAATACAGAGCAACCTCAGTTCTTGAATGTCTCACATGTCGAACAAATCGGTTTTCGAACAAAAAATATGAGATGAAAATGCCTTGGTTATCAAACAAAATTTCGGTTCTCGAACAACATTGCTGAACTGAGTTAACCCAAACAGAATAATTACTGAGTCGACCATGGTGTTGTATACATTCATGTGTTGTGCTGTGCTTTTCTTTTCTAATTTTATTGTATTGTGACTTTTTTCTCTACAGTGATTCCTATTGGAAAAATAGTTTCAGTTTACAAACATTTTGGGTTACGAGCAGTCTTCAGGAACAAATTAAATTTGTGAATTGAGGTTCCACTGTATATGAATGTATTGAATATGTCTGCATAACATAGCAGTTATTGACCTGAAAATTTTGGAGAGGTCATCTATATTCAAATTTCAGCTATTGTGTTCACTTTTGCATAAACATCATTAGAAAGAGGTATGAACCTATATCTTCTACCCCCAGCTATAGGTTACATAGCTGTGCAAAATGAACTCCTAGACTGGTTGTCAACCAAGGCTAGAGTCTTGGTTGGCAGCCAGTCTAGGAGAACAACTCTTAATTCAAAATCAGTTTGATGTGGGTCTAGCAACTCAAACCTGTAAAACTTAGTTGCTGCTACTGAAACCGCAGCAGCACCACCTAGTGTGGTGTGGCTATGGTTCTAGACCCCACAGGGTATCCACTGGATTGACCAAACAATTGAATGTTAGAGCATAGGTTAACTTTCTCCAAGACTGAAATATCTAATTCAAGGATTGATAAAGTTATCAGCCATTTTTTATAATAATAATAATAATAATTGTGCTTGTCCCTCCCTCCCTCCCTTCATTAGTTCATACAACCGTTACACCCTACAATACCTCATAAATAATCAATTATTCCATTTTGATCATGTGGAAAGACAAAAAACATATCAAAGGCACTACTTGGTTTCAGTGAAAAAATGAATGCTAGAAGTGTTTAATGTGTCTTGCTAATACCTCATAAATAATGGAATATTCCATTTTAACAGTGGTATAAGAAGACAAACAACATATCAAAAA
>OZ038499.1:95901468-96156468 GCA_964036315.1 Acanthosepion esculentum
TATCACACATGGCACATAACTGACTGATAATCCCCAAGAGCTTCACTTCTTGCCCTTTCTTATGTTCATACAACACCACACAGTAAACTTCTACTTTGAGTGGCTCTTGGGCCTTGTATTAGATGATCATTATTAAAAAAAAGTTTAAAACAGACCAGATAGGATGATTATTCTTTTCTGAAGAAACATCCACCTGAGGAATCCTTATTACAACCACTCATTTTATTAAATATTCAGGAAATTTTTTCCTACCCCTTAATTTAGACTAATTCTAGGACAGGGTTTCATTTGAATAACTAATAAAAGGGGTGATTGGAATATGGATGTCCCAGGTGGATTTTTCTCCAACAAAGGAAAATCATCCCAACTGGCCTGTCTATTTGAAACTCAAAGGCACTTGATCTTATTAACACTGTTTTGAATGATACATTCTTCAGCGTTCTTCAAGTATATAATCTACAGCAAAAGAGGAAAAAAATTATTTCTCTAGGAAAAAATCGTGGCAGTAACAACACTGAGAAGGGGTTTCAGTTGTCTGACCAAAATTTGTAATGTTAATGACTTTTTCAAGTTACAGACAATAAACCCTGTATATTGCTATCTGCTTGTCAAGTTATCACTTTAACTCCATTAATATGATTTAAAAAATTATCAAAACATGATAAATTTTATTGAAATCTTAGCCATCACATCATTTGCTTTGCCTTGTGCAAAATATATAATCTGGAAGATATCATAATAGTCACTCTCGGTGAAATCAGAGTAAGCATATTGGTAGTTGTTTATTTCACATACATGATATAATATCTGTATATAGACATCAAAGAGTAATTATACTTAAACCTAACAGATACTTTTGTTTACACAAGGAGGGCTGTAAGGACTTAGTATAAAATGAATCTAAAATCTTAAGGTGAAAATCAGAGTGAGCCTTCCAAAGTACCATAAGCATTTCTTGGTTATAGGACCTGGCACACTATATTATATCTTTTTGCATAAGAATTAGCATGTTGTTTCATTCAAAGACATTGTGACAAAATGTCTTGTCACAGGTATGCCACAATTGCTGAGAGTGAGTAAGAACCTGGGAAAACCACTCTCCTATCCAGGTAATAGCAGCATAAAGCTTGTAGTCAAACACTGACCTAGTGATAACAGCTCAGTTGGGGAAAACTTGTTTGCAATGTTTCATCAAGCAGACGTCAGTTATTTCCCAGTCATGAACAGTTGCATACACACTGAGGCTCCCTGGTTTGAATAACTATTAGGACTCAAGTCCACCCCAAATCTCAAGAGGAACTAATATATATGATCCGTCACCATCTGCCTATATTTCTGAGATGAGATATTGTAACTATTTAACACTATTTACATTGTTCAGACTGTTGTCATCATCTTTACTGTCACATTCAAATGTTTCAGCCATTGTACGCTCTGGCCTGATATTTGTTGGAATTTCAAAACCGAACGCTTTATTTAGTCCATGGGGGTAGATTGTTACATAGAATTAGAAAAATTTAACCTTGTAGACTAAATAAAAGGTTCAGTTGAAAATTTTTATTTCATGAAGTGTTCAAGAAAAAAAAACCTCCCTTTCCTTCTCTCTATATATATTGAAATAATAAAACTATCTTTATTTTTACCTATCTCTGGAAATACATACACACATATATATGTGAACTATGCTAAACTGTGAAGTTCTCTGTAGCCAAATGGTAAACTACACTGGTGGTTTCTCCTCGAAAGGAGAAATCCCTGCCAGAGAGCTCATACTCTTTAGTAAGAATTCTCGATGGATACAAGACAATAGATGTGATAAACATTGTTTAAAATAAAAATAAAAATGGGGCATCTATTTCAAATAGGAGCACCCACTATAATAATGTTTGGAATAATAAAAATGAAGGATTCAAAATAAATCCATTAATTCTTTAGAAATATATATATATATATATATATATATATATATATATATATATATTTTCCTTCTTTCCATTCGTCATATTAATTAAATTTACACACTTATATAGTTTTTATATCCCAGAAAATAAACTCAATAAGGCTGGAACAAAACCAGTTGTTCTTTTTTAGCTTTTTAAAATGCTATATAAATTGTGCTTATTGCTGGCTATCGTTAAATTCTGTACCATAAAAACTTATTTAAATATATATATATATATATATATAGGAGGCACGGTGGAGTAATGGATAATGGCTTGGATTGAGGAATCGGAGAGCCGAGTTCGAATTCCAGTCGAATCCATTACATTCACTTACGTGCTAACACCCAACTATGGGTAAATAGCAGGACAGACTGGGTTCTATAGCCTTGGATGGCAACTGGTCTAGGAGAAGGACAACTCTGAATTCAAAACCTGCGGAGGGTCGTTTGGTGACCTTGTGGCATTTGTTGCACCAGGTCCCTGTATTCGTCCCTCCAAAAAGTGTGGATGGCCCTACACAAAGCCTTCACCACTATAATCAAATCCTGTGTGGGTGTCGGGCTTTCAGTTTCTGGGAACTGATCTGTCTGACCCTCATACGTCGAGTTCGACAGGAGAGTCCATCATATATATATATATATATATATAATTTAAACATTATTATGGTAGATACTTTGTATTTGAAATAAATGTCACATTTTTATTTATTAAACAGTGTGTATTATATCTGTTGGCCTGGGCATTAGAGAAATTGTGGTAAATCACACTGGATCAAATGGTGGTTTCCCCCCACCCCTACAAAGAGGGTGCAGGTTAGGCCCATGCCAAGGAACATTTCTTGAATGTACAGGCAAATAGACATAATACAAACTGTTTAATAAATAAGAATGGGAAGTCTATTTCAGATACAAAGTATTCACTATAATAATGTTTGGAATAATAAAAATCTACGATTAAAAATAAATCCATTAATTCTTTAGTAAAATATATATATATATATATATATATATAGGTATGCATGCAGACACATACACACACACACACACACACACATATATATATATATATATAATCCACAAACAGACAGATTGTTTCACTGTATCACAGCTCGTCAGTGTGGTTAGACACCTGATTGCTTCAAGCCGAGATTGAAACTCAACTTATTTGACTTACTCCTAGGTTATCAGCACATGGCAGAGAAAGGGAATTTTTAATGCATTATATACATGATATATAAACACCATACCAGTCGGCATAACTCTTATGAATAGCAATGAATTTAAAACAGCAGCAGCTGTTAAAAATTCCCTTTTCCCCATAGTGCTCAATCAGCGAACAAGAATATATATATATATATATATATATATATATATATATATATATATATTAATAAACACTGAGTGGCAGCAGTCTGTTTCATGTTTGAACATCAGGATAATTCTTCCTAATGGGTTAACCTTCAGAGTATCTATACACACTCTATCCCAGATCTTGAGCACTTTTATTCATAACATACCTCAAAACTATATTTTATCATATATATATATATATATATATATATATATATATATATAATGCATGTATACTTATGTTATTAATTTATTTGTATAACAGTGAAATAAAGATAGTTTGTTTCAGTAATTCTGTGTTAGAAGCAATTAGCATTTTAGATGAGCTGATTTCACTCTCTCTCATATATATATATATATATATATATATATATATATATAAAATTCAGAACGATAAAGTTGCTTAGGTGTTGTCTGTCCATATATATGTAGACAAACCTGTAAATAAAATAATTAATTATATATATATATATATATATATATATATATATATATAGACCTGTGTTCAGTGTAGGTTGCACCCCAGAAAATCTTTTAAGGCAAACCCCCAGGAAAATGTGAACTAATTTAAGTGTGACAATTCTTACTCATTACCCCATTGACTTAAAGGCGGACAGTCAACTCAAAACACTCAGACACTGTACATAGATATATATATAGTGAGAGAGAGAGAGAGAGACGCACACACACATATACAAGAGTGGATCCATAAGATTATTAGCAGAATTTTGACCCAATATTTTCTCTCTATAATGATTGATTAATGATAAAACATTATATTAAGTTCATTGACAATGAATGGAGGGTGGTGATCACATGGGAAAATAAAATTTGTTTTGTAGAATTATTTTTTTTATCTCATATATATATATATATATAATTGTTTCTATTACATGGAAATTAATACTGCCTTATGACTGGTAGTTTCAAGCTTTAAGTGATCATCAAACATTTTATATATATATCTATATATATATATATATATAGTGAGAGAAAGATATGCATAGATAGATCATAAATATATAAGATAATCTGGAAAACTATTTTGACATTTTGGTGATGGATTGTCTTCATCAGAGGAAGCATGTCAAAATAGAAGTTTTCAAAATTGTCATATCTCTCTCTAAATTTTTATATATATATATATATATATATATATATATATATATATATATATAGGGTAGTGGGGCACATTTCTGTGGAGTGGTGGGTGGCAGGCTAATCTTCTTGCAGATTATTACTGCTGTACTGAGATCAATCATTACCACATGCACTACACTTGTAATCTTGTGCCATACTCAACCAAGAACCTTAATATGTGTGTACACTGTAGTGTACTGTACAGAATTTTTAGAAAATTAATTTTTGAAAAAATAACTGACAACCAGAAATATAATTTAAGTATCTTTAGAAAAATAAAATTCTGCAAACGGTGTTGTTTGTAAATGTTTATGATATCAAGTGATGTCCAATATTTTCAGTTTCACAAATAAAAGGAATTATCATTCCAATAGGTGAACTCACGTATTGCCCAAACCAAAAATATAACAAAAACACGCATAGTTGTATGTGTGTATGTATGTGTGTGTGTGTGTGTGTGTGTGTGTGTGTGTGTGTGTGTGTGCGCGCGCACGCACGCACATGCACGGTGTGTGTGCAATGCTACTTTCTTTTTTGAGAAAGTGAAGAAGAAACAAGAACAAGAAGAGATGAAACGCATCATCAACAACATCACAATCATCATCTTCATATCACAAGTAGTAGTAGTAGTAGTAATACAGATTAGTAGCGGTGCACATGAGTAAAAAAAAAAAAGAAACCAGCATCAGCAGTAGAATAACAACACCCTCTTCCTCTCTGATTATCCACGGCACACCCTTTTTTCTCTCGTGATTCTCTCTCACCCTGCTTTTACTCTCTTTTTTTTCCTCATGAAATGCACTACCCACCATAGCCACAACTGCTGCTGCTACCCTATGGCCTCTCCCTCTTTAGTCTAATGAGGTAGTTTTTCTCTTCTTCCTCCTCCTACTCCACCTTTCTCAATTATTACATCTGCTCCTTCTTCTCTTGCTTCCCTCCTCCTCCTTCTTCCTGCTGCTGCTTTTTGCAATGGCAGCTTCACCCGAGATGGAATCGGTTGGTGTGGGGACTGCTTCCAAGGCACCCGTTCCAGTTGAAGAGTGGTCGAAAGAAGTAAGTAGCTTCGTCCTTACTACCCTGATCATTTTGTGTGTGATTTTATTTTATCTGCCCTTCAGGTTGGTGTTTTTACGTTTTCGCCCCTATACGGTCCATATGCCTTGGGTGGATCGCTTTCTTGGGGTAGTAGAAGTAGCATTAGCATCAGGGTAGCAGCAGCCATTGAAAAAAAAAAAAGGGGAAAAAAGTAGAAAAGACTTTTAAATTATAGTTTTTAAATTTTAATATCGACTTGTTTTTCTGCTTTTATATATATATATATTTTTAAAATTTCAATTCCCACCTGTGTTATCTTGTGTTTTCCATTTTCTGCATCTCTTTAAAAAGGGGTAGCTTAGCCGACGACGCACGATTTCGCTTTAAAAAGGCTTACGAAAAAACATTTTTAATATCGTTTTCTTTCTGTTTATTTCTCCCGTTTGTGTAATTTTTTTAAGGTAATCTATTTTATTGATTTTTAAAGATTTGTAAACAATATTTTTGTTATTATTATAAAATAAAGTGGTTTTAAAAGCGAATCTTTTAGCAAGAAGTGTAGCACTTGTTTATTATTATGTCTATATTTCGCTACGTGGTTTACGAAGCATGTAGAATACAGAGTAATATCAAAATTAGTAGTTCCACTTGTTTTTCTTTTATTTTCTCGTTCAAATACCTTTAAATTTTATTTTATTATATTTCTTTATCGCAGTCTGCATAATAAATAAAGATTTATATCACCAATACCTAAATTTGCGAAGAATTCGTTAAATTTTTGCCTTAATTGCTACGTATTTAAAAAAGGGTGAGGCCTGGTATTTCTGATTGCCATCACGCTTCCAACGTTTTAAATTAGATTAATTGTAGGCTTCAAAATACCCGTAATACCCTCATTAACGGGTGTTTGGACAAAATGTATTTTTTCTTTCTTTCCATTTTCGTTTCCTTGTAAATATTGAAAATTTGAGGTGGTTCGTTCTTTTCTGGAAATGGTAAAAGTACAATCATTATAATCTACCCCGGGTTGGTCATCCTCATTCCCCACCTCCGCTATCTCCAGCATCATTGATACGCCCATATTTTTCTTTATTTCTTTGAACACTGTAACACTGTAAGTAAAAGAGAAAAAAAATTAAAAAGGAAATAACAAGAAATTTGATTTTTTTTTTCAACCACTTTTACTTTAACATCCACCCTGAAAATTCATTTTTGGCATTAAAGATAGAATTTGTTGGTAATGCCGTATTATCAATGATCTAAAACCAATCCTCAGACTAAAATAAAAAAAATATGTTCTTTCTACGCAGCTATTTTGGTTTTAATTTGAAATTATAACGGGTGTTGTAATTTATTTTCTCCTAGAAATTCTTGCTATTTTAAGTTTTCCTCTACTAGTATTATTTTAAGGGCTTGAAAAAAAAAAGCTCAACTTTAAATACTCTAATTCATAAATTGCTAATGTTTAGGGGAGGGTCCTATATTCTTGATAATGGCTGGTCGTACTGCTACCCGGAGATGTTGTTTTCGGTATTCTTGGATTAATAAATCATTATTATTATTATTATTCTATCAATGGAAAAGCCATGTTCTCGATTTTGTTTTTAAATATTCTGTTCGGATTTTATCATTTTATGTATATTCCTTACATTTTCTGTTATGTTTAGTTTATTTACCTGTGTTTGAAAATAAAACCGATTAATTTCTTCGCGATTGCAAATACATTGATTACTGAGATATACAGTGTGGTATGTACACAATATGTTTTTGTGTGTGTGCATCAAATCTTGATGCTGTGTGTGTGTGTGTGTGCATATATAGGTAATGTGGTACTTAGGGTTAGTACTTGCGTTGCTGTGGTGATTATAGGTAGTAGTTATGTTGGGGTCACTAGCATCACGGTCAGTAGAAAGTCTGTCACTCATTACCCCCCAAACTAGGTCACTACTAGTAGTAGTAGTAGTGGTGATGAAGATGAGGGTGGATGTTGGAAACTGGACTAGGAGTATGTTATCCATAAATTCTTAATATGGATCTAAATAAATAAATAAAAAATATAACCAAATAAACTTTGACTTGCTGTATTTGTACTACTTGTTTTGATTTGGGTTACTTCCTTCACCATCATTTAATTATTTAATTCATTCTAATCTTTCTGCATTAGAGTTTTTAGTTCTTTATTCCTTCTTTCTTGTTCTCTTTCTGTCTTTCTTTCTTGTCATCTAATTTCATTGCTATGTTTCGTTCTTCTCTATGAGTAATAAAATAATTTTTATCTTATTTTAGTTGGAGTTTCTATTCCTGGTACTCTTTAAAAAATCACTTGGATGCCCAAAAAATCAAACCTATCTCAATCCACCAATAAATGGTTATCTTCAATAATATTTCTTTCCTGGGTAGAATTTTAATTTCTTTAAACTTGGGTACCTTACTGTACGTAAACAGTAGGCAAGGTGGTTAAAATGGGCCCCATCCCAATTATCGCAAGCTTTTTGCTTAAAAACGAGTTTCACGATTTAAGGTTCTTTAGGTTGGTATGTGTGGAAATAGCGATAATAATACCCCACCCTTATTAAATATTCGTACCCGTTCTACAAATTGCTGCATTATCAACCATAACTAATTTTTAAAAATGGAATACACTTCCAGTGCGAATAGTGATACACCTTTACATAAATGAATCAATAAGGATCATGTTTCTCTTGTTGTTTTGATCGGACTTTGCATAAAAAAATGAAATTGGTTACTTTTGTTATGACTTTTATTTATTTTTTTAGGCGATTTATGAATATTTGAGTGATATATTTCCTTATTTATTTATTTATTTTTTATTAGCATGACTCACACAGTTTTCTCTTTTCTTCCTTCCTTCTCAAGAATGGTCTTTCTTCCTTCTTGCTACCCATAACCCTCACCCCCAACTATCCGTTATCACAGTCGTCATTATCGTTGTTGTTGTTGTCGTCATCTTCATCCTTGTCAGATGATGCCAGTCGAAATGGGGACAAACCATACGCACACACATACACGCACAGATAGTACTTACTTCTACTACTCACTTTTCTTTCGTACTTACCTACATACCTACATTTTTACATCCATTCCATGTATTTGTAGCTGTATCTATCTATTTCTCTCTAAATGACTCATAAGCTGATGACTTGGAAAAATATTTAGGCTCGAAAAATTCATTCATTAATTTTTTTCTTTGGTTATTTAATATTTATTGAATCGTAATCCATAATTAATAATTGTAACTTAAACCGAAACGTTACATGTTCAACAATATTAATTAAAAAACGTTTCTGTTTTGTTTCATGGTGTTATCATCATTCGCATCAATTGTTTCCCGTCCCTATTCGTTCACCTCAGAAGTTCTCTAAATTGTTTAAAGGAAAAGACCGGGGACAGTGCACATGCCTTTTTTAGTATTCACTCACTAGTCTATTTAGTTAGCACATTTTTACCATAATTGCCATTCTCTAAGTGAGCTCCCGGTTTGTGGTTGGCCGTACCAAATGAAACTAGGTCATTTCATATCTTTTTATTTCCTTGTCTCTTTTTCACCTTCTCATCCTCATTTTTCTCTCTCTCTCTCTCACACACACACACCTTCTTATATTCCAAGAATGAACGACGCAACACACAGCAACCACTGCTTCTGGACTCGTTGTAGCCGACCACCAGAGTTTTTCTCCGTTCTCTATTCTTTCTCTATCATCCCGGCATATTTACATAGTTTTTGTTATTGTACACTACGTTCCAAAAATATTGGTAAAGCATTGAATATTAAAAGACGTGTGCGTGCGTACCTAACAGAAACAAGTATTTATGGATAGAGTAGTAGCTACGCTACAATTTTACAATGGCATGCATTTTTAGCTTTGAGGGTGATCCAATAGTATGGGCATTTTTAATCTTTTGGAAGTTTATGATATATATATTTATTTTGATTTATGCAACTTAATGGAAGAATTGTTTTTGCTTTTTCTTCTTTTGATGTGGGAGCAGTATATTTATATCTTAGTATGGGTTTGGAGTAAATTTCAAAGAATAAAAATAGGCACCAAAAAACATTTTTCGCCAAATCTGCCACATTGCCAGCATTCCACTTTTCCGGGTTTTTTTTTTTTTTTTGGGGGGTTTTTTGTTTTTTACCTTATCAGCTGGCCCTTGGCTTTCTATCCCTTTTTTTTTAGGGACCTTTTTTTAACTCGTGTTTTTTTTTTTCTTTATTTTAACTTCTCTCCTTCTCGTTCATTTTTCTAACATCTTTTTTGTTTGTTTTAAAAAGCTGAAATTTTTGCTACTGTTGACATTGGTTTGCTGTATGTAGCCTACATTGCATACACATACGTACATTTATAAATCCATCCATCCAACCTTACCCCAACGCTGTGTGTAATTGGGTCATGTTCTACATCTGTCCTCCTCCTCCTCCTTTCCCCTCTGCTATTTTCTACTATTCCTTCTACTCACAGCCCTGCACTTCTCACAGAAGGAGGCGGAGGAGAAGATGCAGGCGCACATCATCCAACTTACAAACACACATTCACAGGGAAATAGAGTGCAAAAGCGCATATACACGCATCCATAAAAACACAATCCTTTTTCTTTTCCTTCTTTCGACCTTCTTTCGCTTTCCTTGTTCTCTGGCACCATTTCCTACTCGCTCTAATATTTTACTTTTTCTTTCACATCCAACCTAATTGAACCAGAACTATTATTACTACAACACGTATTCATTCATGTTTTTCATAGATTCTTTTCACAGTATGTCATAAATTGTACATTAAAAATATTTTTCCTTGGCTTTACTACTTGTCTTATGTTACTAGCGGTCAGTGGAATATGAATCCTGGTTATTATTACTTTTTTTATCATAAATTGCTTAAAATGATATTTCAAGCCGGTTTGAGGGTACAAGGGGAATTTTGTCCGAAAAGACTTGATAAAAACAGAAAAATAAAATTCAGGACATAATTTCTATTTAAATCGTGGTTTACGTCAGTTTAAGTCGAAAAACAGGTGATCGTAAAATCCCCCATTCATGCTACAATTTTCTAGGTTGAGGAATTTCTTCTAGCGTAGCAGCAGTAGTGACATTTTTCGCCTTTTTGCAGAATCATTCTCTTTCTGTTGTAGTAGTTTCACTTTTTTTTCTGATTGCTGTCTATTTTCAAAGTTTTTGATATTCTTCTCAGCTCCACTTTTATTTTGAAAATCTGGTGGGGAGAATTGTTTAGTTTAATGCAAAAGAAAGTGAAAGTTAACTTTTTTTTTCTTTTTTTCTACATAGCAAGAAAACAAACGAGAATTTTATCCTTTTTAGTTTGTTAGAGAATTCACCAGAATTATTCATTTAATATGGCACGAGTCCGAATAAATTGGTTTTCCAATTTGGGGAGAGCATACATACCTTAAAAATTAGTAATAATTCACTAGTCTGTACGTTCTTTTTGGTTATTTGGTGATAAAGGAATGCATTTTTCACGTGTTTTCTAACCATGAGAATGTAAAGCGACAAATCTTGATAATGATATTGTCGCCCCCTCCCCCTTTTTTTACGCACAAGTGCGTGTCTTTTTCTTTCTGTTCCAGTAGTAGCAAATGTGGCCTAAAATCGTACCGGTCTGATTATCAATCGATTTGCTTTACTAACGTATTTTGTTGTCACTATTGCCGTTTCTTTTCCTTCCAGATAATGCCATCTAGCTACCATCCACCTGTCATAAAACCCTACCCCACCCATTCATTCATTCATTTACTGGTTCCGTGTTTATTCAAAAAAAAATAAAAATAAAAATAAAACAGCTTCTAAACGTTTCTCACGCATGAATGACAAGTTCGTTGTAAAATATTCTAATTTTTCCTCACTTCTGTCTTTTACTATAGGGTATTGAATATTGATTGAGATAAATTTTGGGAAAATGAACCTTTGCTTTCTTTCTTCATTTTTTTTTTTTTCCTTGAATGGACTCGCAGAAAAGGATTTCCATGAATATTCTTTACAGACTTTACTGAATCGAGATTTTTTAAATAAAGCAACGTCATTAGATGCACAAGGTGACAAGTGTAATGATTACAATAACATAGTTTTTAGTTCTTGTAACTGTTTTTTTTTCTTTGTTTAATTATCGTTTGTGAAAACTGTATGGCATGCAGTTTGGACTTTATTCAAAGGCAAGAAGCACAGTTTAACAATTTAAGATACATAGAAATATTAAAGATAATATGAAACAGAAAAGTAGTTGACTGTATTAAACTTGTATAAATTTCACTGTTTAGATTAGGATGGGCTCTGATACAATGAAATGCTGATCTGTCTCTACATACATATGATGAAACAAGCTTTATAGTGTGTGTGTATATAATATATATATATATACACACACACACAACTAATCTAGCACAACAGATGTTCATATATTTTCCTTCATAAGTGTCAACTACTTAATCTTCTCCAGATTAACATTTTTTCTCTCAAATATCAGATTTGTTCCTTAATTTTAAGTCAGTCTTTGATCTGATTATATGCCTTTCCATTCAGCCTAGTATGTCTTGGCTGTTTTACTCTCTGACCATCTTCAGATATATGTCATATTTGGTAATCCTCTTGAAATTTCTTTTTATCATATTCAGTTCCTGGGTTAGTTATGTTTTCCATGCTTGAGAAATACCATATAAACTAATTCTGTCTATTCTGTTGTTTGTCTGTTTCTCCCACTGAACCAGAATATCTATCCAATCCAGAGATTGAACCCACAAATGCCAGGAAACTAAATATGTTTTAACCAATGCTTTAGACCACTAGGCCATGTTTCATGGACAATCCAGTCATGTAATTTTGTAGCATTAAAAACCTAATGACTATACTTAGGTGTTGGAATTTTTTAATGTTCTGTGTCTTAATCAGGTTTTAAATCGGTGTTCATTTCTACGCTAAGTCTACTGAGATGATTGTTATTGCTTAACATATGCATACATTCTTTCTTATCTTCTGTTCTATATATTCATCTTGACTTCCTTCCATAAGGGTTGATGGTCACACCTTTTCCTCTCCATATTCAATCGTGCCTGATTTCATTGTATTTTCCTGGGAAATTTTGTTTTGAATCTCCATCTTAATTATTTTCGTTTTCTAGAATAAAATTTGAGTTTTAGGGTAGTGTTCAAGTGGGAATTGTGTATGGTTGATAACTATGATTCATTTGATATAAAGAAGTTAAACTTTAAATATATGCAAGATTTTTTTTTTTCAGTTTAAAATATGACCTATAATTCTTTTCAGTTAAAGTTTTATGACTAGGTCAAAGTCATGGTAGCTAAAAAAAGGTTTAAAAAATAGGTTAAAGTTGCTAAAATTTACATTTTGTGAGATGATAAAGACTACTTTTAGAATGGTTGACTCCATTTTTATTGATACTTCTGTTTTATTGCTTGATATTTCAAACTCAATATTGATCCTCTTTGATAAGAGTTGATAGAAAAGTTGGCTCCTTAAAATTTACACCATCTTTTTTTTATCTGCTTCTTTGTACTATATTTAAGTTTTGCACCATTTAAGAAATTATTTAAAATATTATCTATTTTGAAACTTGTTTTAGCTTACAAAGACTTAATTACAGTAGTGAAACCTTAACTGGAAAGAATTGCAGGTCATTTGAATATATGACTGAAAATACATCTTGCAACTATTCATTGCACACCAAGCCTTTTAAACATGTTCTACCTTGGGCAAGTCTTCTGAAATATATAATCACTTTGATCAATACTTTTGAAACCATAGAGATATAATCAGATCAAACAACGTTTCATTCCTCTTAACTATAATACAGACTAAAAGAAATAATTTTCTATAGTATTTGTGAGAAAAATACTTAATAATATAAGCCATGTTTTCAATCTGGGTGAACTGAACATTGTTGTTTGCTATAAATTAGAATAACTTTTATTATTGCAAACCAAAAATACATAAATAATTTGAAAGAGAAAAATGATAGCTGAGTTAACTGTTTATGCTTACCCATGTAACCTAGCAGGGTTTTTTTGACAAACATTTTGTATGCAATAAGTTGATGGTTTAACAACCACAAAATCATATGCTCAATCTATTGCAAATAGAAACCTTTTTGCAGGGGAATAAATCCTATTGTTATACTTTGGTGTCTATGAATACCACTTGATCATGTCAGTTGCATTTTCTTACTCTTCTAGAAGCTTTCGTATTTATGAGCATCCACAGCTTCCTTTGATTTTTATGAATTTATTCATCCCTATTATTACCAACACATTATAAAGCAGAATAATAATTCCCTTACATCTGCTAAGTTTAAAGGTTTTTAATCTTTTTTTCAGATGTTTATTACTAAGATATTTGTTTTGTCAATGATCAAGCCATTATGTAATTTTCATAGATTGTCAGTTAACTTCAATAAAATCCTTTAGTTTCTTAATAGATACAAAATTAGTGATGTAGCTTATAGAAATATGCACCATAAAAATGTTATAATTTTTTTCTTTAAGCTAAAAGCAATTAAAATTTATATGCATGTAGTTAAGTTTTCTCCTGCAAGAACAAATCAAGCCAAGGAATTTTTATTTATTTTCTTAAAGAAACGTTCACTTATATATATATATATATATATATATATATATATATTGATGTTGACCTCACTGTCCATTTATTATATATAAATGGACAGTGAGGTCAACATCAAGTAGTGATAGTCTGTGTCATGCTTCAATGAAATATTCAGTACATCATGCTTCAGTGCATCTGAAGATTGGGCTGAAGCAAGAAACAGACTCACTGCTTGGTGTTGACCTCAGAATCCACTTTTATATTTACATGCACTCTATCTCTGATATTGAGCACTTTTACCCATAATATAGCATACCTTAAAAATATATTTTATCATATATCTGGTTTCATGAATGGTACAATGACTAATGCTGAGTAATCTATAAATTACTATGAAATCAACAATAGCTGTCTACCCTAATTAAACTGAAGGATAATAATTAAAAAAAAAAAATCTGAAATTGATTTCTATAGTTAAAAATGAACACTTGCATATTTGCTTCTTTGTTCAGCAAGATGAGCAAAGTAGTTACAAAGTGACAATTTTTTGAGATCTCGAGTACTAAAATATATTTAATATTAAAAATAAATTGAAGATTTTAAAATATTTCATTCCAGAGATACCTGCTTGCTAATACTCATGTCCACAAACTTAAACCAAAAAAATGGATTTCAAATCCAAGCAAAAATAAATATTTTTACAATGCACCAATCATCTTGTGTCAAACAGAAATGTGTTAGTTTCAATTTAATGCACATTTTAAGATATATATTTTTTTACCCATTTATTAATCTACTAAAATTACTTTAAGTGTTGCAAAAATTGTTTTAAACTATTTTATTATTAAGCAAAAAGTTTTAACATTTTATGATCAGTTTTATTCTATGGAAAATACCTGATATTTGTCATTTTGTTAGATGTATGTTTAAGATTGGAATAATTTGCTGACAAAGATTCATTTTAATGTATTAATATTCACTATTGCCTTAATTATAGTTTTAAAGCATTTTTAGAAGGTGTCTCTTCCGTCCCAAGTGAAAGAGTTTTCAACCTTTTATTTTATCCTCTAGACATCATTTTCAGATTTCGGTTTAACTCTTTCTTTTAGGACTTCTTGTTTACTAGTAGTCTTTGGAGTTTTAATTGTTTTATTTTATATTTCTTTTACTAATAAGGATTTAAGGAATTATGCTTTTTATGTGCTGAGTCTTATATTAGCACTTTAGCCGGTAGATATTTAGTAAATAGAATTAGGATACCAACAACTGAAAGGATTATTCAAATGCTAACATTAAAGTTATTGTTCAACTTTTCACACAAAAATTTTTTTCTTTTAAGCGACTTGTGCAGTATTTTATTCTTTGGATGGGTTGAGGCCAATAAATAATAACTGTGTTCTTTACACTAAAAATCCAAATCCTTCACTTTTTAAAAAAATACTTAATAAAATGAGAACATCAGAAGGTTCAGTGTGTAGAAATAAAATTTGAACCGTTTTCACTTTTTGTCATTCAATTTTAGGATTTTTCCACTCAGCTTTAGTTTAAATACTGAGGTAGTATTCAATTTACTTTTAAAAGTATTACATGGTTAATAATTTGAGATACATTCAAAATGCCATATTGCATCCTTTTTTTCTTCCCCTAATTTCAAAGATACTTTTTTATAATTTATAGAGAAGTCTAAATTTGTTTCAAAACCTATTATTTTCTGAAGACGATGCAAAAATTTAAAAAAAAAAAACAAACTTGAATTGATCCTTTTCTTGCAAATATTTTATTACATATACTCTTTGCATTAATTTAATGTTACATTATTCAACTTAAAAAATCATTCTTAAGAAAAACTTAGACAGGAACTTAATTTTAATTAACTAGAATTTATATTAACTTGTGACCATAATAAAATAGTTTAAATCAATTTTTGCAACACTTAAAGTAATTTTAGTAGATTAATAAATGGGTAAAAAACATATATCTTAAAATGTGCATTAAATTGATTGTTGACACAAGATGATTGGCGCATTGTAAAAATATTTATTCTGAATATTGTTTCCTTAGAAAGGGAATGACCAAATGCAAGAGCGAAATTATAGTGCATGTAGATGCCAGGGAGTAATATTCATATATAGGTACATTGATATTTCTATTTGTAAATATTCCCCGTGGTATTATTTTGGGATTGTAAATTGAAATTGGAGTTCCACTCGCCACCCTATTACACGTACAATTAAGTCTAAAAATCAAGCAACAATCAACCAATCAGGTTTCATCTCTCCTTTTGACCTTAGCTTTTTTTTTTAAGCATACGTCAGCACATAGACAAACGTTATCAGTCTAGCAGGATTTCTGAATAAATGAAATGTTGACTAAAAATAAATAAAACTTCATTCGCGTCTCTGAATGTTGCAAAAAATTTAAAAAAACGTTAATTTTTTTTTTTTTATTCAAACGTCAGTAAGCATAAAATTTGACCCGGTCAAACTTTTTCCTATCTTTTCTCTGGTAAACTGATTTTCTTTATACACCTGCTTGAATATGTTTTTACTTTTTAATTTTGTTTGGTTTTTACTGTTTTGCATTTTTCTTTCCTTTATTTATTTTATTTCTATTGCTTTTATTAATTGGTTAATTTGTGGTTCTTATGTTCATTTTTACTTGCTTGTTTTTGGGGTTTTTTTATGTACAAAAAAGAAACTAGCTCAACAAACTTCTTTGGAAATCGATAATCGATTTTTTGAAGCTTACAAAAAGGCGAGATTTTCATTTACAATCAATAAATCCGTAACTCGGTGATGAAAAGAGCATATTTTTACACTTTTTTTTTACTTACAAAGTTTACAATACATTTATTTTACACTTACAGTGTTTTTTCAGCATACCTACTTCCTTGTCAATGCACAACGTTTCGCTAATCACATTCATAAGAATAAGATCCATTAATTCATTAATAATACTTTCTTTCTGCAATAAGTGACCAATTCCAAAATGTAAAATTTACATTTATATTGTAAATCTGTTCACTTGTGGAACGGTGATAGTGGAAAATTCAACAAATAACTACGTGTCAAGATGCTATACTTTTGTTTTTGTTTTGATTCAACCTTGTAAAAGAAAAACAAATATAAAAATTAATGAAGAAGGTAGACGGATGTTGATCTTCTAGCTTAGATCTAGCACAGGGATCGAACTAAGCTTGCTAATCATTCCACCACGTCAAGGTCCCAGGAAGTTAGATGGATGATGTCAGTAAAATAAATAAATGAAACCAAACACAATTGATTGACCCGTGTCCTGTACACAGTGGAGATGGGATTTTTGATTACCATGTATTGTAGTTTTTTTTAATTATTTTGGTTGGGTAGTAAAAAGCAACGATGGGATTTATTTGTTTTTAGTCGCAAAAAAAAGCTAGTAATTTCATTTCTTAAACCGAAACGTGTCTCCTTTATTTTCGGCATATGATAGATTGATTAGAATGGGGAAAAAACAGTAAGAATTGAGAGACCTACACTCATTTCTTATTCCCTTATCACTGAGATGAATGGGCGCTTCTGTTCGTAAAACGCAATAGTTTTATTTCTTTAACAAAAAGGTTTATTGATTCTCCTTTTTATGTTGAATCCCTAACAAAAAATACCATTTACTTTGCAAATGATCTCAGTAGGATTTTTCTTTTCTTTTTTTTTATCGAAAGTTTACAAGTTTTGTTTAATTTATTTTAAATTGAATGATCTTTTTATTTTTCGTTAACGTTTGGTTTTTAAAATGCTGTTAAAAAAACTATTTTTAGAGTATTGCATTAATGCCATTTTTCAAAGGCTTCTTGTTTGGATAGATATTGGCAAGTTGGCAGAGGATAAATTTAATTTAATTTACCGATTACATAATAACCACTACTACCGTCCACGTGGGCAAGTGATTAACAGACGTTAGTTGATCAATGAAACTAATATTTTTTAACGAACCTGTTGTGTACATGGTGTAAAAATGTAGGATCGGCAGAAAAAAATAAAGTAGATTTTTTTTATGCACGTTTGATTGTTTAAGGGGAACTAAACTACTTTATTGATTGATAATCTCAGCTTAAGAACGTAAAAAAGGCCACATTGCAGGGACACACATTGAGAATCAAAATAGCTACTATGCATTTATCTAGGAGACTATTGCATTAGCATTCATAATGTTTCTTGTTTTGTTTTGTCTTTCTGCTTAAAAACAAGAAGCAAGCAAATATTTTGGAGTTACTTTTAGTTTTATTCCTGGTCGGTTAGATCTTTTCAACGTCATTTTTTGATAACGCTTAGACTGGAAGTCGATATCTCTTTCTTTCGAGTGTAAAAAAGAAAAAAGTTAAATGACCTACCAAGGAGTAACTGTAAAACAATTGATACGAATTTTAATTTATCTACTAATAATGACTGAAAATCTGAAAATAAAGTTTAGACATTTATCTGATGTTTCTGTTTTTGTCTTATAACTTTAAAATACATTTTCTTTGTATGAATGAAAGAAGGATTTTTGAGGGGCAAAAAAATGAAGGTAAATAATCTGATTTTATTTTTTCTTCATCATACAGATTTTTAGCCAAGATTATGCTTTTTCTTTCATGCTTGCTTACGAGCTCTCTGCTTTATATGTTTGACTTTTTAAAATTTAACACTTCTATACTTCTAGAGTTTTTTTTCTTAATTTTTCTTTCCTGTTTTTTTTTTTTTTTTTTTTTTTTTAAGCTTCTTTTTCCACTATTGCTTTGTCAACAAAAAAAGTAATCATTCTCTAAGTTGCTGTCATAAGAAACAACCTTCGCAGGAAACTTTTGTTTGAAGTTTCAATATTTTTAAGTAAAACGTTGTTAGTTATTATTAGATTATTTAATTATTTTTTTTTTTTTTACATTTTCATTTTAGACTAGAGGAAAACAATTTTTCAAGATAACTTTATTGGTATTTCCTCACTCACCGACGAACGAGTATCAATTCATTTTTTTTTTTTTTTTTTTTTTATGGATTGGCTACAAAATTAAGGCTTAATTTTGCTTCTTCATATCTGTCTGTTTGAAAAAAGAAAATTTTCATATTTTAATGAAATTTAAAATAGATAATCAAGTGATAAGCTTTTTTTTTTAATTCTGTGTATTAAACTGGCTGACACTTGAATCATTTCGTGGGTTGATACAATCTTAGATTTGGCATTTGGGGGGATATTGTTTTTTTTTTTTTAACCGCATTGTATTCTTATTGGCACCTATCTTAATCGAAAAGGCAATAAAAAACGTCTATATTTTCTTTCGCGTACGCTACATGCTACCATTGTTTCTGCTCTGCAATATAACAGATAACTTGTAGTCGAGATCTTTGTGGATAAATTGATGTTGCAGAATATTAGACATCATCTTTGACCGTAGGAATGAAGATGGGAATTATGCTGCTGCTACCTACAGAAATAACAAACGGACAATCTTGTTTTCTCTTTATTATCATTCAATATTTTTTTAAATCCCAAAATCAACCCGATTATTACGCCATATTGATAACTAGCCAACATTTACCAAAACCAGATGTCATTTTTAAATATCTACAAAAATAAATAAGTTAGTTAGTAGCTAGTCAAAGAAAAACCTCCGACGAAAATTAGTTAATTTAAAAAATGATTGCTTGTGGTTGACAAAATATTTACCTTTTACTTTAAATTTATAACAAAAAACATTTGTTTATGGCTGGCGTCTGTTTCTGTCATTTTTGCAAAAACTAGTTGCACATGGCTTTAAAAAAATTTAAAGGTGGGGAAAAGCGTTGGACTTTTCACTTTATTAACTTAGCTAACCACGTTTCGTCCTGTTCAATGACTTAGGGTTCTTCATTGTCCCTTTCAACATAAAATCTAAAAATCACATTAAATCTGAAACCTTCTTTTTAGGCTACAAACACCAATAAATCACTTTCTATGAAAGTTCTCATAATTTATATATGGTGTCAGGGTGAAGAAAAAAAATCTTTAAAATGTTTTCTCGATTATTTAAATGAAATATATTCACAAAAATGTTAGTATGCTCTCTCAATCTAATAAAATAGAATCTTAAGCTGACAAAAAAAAAAAAAAATGATGAAAAAATGATATTCTTATCACCAGAAAATTTTATTTTTCTAACGGGGAGAGGAGGGGAATGAACGTAAGAAATGAGAGAATTAGAAATAAAGATCAATGAGTATGTATTTCCTAAGTATACTTAATTTTTAGAGAAAAAAAAGAAGAAAGAAAACGTTTTATGTAAACTTGGGCTGAAATGAAGGAAAGTCATACTCGGCACAATCCAATGCCATTTTAGGAGGATTTGATAAATATAATTAAGTGATTCATCGAGTCTGAAACCTCAACAGAATGCAGAAAGCACTGGACGGACATTTCGTCCTATATTTGGGACTCATCAGCAGTGCGCATACTCTACCGAGAATTGAAACCCTGACAGTTAGGTTGTCAAGCGAAAACCCTACCTGTTCTATGGGCCTCGGTGACGAAGAAGTCGCAAATCAGACTCAATATAGCGCGGCTCGCTCACAAATTCCGTGGTGGAACCCAGATTCTCTCTAACCATATGACTGTGCCCCCCCGGAGCCACGACTACTATCACCAAGCCGCGCCAACTGGAGCATTAGAAGCCAGTTCAAGCAATGATATATTAGGATATAAATAAATAAATAAATATATATATATATATATATATATATATATATATATATATATATATATATATATACACACACACAGTGTAACCCGGATATAAGAGAGATTTTCTCTGGTCCCAAATTAGAGCCTGTGTTAATGTATATATAATAGACCAAACCCGGATATAAGAGACTTCTCCGGTCCCGGCAACTCTCTTATATCCGGGTTACACTATATATATATATATATATATAGTTATATAAATGTCTTTGGCAAAACACTTATTCTAACCAATTACCTTGAGATGCCTTGTTAAGTTAGTGCCTCTGACACAACTGCGCACCATTCACGCACCTTTTTGATAAAATTTTCCTCTCCTTCTCTACCCAGATTATGTAGCTAGCAAGAAGTATGCACAATGGCGATATAATGAAAGAAGGTATACTCTATGGATGGCTCCATATCACTGCAATGGATGCATTCTGTTGAATCAACTGAAACCATTGTGAAAGACTCACCTCATATAGTACACATCTGATCACCAACATGGAAGTATTTCAACTCAGGTGCCCAAAGACATAGCTATACTTGCTCCTCAGTTGGATCATCTTGTACAACATCTTCACTATGTCTGTATTTGTAATAGCAGTACTCATTTCAAGGCACAGAGTGAACATCTGTTTAAAGGTAGAAAGGCTACCTTGTCATTTTTGTAGGATCTGACATGATTTACACCTTGTATGCATATCCTGTCTAGAAAATGTAATACGTTATTTTGACAGATCACAATATTCAACATGGCTCAGCCACTCAGAATGATGCAGGCAACATATTTCTCTAGCTCAGCTCGGCTGGTACATGAGAATCAAAGCAGTGAAAGTTGGTAAAGGATGTGGAGATAAATGTGCAAATTCACCCCCTCAACCCTCCCCCTTAAATAAAGGTTCCTTAGAGACTACAGATTGACTGTGGTTTTGACCTATTCTCTCATCTGGAGGTCAGACAGTACCAGATTTAGTTTATCTTCCAGAGCCAATTTGTTCAACTGAAATTGTTGGAGAGAAGACCATTTTCCACAAGCATAACAGATGTTTCACAGTTAATTTTGCCCCCTGTTATCATCCTGTCAATATGATTCTTTTGCCAACCTCTATTTTGGCTTTGCTTGTTACAAAGATGGAGATTTCAGTGGAGAACCTGGCCAAGTTGGGAACACCAGGTAACTTAATTTCATTAAATATTAGGTTCTCTTTCAAATTGCATAGAAAAAGTTCAAAAGCAAGGACATATAGTATAGGCAAGATCAGACAAGCTCTATGAATAAATTTGAGCAACATCTCCAGGGGTTGCATACAGCAAGTGAATCCAGGAGTAAAAGTTCAGCATGAGGCCAGCCACAAACAAAATCACTTCTAGGAAATGATGATCAACCCTGTCTAATGCCTTGAACTAATCTAAATTATATTGTTGACTCTCTTGGATCATGCATGCCAAATCCAGATTATCTTGGATAGTCCTACCTTTTACAGCACAAGTTTGTTGTGGTGGTGGTGGTGGTGGACTATTAGATGTTCCAGCACCTCCTGAAATCAATTTGCTAAGATCTTGGCCCAATCTCTGTATTTGAAATAGTTAAAGTAAAAATTATTCATCCCTTCCCTAACATATTTGTTCTTGTGTAGCAGCTTCACTATAGCCTTGCTGGAGTGTTGGTGAATATTCTCTTGTTTCATTGCATTGAAAATCATTGCCAAAGGGAGTGCAACAGTATTGAGTATAATTTGTATGGGAAGCCATCAATCCTGTCTCAACATTCAACATTTCCTGGATCTTATCTCTATTATGGGACCTTTGTACCCAGCTGCTTCAGTTTCTTTGAGGTGAGGAAAACTAGCTAAATAGGAACTTAACTGAATGAAAACCAGTTTGGACTCTGTAATGAAAAGCTCCTGGAAGTAGTAATTAAATCACACACAGATGCCTTTTATTTGTAGCTAAACATTAGCCATCCAGCTATGTGAAACTGTCAATATGCTGACCTGTATAACTCTGAAGACATGTGCACAATTCTATGGCCATATTCCTTTCCTTGATGGACATTCTTTTCATGTAACTACCAAAGCTTGATCTGTATGAATCGAAGAGAGTAGTTCTGCTTGAGCTCTAGCTACTTTATCTATATTTCCCAATTTGACTCTCCTGTTTACTCTACATTTGATTGCTATCTGCACTGTTAATTTTATCTAGATCAAGTTGTCAATTATAATCAACAGCAAACAACCTAATTCTGCTTTTCAGTTTATCTCTCTACCTCTTCCCATTTGTATTGCCCCCTCCCCCTTAGTTTACACTTTAAGGTTAGCATTAACTGGTCCTGATAATTCTTTCACATCTGATAGGGATTTGTTGAATTTCTAGTATCCAGTCATCCTAGACTTAACCATAGCTAAGTTTATCTGAACCAAGACAAATAAACTAAAATAAAAAAAAACAGACAACATAAGAATTTTAAGTTAACTATCCTAACTAGACCTTGGTCAATGCAGCTATAATTCTGCCTTGTATCTAAGCTCCTCCTATATATCCAAGTTCATTCTATTTGCCTTGGAAGCTTGTTTCAAAATTTATCGACATGATTGCTGACAAACTTGTGAAAAATCTTAATGTCTGAAAGAATGTTACAACTCTTCATATTTCCACTATGGTCTAAAAATGGCATTCCAATAACCTACTATAGCTATCTGTCTCACAAAGAAATTGATCTGCTAAAAAGAATTAAATAAAATAAACTGATACTTACAATCATTGTGGTTATAAAACCTAATGGGACAAAATGTTTTCTCGTTTATTGCAACATCCA
Organism: Acanthosepion esculentum; assembly: GCA_964036315.1. Taxonomy (NCBI): domain Eukaryota; kingdom Metazoa; phylum Mollusca; class Cephalopoda; order Sepiida; family Sepiidae; genus Acanthosepion; species Acanthosepion esculentum. The sequence goes on from OZ038499.1 coordinate 95,925,049, forward strand.
GCAAACATATTCTGCCTGCTGGATCTGCAAAGACAAATGAATATGTTCACTTAAAAAGCATTTTATCAGATAAGAAACTCTTCTCAAATGACTATCAAAATATATATGAAACCTGACAGAATATTCTCACGATCATTTGCAATAAAGTGGCACAAATGTGTCTCACTTCCTAGTCCTGTGCTCTCAGCTATTCAGTGGATCTAACCAGAGAGCCATAATCAGTTCAAAGGTGTTGCACTGCTGAAAAGAACATCCCAGGAGTGAAGAAAGACATTGATAGCCTGTTCCATGTTATTTTACTTTTGATGGTGCCATCTTTGAACAAAAAACCCCAATGTCATTTGTGAGAGTTATCTTTAGAGTCCTATAAAAGGGATTGATAAACAAAAACAGCCCCCCTCCTACTGAATTTTTTTTTTTTTCTCAGGCTATGCAAATTTATAAGTTTAGTTTGTTGAGTCTCTAGGACTGCGTACGCTTGAATATGTCCAGGTTGATATGGCAACTTCATCTCACAATGTTGTACTTTTTTTTAAGATCTTTTTCTTTTTGCTAAAAGCCTTAGATGGAGGAAGAAGAAAATTTGATTTCTTTTTATGATGATTTTTAGAATGTGAACTGAGGAGACCAGTTCTAATCTAAAACTGCCAGGTTTGGGGGAAATGTTTTTTTTTTTAGTTTGTTAGTTGGGGACTGGGTAGAAAGAGGATACTCTTCTACCTGTCCAATTTTTTCTTTAGTATCAAAATGGCCTCCTCATCCTTTCATGGATGGACACAGCTTCTGACTTTTACTGCATATGGCTGCAGGGTCTCTCCACAGAGATTGTATTGACATATTTTCTTAAGTTGCTTGCTCATAAGTTTTTTACTCAATAAATATAAGAAAAAGAAAAATCCTTTTCATCTGCAGCTTCACAAAAGGTAGCAAATGGACCCTCTTGTTTGCAATAAAATCTTTTGTTAGGATCTCTCTTTTTGCAAAGAATTTTTATCAGAGCCATAGCCAAATAAATCTTATGCTTTGAATATATAAGCCCTTGGCCATTCAAGGTTCTTAAAAAAAAAAAAAAAAAAAAAATGTAATTGTGAGCTATCAAAAGTTAGTTTTTAACTCCTTAGGTGAAGTAACCTCATTCTTTCTTTATCAAACTGGAAAATGAGAAAAGGGCAATTTTTCTGTTTGATACTGAAAAAAAGATTGTTTAGACTTTGCACTTGTTCATAAACCTGGTAATTTTGAATTCTGATTATTTACTGATGTGGGGAGTAAAATGCATCTCAAATGTATAATCGAGTGCCAAGATCCACATAGATTTAAATTTTGTATTCACTGTAAAAAAAAGAAAAATGTTATATGGGTTATTTACATTTGCTATACTAACTTTCTGAAAAATTGAATACAAAGATGAACTTTGATACCTGAAATCATTTATATATTTTTAACCTCAAAACTAATCAATTCCTAGTAAAGATAATGACCAACTTAGAGTTTGTGTGTGTGTGTGTATATATCTTTTAAAATCGATATGATCATGAGTTGGCTTAGAGCATTTAAAATTATGATTTGGTGATGAAAATATTAACTTCAATTATTTTAAAATTAGTATTCAAGAATTTCATTTTTTTTTTTTTTTTTTTTCACTTACATGCAGCATTAATGTACTTCAAGGTGGAAATGTTTTTTATTTTTAGTGAATTCACTATGTAGGATTTTATATATATATATATATATATATATATATATATATATATATATATATATATTCGACTCTCCCATCGAATCAACGTATGAGGGTCAAGCAGATCAATTCCTAGGAAACTGTCAAATACAGAGACTTGTTGCACTACGTGCCACAGGGTCCCCAAACGGCCCTCCGCAAGTTTTGAATTCAGAGCTGTCCTTCCACTAGACTAGTTGCCATCCAAGGCTATACAACCCAGTCTGTCCTACTATTTACCCATAGCTGCAGGGAGAAGAGGATTCTCACGTTTCCCAAGGGTATTAGCACGTAAGTGAATGTAATGGATTTTACTGGAATTCGAACTCGGCTCTCCAATTCCTCAATCCAAGCCGCTATCCATTACTCCACTGTGCCTCTCTCTCTCTCTCTCTCTCTCTCTCTCTCTCTATATATATATATATATATATATATATATATATATATATATATGTTGTTGTTGTTATTATTATAATAATAGTTATTTTATTTATTTATTTATTTTTTTTAAGGCTCCTAAACCCCTTTTAATTTCAATGATGGAGGATCATTGACGCTATAGCCTGATAGTTATTAGAATTTATGTTTTCATTCTGACCTTCAGTTGATGTGATTCATGCATAATTATTGAGTTGAGGTGGATTAACAAAGGAGGAAATTATGTTGGAAAATATTTGTATAAAAGGAATGTTTTTTTTTTTATCATGAGGCTACAGATTTATTGATGTATCTATAAATGCAGAGAAAAATCTAAAGAGAGTAACATCATCTACTTTTTTTTTATTTATATATGTATTTATCTGTTGTCTTGAAATAAAAATAAGACATTCATTTTTCTTTTTTCTCTCATTGATTCCCTGAGATGATGATACCGTCTGAATTATTTACTTTGTAAGAAAATATAAATTTTATATTTGGGCTTGTACTTTCATTTCAAATGGTCATTGCAGATTCTTCTTGCTTTTATTTTTCTCCCCATTTATGCTTTCTATTAAAAGAAGCTAATAATATATTGCAAGATAGTTTCTTTAGTTTTGAAAAATATCAGAAGGAATTTTATTAGGAATTATTCTTTGTTTCCCTTTCTTCTTTTTTTTTTTTCTTTTCATTATTTCTTTTTTTAATCATTTTTTTTCTACCTATATATCCAATTATATTGCCATCTCTAAATCTAACCTTTTCTATGCTTTTTGAATAACTTTCATAACTTTGGGGTAAGTTCTTTTTTCATTTGTTTCTTAGTTAGCTTGCTCTTTTGTGATTTTTTTTTTTTTTTTTTTTTTTTTTTTTTTTTTTATTGCTCTTCTCGAAAGAATGTTTTTTTTGCCGATTCATTCTTTTTCAAGTTATTTTACTTCGTGCAATTATCACTAATATTCTCTTGCACGCTCACCTATCACACACATACATATATGTATACACTTTTTTTTTTTTTTGTTATTGCATTTCTCATGAAGACCAGTTTTATCAATCACCAAAGGTGTTCTGACATTTTTTATTCTGAATGGTTTCTGAAAAAACTAAACTTGTGTACCAGCTTTGGCTTAGGTTTTAATCTCTTGAGCATATAGCAGTCGAGTATTTTTAAAATTTTATTTAATTTTTTTTTTCTTGTGCCTAGTATTGGAAATCCAATCCATTTAAAAAATATTAATTTTTAATGAAATACTTTCTTTAAAATTATTTCACTATTTTTTTGTTTGCTTGTCTTCAATAATATGGTATTATGTCTTCATATGCCTTCTCTTCTGTTTAATGATATATACCCACACATACATACTCTCCATGAAAATGGTATTGTATAATCAATGCAGATGTTTTGTTTTTTTACATTTAATATCTAAAGGAAAAATGCTTTTACTGCAGTACAAGTGTTTTTTTTTGTTTTGTTTTTTTTAATATGAGAATTAATTAACACCTTCACATTTCAATCAAAATGTTGACAACTCTAATCTTGAAGAGTTATTCAGAATTTATGTAAAATATTTTTTCAATTTTCATTTTAATGCCCTTTCATATTTGTTCAGGAATGAGATCTAAAACTTGTCTTCTAAAGAAAATATATGGAAATTGCTTAAATTTTTATCAGCATTTTGCTTTTGAATTATTTAATGCCAGTTGTTCTTTGAAGATGAAAAAAAAATTAAAGTTATTCAAACATTTTCTCTGCTTGTATCTCACTTTTGAGCAATTTTTTTTCTTTGCCTCTTCCTCTGCCTATAACTAGTTTTTGCATTTTAGGGATGGCCTGTCTTATTTTCTATAATGCTTTCATCAGAAGAATTCCAAAATAAATCCAAGTTCAAATTACTCTTAACCTTTTAAATAAAAATTATTATGTTATTTTTAACAACCAATTTTTTTCCACTGGTCTCATAATGTCACATAAAATTTTAAACTAATAATATTAATATTTTTGATACCATATGAATCAAAGTCCAGGGCTTAGTGTAAAATAATAAAAACATTCTGTTTGATGGTTGCAAACTAAACTATTTTCTGGGTAACAGAAATATTTTCTTTAATCATTAGTATGGAAGGTGCTTTAAATTACATGACATTTTCCATAATCCAATAGTAGTTTTTTAAGTACTTTTTTGTCCCATTCATATTAATTTTTATCTGTACTTTTTACCTCCTCACAAAGATAATTGATAATATATTAAAAAAAAGTTAAAAATTTCTTTCTTCCTAATTAGTTAAATAAATGATTAAATAGGATGATATAGTTTCTAAAAGTTGTGTGTGTGTGTGTGTGTGTGTGTGTGTGTGTATGTATGTATGTATGTATGTATGTATGTATGTATGTATGTATGTATGTATGTATGTATGTATGTATGTATATATATATCTTTCGTAAGTATCCCAAACTAAAATTTTATTTTCAATATATCTAAAAATCTTTAATACATAAAACATAAAATGGTACTAAATTTATCTTGATAGCTCAATTAGCAACAAAGTTATGACCATTCAAAGTTCATCAGAACTTAGATAAGTTTCTGTCTTGTGTACTGTTGGACATAAAAACCACTTCTAACATTGTATAATTGAAGATGCCAGCTTCAGACTAGTTAAAATTAGCATAACTCTAATGTCATATAGGTAGTTTTGGAGTAAAAGAAAGGTAATACGAATGGTATCAATAATTATTATATTTGATCAGCCTAAAAACCAGGAGAAATTGTGTTGTCAAAAAGGAAATAGTTGAAAAATATTTTCACAGAAGGGTAATTTTGACTGTTCATACAAGTTTCATTTCAAAAGTTAATATCTTGCAACTTCTTGCTATGAACTGAAATGAAGCTAAACTTTTTTCAGTAGTATTAATAAAATAAAATCTTTTACACTGTAAAAATAACCAGAAGTGTAATTTGGCAGAAGGGCAAATACAGGTAAAAAGTTCACCATCCTGAACTTGCCATAAAAAAGTATCCACTGGAGGTACAGGACTGGAACTTTGAAAATTTACTAATTTTGGGATGAGGAACTGAACATAACAGCTCTTTTCTCTGATATAAATACCTTTTCTCATAGATTATCTAATTTTGGAAAATTGTGAAATTATACAATTTTTAATTTGTCTAAAAAGGAATGTAATGATGACAAAACTTAAAAATTTATTTCATGAAAGGAATCATTGGTCAATCCCTCAACCAACCGCTTATTGTAAAGCTTTAAACTCATTATCTTCAAAAAAAAAAAAAAATAATGAAATTAATGAAAATAGATTTATTGGAACTGATGCAAAAGAATTTCTGGACAGCTGAAATGGTCTTTCTGCATTTCATCTTCTAATGGTAATTTGCAGCCTGGATTTGTCTATATGCCTGTGCTATAGTAAATATTCCTGGAAATCTCCATATCCTATCATCACATGAAAGTGGTATTATATCAAAGTCCCATCTAAAGACAAATGCTGATGCCACTTATGCAATATCATCCAACAAAAGTCATAAAAAATAATTCTTTCTGTCTTTAGTTTGTTGGAACTATACTTTTGATTACAGCACAGGACAGGTGTAATATCAATAACTTGGTCAATGTAAAAGTTGTAGTAATAATATACTGCAAACCATTGGCCTTGTGCTTGTAATTGAAGGTCATTTGAAGTGGTTCTTCATCACAAATGCTAAAGTCGTTTGAATACTCAGATTCAGTGAGTGCCTTTTCTTTGTTCCTTTAGAAGTGGAGATGAAGTTCCATTAAAAATTAAGACTGTAATATCTATTCCCTTCATCACATAGTTTTTAATTTTATCAACATAAATTGCAAGGATTTGGGGGTCTTCTTTAGCCTGCTTCTCCCCCATTGGAAGAAAACTACTTCTCAGTATATGGAGTTCATCATCCACTGAATAGAAGATTAAATGGAAATTTTATTAAACACAATTATAAATTTTACTTTTTTTTTATATAAATTTCATTTTTAACCCCTAAAATAGGACCTAATCCCTAGAATTAGTAAACAAATAATTAATAAAATGGAAACAATTACATTTTGAAAATTACCTAATTACATTTCAATTTTTTATGAACCCATGCACCAAAGTTAAACGAGAACATATATCAAATTCATTTTTTTATTTTATTTCTTTATAAAATGTATCCTGTTTAATTTTTTAAATGAAAATGTAAACAAATTTTCAATTTAACCCTCAAATTCAGAGTATTAGAAAATATTACTAGCCACAAATGTAAATGAAAAGAATGACCTTTTAAAAGAAAAATTAGACTTTTTATTTTATTTAATTTTTTACCAATAAACATAAGAAATTTTAAATAACTAAAAATATTTCAATTCGTCTATTTTTATTTTATTTTATAATATGAATTCTTTTTAATGTCTTTTTAAGAAAGTGCATAAAAACAACAACAAAGGCAAAAGTGATTCAAGTTTGTCAAAATACAATTAAGTACTTTGTGGTCTTAAAATGCATCATTAAATAAAATATAAGAAAAAGATTTAAACTGTAATATCCATCAACAGACAACTCCGAGTGCAACAAGTTTTAAAAACACAAATATGAAATTAACAATTTTGAAAATGCTGAAAAACAAGAGCCCATCATTGAAATAATGACATTAGTTAAAGAGGCTTGGAATAAAAACTAATCCACACACGAGAATGAATTGTATCTTTTATAAAAGAGAAAAGATCCAATTTTGTTTTCAGATTTTATCAAAATAACTTTAAAAAAATTAAAAAAATAAGCAAGATATCAGCAGTTGAAATTGAAGGAAATTTCACTTTTTAAACACATTGTTGCAATGTAAATTAGGGTAGTTTGGGATATGTGTTTTAATGTCTGTAATTCTTCAGCTATGTTCTTGTGTATTATGAGGCTGTTTTCATCTGTTTGACATTTTGCCAGTCAAAAACTTGTCCTTCAAAACTTGTTTGAATAAATAATCCCCAATCAATGCAAAATTTTCCACAGGATGCATTGAATCATGTACTTAATATATTAAATATGTACTCCTCCTTGGAAAGAACTAATTACATAATTTTAAAGACTTTCTCTTTAGATCTCACAAATTGTATTTGATCTGATGACCTGCATTTATCTCAATGTTTTGTATACATGTTAATGTAGGAGCACAGTTTGATATAACTAGCTGAAAATCTGAAAGGATTAACTACAGCATTAGTTAAAAGAAATTATTATTGATATTCAGATTTTTTTTTAGATTTAGCTTAAACTGTGGATGTATAGTTTGGGATTATAGACAAAAAAATTCTTGACCATATATTTTTAGTCCTTTTTAATGCTCGGTATAGGTTGAGATGTTTAAAAATGAAGTGTTTTTTTTTTTTGTTTTTGTTTTTTTTTGTTCTCCCCTAGATTTCTCTTGGTAATATCATTTCTTTAAAAAAAGTTAAAAACTAAAACTTTTTTTAAAAGACAAAATTTTGACAGCATATTGTTCATAGCAGGTTCTAAGTGAATATCCTCACCTGTTCAATCTAAATGCTTTTTGATTTTTCTTCAAATTCCACCATTTTTGCTAGGAAAATGTTTTTGTGCTTATAATTTTGGATTTCTTTCACAAATCATACAGCTGATTTCTCCAACTTTTATCTGTTTCGTTTTTCTTGCATTTATTTGTGAATCTTTACTGTTTCCGCTGTGCTGCTTATATTTCTTCTACTTCCATGCCAGTAACAGAATAACATTTTGCAGCTGCATTGTACATGAGTCTCCTCAAGTATGAGAAGTCTTTAAACAGGATTATTCCACTATTATTTTGTTTTGTTAGCTTTGAATTTTTTTTTTTTTTTTTTCAGCCTTTTCTCTGACCCTCTTCAGCCTATCTAGTATAAGGAAGAATGGATTTTTGCTTCACTGGACCTGTTACATGCATTTAACAACTAAACATAAAGGCTGATCAACTTTCATGTTACTTAGCCACATACATGCCACTAAAAAAAAATCTATATATATATAGATTTTTTTTATTATTATTATTACTCTAGTTGAACAATAACATGTTTTTTATCTTAGGATATGCAAGATGGCATAAAGTTTCCCTTATTTTTTAGGACTTTAGATCAGAAATTTATATTGTTAAATCACAATATATTTTAGGTTAAGGAATAACCTCAATCTTTGACATTCGATTCTTACACCATACTTATATCTATGTATTTTGCCATAAGTCGTTTACTCTTCACCATATTGCCTGAAGATGGTCAGAAAATATGTTGCTCAAAATTATATATGTAATTTGAATAAGTTTGGGATTAACATGCCTCATTTTACAAATATCAAACCAGCTTTATTGATAATTATTTTTGAAGGAATATCTCTTTGATTCAGTTGTGTATAATTTTCAGGTGAAATTAAATGTATCTTCTGAACTGGTTTAGTTTTATGGAATTGTCAGAATTGTTAATGTAGGATATTTTTTAATACCTCCTCCCATTGAGTGTATGATATTGTTTTTATTTTTTTTTTATTTTTTGTATTATTCATGATTTGTTCAAGTTTGAGGCTTTTTTATTTATTTATTTTTTTTTTTTTACTGTGTGTGAAATGGTTTACATCCAACACTAGTAAATGAGAGAAAGTGTCTTCATAGAAAAATAATGTGCGCGTGCAAAAAAAAAAAATTTGAATGTCAATTTTCTTTTTTTCATAATTTGCTTAAATAAACATGAAAAAAAAAATAATAAAATATTTTGTCTTTAATTTTTAATTTTTTTGTTTTTTTTGTTTTTTTAAATTGTCTGTATTTTGATAATAAATATTCTATTTCTTTTCCCTACTACCTGCAAAAATGATTATCACACATGTGTGCAGATTTTACAAAGTATTTTGCTTTGAAGAGATTGGAAGCTAATTTCTTTTAACTTGCAATGAAAGACAATCTTATACAAAAAATTAATTTTAACTTTTGGGATCACCCCTTAGTATCACTCTGAAGATCATTAATTTTTTATTATATATATTTTACAATGGAATTTATGGTTGTTTAAGTTATTTTCTCTAATAATATCAAGCAATGATTGGACAAGTAGAGACCTACCATTTGCTGTTATTTGAACTTTAAATTTATTTTCTCAGTTGAGTTTTATTAGTAAGCTCTAAATTATTGCCTTTAATTAAATTGTATGTTATAGGATTTAATTCCTGTATATGGTCAATAGACTTGACATTTTCAATTATTGATTAATTATATACCTTTTTATGATTTACCTATCATGTAAGTTTTAATCTTATATTAAAGCAATAAAAATAGACATCTTAAAAACAAGTAAAAAATTTGTCGCAAGAGGGGTCAACAAAAAATATTACCGTAAAGAGGTACAACACGGCTAAACCAGTTTAGTTTTTCATCTTATTTAAATAAATTAATCACAAAAAAACGTAACTGATAAAGTCTCATAGGAATTTCCAATTTTAAATTGTCATGGAATTGTACCGAACAACTTCAATTTTTAAAAAATATATTTTAAATGTTAATTGAACTTGATAAAAATGAATAAAACTGCAAATAGATGACCAGATATTATTACTGATGTTCTCTATGCAACATATGAACGTAATTTATGAATAGAAATTAGTTTACATGTTCTTCAAAGACGAACCACTTTATATTTTTTTCAATATGGACTATATTTCTTGGTTCCATATGTTCTTTAACTAGCAAGAAATTTCAATTGTTTTTTGTTTTGTTTCAACTAAACCTAGCCTCTGTTTCTTGTATTCTAAAAGAAAACCCTCCCCATCTGTGTGCCATGACTCAGGTAAGAAAAATTAAAATCCATGATTTTTTTCATAATTATGTGTTGTTGAGTTTTAAACACCCCCACATCTGAGAAACATTTTTCAGTTTTCAAGCATTGATTTGGAATTGACTTCAGCATCTTTTTTTTATTATTATTATTCTTATTATATTTCAGGACTATATTTCTTTAGCCAGCATATACTAGCAAATTTTCTAGCTTTTGTAGTTGTAGTCTGCTATTCATTTTTTTTTCTTCATGATGTACTTTGTAAATAATTTTATTTACACTTTTCCTGTCATTTCTTCCTTCTCCATCTCCAATGCTTCCTAACTGTCCAACTCACATCTTGTTAGCCAGCAAGAAATCTTCTCCTACAGTTTATTCATAGTAAACCCAGATTTGCTACAATAAAGTGTCCTATTAACTGTAGATTTACTGCATTATTTCCTATTACCGAACAAAATTCTCAACTTTATTAAATCTCCATTTTACTTTGAGCTAAAGATATGTTTAGTCAGCAGTTTCAGCAAAGCTCTTTATCTTTAATTGCCTCTCCCCATATCCCAACCAGTTTAAAAAAAACAAAAAAAAAAAACTTTAGACCAGTAAACTCCATTATTGCTAAAGATCTTTGCCTAATTTAAAGATGTCCATCCTGAACAGTGAATGGACTGGCTAAATATTTAAGCCATATAAAGTAATTTTGTATTTGCAATATTGGTTTCCTTTTTATTCACTTTGGATCTTTTGACTCTTTTGTATTTTTCATGAAATAAATTAAAGTGACCAAAGTTTTGCAAAGGCCAAAAAATTATAATTATCACTCCCACTGTTTTCACAAATCTGAGGAGATTTCCAATATTTTTTTTTCTTTACAAAAAGCTCATCAGAATGCAGAATGCCACCCCACCCCCATCAATACTCTTAGTCTAAATGAAAGTTGAAGGAGTAATAAAAAAAAAAAATGAGTTCTTTCTTTATGAAAATAATCAAATGTTAATATTTTCAAGACTTTCACTGAACTGTTCTATTTCCATGTTATTGATATTTGCCATACTTGGCTGAAAATCAATTGTTAACCAATGAGGATAGATTAGTGTCACATGAAAATTGCAATTGTAACATTATAAAATAGACCTGTTTTTATAAGGTGTATCTTCTTCAATATAACAATGTTTTACTAATTATAAAAGAATATTTTTTATTATTCGATGGTACATTTGAGATGTTGTCAAGTGACAAAACTTAGTTAACCGTGAACATGTTTAGCATTACAAGATTTATTAGTGACATTGTATTACAATATAAGATTTGTACACAAATGACTCTTGGCACATCCAACACCAATATGTAGGCATAATCACAAGCATGTGTAATCAAATTAAACCGTAGGAATTCCCCAGCTATTAAATAATATTGCTAGAAAGCAGTTATTAGTCACAGCATTGTGTAGAGAACAAAGCGAGGATGCAAGTTTCAAAAAAGGTGAACATTGGCATCTTTTGGTAGTGAACGTGTTAGCATTTTGTAGATTTTAATGAGGTACAAGTTTTGAATTTCAGTTAATATTGGTGTAGGCAATTTTTTGTGCGTGCGTGTGTGTGTGTGTGTGTGCATTTTTTTGTGTGTATGCATGCATATGTGCATCTCCTAATATTTAACTGCTTGACTTTGTAAAACAATTATGCTATTTAGGTTTCCTGTAAAAATGGAGCACATTTTAGTTTTGTGCAACAGCAAGCCAAAGAATGTTCATAAAGCATGATGCACTTTCAGTTTATCCCTACCAAAATGGAAATCATTTTCATTCTCCCCACCTTTTAGTTTCTTTTAAAAAAAAAAATATTCCAATGCAAAGCTGATTTACTCATATGTCCTCTTTTATATTTTGGCCTCGATTGCCTTGCATTATCAGGAAAGTTTTATGTGTGTTAATATGAATGCTTTGCAAGACGAGAATTGCATGAGAGCATGGATAATCAGTTTCAAAGTAAGCGCCAGTTGCTTCTTTTTTTTTTTTTTCCATCTCCCAACTTTAGCATAAAAGTTTTACCTTTGCAAGGCTTTATCTTCTGCTTACAGATCTTAAATATCACACTTATTAAAAATGAGTTTTTATGCTCCACCTTTTTATTATTTTATATATATATATATATATATATATATATATATATATATATATATATATATATATATATATATATATGAGTACCTAAAGTGTTTGTGCATGTAGGGGAAGTATTTCTTTGAGGCTGGCTCTTTTTAACTGCTACCAGTGTTGTAGACCTTTCTCTTTACTTTCCTGCTACAAAATGTTAGTAAATGATTTATACAGTATTTTCTTCTATTTTTTCTTTCTTTCACTAACAGTGTGCTACTTTTCTTCTAATCCGTGTGTAGCTTCATCTAAAAACTCCTTTTGTGTTTGCCATTCGAATAAGTATCAAAATTGTTTGTGTAAGTGACAGACTTCAGCTAGTGGTCTCTAAATGATTTAACTAATTTTTCCGATAGATTGCAATTTCATACCTTATTGGTTGATTGCCCTTAAAATCTTTGTCCAATTCACAACCTTTTTTTTTTCTTCCCTTTCACTTGATAAGCAGTAATATTTCTGTTTCTTAACAAAAATTTATATTTAGTTTAAATTTTTACCAAAATAATCTAATTTCTTGCAAACTGGCTCATTTATCTTTTGTTTATATAAACAGATAAATATAGTTTTTATTTGGGGTGTAGGTCAGTATATATTTCTGCCTAGTTTCAAAGGTTCCTAAAAAAACATAGTCCCCACACACACACACACACACACACACACACACACACACACACACACACACACAAGCACCACCACCGCTACCTACATAAGTTTGTCACTTTCCTTTCTGTGACACTTTCCACTTTCAAAAAATCAAGGCATTTTAATAAGGTACTAATTACTGTCTTATATATTCGGGTATCTTTTGACACTAATTTTAAGGGGGTCACATCATACGTGAGATATAAAACTAGCGTATGTACTGCTGGCCCTGGCTATGCCATTGACCAAACTACATATCCATTTATTGTAGTCAAATTAACTTCAAAATTATGTATTCAAAAGGTTGCATGTGTGTGTGTGCACATACATATATATATATATATATATATATAATATAAAATATCCTTTTGTTTTCACATGCATCCTATTTACTGGTGAGAGAACTTTACTGAGAAGGACCAGAATGCAACTCTCTAGCTTGTAGATTTGTAAAAGGTAACAGAATGACATCCTTGTTGGATATTAATTTTATTTTAAATTATGAAAATTAGGTTAATGTAAAGAAAAGCTTGGTTTTTACATGACCTATATATATAGGAACCTCCACAAATTGGGTTTATGGAAGATTTAAAATGAAAACATTTTCTTGAAGCTTTCATTTTAGCTTTAATTGAAAGCTGTTTCCAGTAAGCAAAATCAAAATCAATATTTTTTTATTTTTTTCCAGTAAAACTGATCAAAATGGCCATTTTGAACAGATTTGTAAACAAGTTAATTCTCACTTTTAAAAATCTTGCAAAAATAAAATATATATTTCTGAAACTTTATTTGAGGAAAATTAGCAAATTTTAAGATAAATTAATCTGATTTGAATCAAATAATACTTATAGCATAAAATGCTGTATACAAACATTTCTTAACTATGAGGCCTTGTTTTTTTCATGTATTAATTTATTGACAGTCAGTCAACAGCCAAACGTGTTCATGGTTAAGTATGATGGATCAGATGATAATTTTTTTTTTGTTTATTTTTCGCTATGACGAAGAACAACCCTTAAAACACATGACCTTTTAATGCTAAATTTATTGGTTTGTACATCCATACATAAGAAATTCTGCACATAATCACACATACAAAATTTCTTTTGAAAATATTCGGGGTCATCAGATTGTAATAAGCTTTAAAATATATGATTAATAAATACAATTTTACTTAATAACAATATTTCCTAAGAATTCTCACATTGAAAATGAATTGTAAAAGATTTAAAAACTTTATAAATTATTCAATTTAAAATTGTAAAAAAAAAATGAAAACAAATCTTATAAATTCATTTTTCATTGATATTTTTTTTTTTTTTTTTTTTTTTTTTGAGACATTGTCTTTAATTTATATAAAAGCAATTAAAAGTTTCTCTAATTAAATAATGTCTTAGATTTATTGCATTTTTTATTTTTTCAATTCAGAACAGATTTTCAGTAAGACCAGGTCCAATTTTGCAAAAAACAATTGGTGATTTGAATTCTTCAAAGAATTCTGCTTTTAACTAAATATAGTAGCTAAAAATCCTCATTAAATTTCTCAAGTTTTCATAAAATTAAGTAAGGGGCTGAAACATAATTAAAAAAAAATATATTTTTAACAAGATTTTCTAATAAGAAAATTGCAAAAATAATTTAATTCATTTGTGAATGGGTCTTAAAAATTTCATTAAAATCCAACAATTAGTTGATTTTATTTTTTTTTTTTTTTTTTTTTTTGCAAGAATTTCCAAATGAATATATCTGTCACTGCAAAAAGAGGACAAAATTTGCTACGCTAAACGTTAGTACAACTGCTGAAACAAATTTTTAATCAAAATTTAAAATCTTCAAAGAGTAAAATATTTAATTAAAAAATCCAAAAAACTTTGATCCTTCTTCTTAATAATGACATAAAGATTTTGACAATAAAACTATGTTTTCATTGTTTTGGGGCATGTTTTCATCATGGTATGCTTTTTTTTTCTTTTAAGAGGGTTTTTGTGGAGGTACCTATATAGATGTCAATATAGCAGCAAATTTATTTTTAATGGAAATAATTGTTAGATATTTGTTAAATATGAGTTCCAAATTAAAACTTTTAGCTTGTTGAAATCATTTCACATCATATGAAGCATGTACATCCATGATATAAAAATGTTTAACAAGCCCATTATTTTGATTCAAGCAAATTTTGTTTAGCTGATAAACAAGGTCAACAATTCACTGATCTATTTTTGTTGGAATGGTGAACAGACTTGACAAATTTATAGCATACTCTATACCCACCTCCACTTGTTGAGATTTAAATAGATTGTTTAAAAGTTTAAAAATACTCTATTCCCCTCCCACTCCAAATATTACAACCTGACATTTCAGGTTTGCTAATTTCTCTATCCTCCAAGTATGTTCCCCCCCCTTCTTTGAAAGAGTATAATCACTTACTTTAGGGCTGCTATGCGATTTCTTACTTTCTTATTCAATTGCCCTTCTGAATGCTATAAACTGAACGTCTCTTGCAAATAAATTTCCTTCCAATCACCTTTTAAATTATATTCTCTCTAAAAAAGAACAAACCTTATTCTCTAACTGCCCCATAAGTTTAATATCTTACTCTGCTAAAATAAATCCTCACTCTTGACTTGATAATTCTATAATTAATTTTTATCTTTATTTTAATTGTGAAACAGATTACTGTTAGGCATAAGATATCTGTCCAGTTTTGCACCTGATTTTGTGGACAATTTCAGCTATAGTCAAATATTTATTTTTTTATATTTTTTTTTCTTTTTTTAAATTGGTCAGTGCCCCCACTCCACAATTCTCTTTAAGCTAGGCATTCTACTGCTGGAATTGATTGTTTTATATCTTACATTGTCAAAAATAATTTTTAAAAATTATTACATTTTTACATTTTTGAATTACTTCAAAAAGAATGTTCACTTGCTTTCTGTTCCAAGAGATTGATGTTTGTTTGTTTTTGAATGTCGCATGCAAATCATTTCTTGGCTCAAAGCAATCAAATGTCTGTAAATTGATAGAAAATCACTTATACCAGCCCTATCTCCGTTAGTTCCCTTAGGTACCTCCACCACCACACTGTGGGACCACGCTGCAGCAACAACATTGGGGCAACAAAACACACAGTCCTCTTCATCCGTCTCTGTCTACTGCTCAGGCTTGACTGACTCATCACTAACCGTTGCTGTTTATATGGCTTAGATTAATCTTTAACCAGCTCCTCCTCTTCCTTCTCCTCCTCCTCTTCATAATGATAGCTGAGAAGGTGCCCTGTGTCGGCCTGCGCACATTCCTCTATGGCTTGACTGACTTCCGACGGGAGAATATGCTGCGTAAGGGCCGCGAGGTGCACCGGATCTATGTTGATGTACACAAGGGGACCTCCTTCCTAGAGGACCAATTTACACTAACAGAATTTGGCAGGACAGTGCTGGAAAGTGGAGGGATAAAAGCTGGCCGTGCCAAAAATGTGGAACAAATCGTTGTTGCCCGGGAAACTCTCTATTGCAGCGGCTCTGCGACTTGTCGACGAGTGTGTGGAGGATTTTCAGAATGCACTCCAGGTAAGAAAGTTTTCTTTTATTTCTCCTGACTATCTTGTGAAATTTGAATGAATAATTTGTAAAAAAGTTGATTAAAAGCAATGTGAAAATGAAAAGATTGGCCAAAATATTAGTAAACAATTTTTGCTGCTTTCCCATTCATACTAAAGGTAATGTAAGAATTTGAAAGGAGGTAGACATTGAATTGTGTTTGTTTTTATTTTTCTTTAAAGATGCTCCATCCAGAAAAAAAAATGTTACATCAGTATTTGTGTAATGACATCTAGAGGGTGCAAGGGATAAATTGTCCTCTTAATTACACAAAAAACACTGACAACTCATTTTAACAGATACATTTATCAAAATTACACAAAAATATCTTGAAATACTAAAGAATAAATTTATTCAATAAATTCACCATTGGCTTCAATCACGGCTACAAACGACTTCAGAATCTTTTGAAACTCTTCTGGGTGGTCTCCTTGTTTAAGTTGGTGAATGATACTATAATCCTTGCCTTCAGTTCATCTTTGGTGTTACAAGGAGTTTTGTTGGTCTCTTGCTCAACAGCACCCCACACATAATAATCAAGGGGCGTTGCAGTCTGGGAAGTGAGGTGGCCAGATGTAAGGGGTGATGTGGTTGCAGAAATTGTCTGACAGCCATGACTGGGTTCTCTTGCTTGTGTAGCATGGTGCAGAGTCCTGTTTTCAGACATAGGAACTTCTAGCAGCCACCCTCTTGATCCAGGGCAGCACTACCTCCAAGGCACTTGATGTAGGTCCCTGTATTGAGTCTGAGGCCCTCATCCACAAATTCAGGAGTGTTTTTTTTTGTTTTTTTCCTTCTTCTTACCAGGACAATCAGTGGGTTTTCCAAGCTGCCATACATTCATAATTACCATTAGACTCCTCCAACTGTTTCCAAATACTCTGCACTATCCTCATATTGACACCCAAACACTTTGAAATGTTCATATTGGTGCTTCTGGTGTGAATGTCAAGCTGTACAGCATGCTGTTTCCAAATTTCTGGCAGAGTGAATTGAATCATGGTGCTCTTTTTTTCTCACAGATGAGAACTACCCTGCTATACTCACCCTGCTATACTGTGCAGTTGACAAAATCAAAAACAAGCAACACACATGTGCAAAATTAAAAATATAAAATGGCGACAATTTACCCCTTGCATCCTGTATTTATTTTACTACTGTTGTTACTTCTTAAAAAAAAAATAAAATGACATTAAATATGACTTTTAATCAGTAATAATTCATGTCAGTGTTAATAATAATCATTGATTATAGAATTGAGAATTATTGCAAAGTCCAAGGAGAAAGACGTATATCCTGATCATGGAGTAATGGTTAGCAAGCTCCTCTCAACAAATCATTACACTTGAGTAGTGAAATTGATCCTCACTGAGAGACATGCTTAGAATTTTGTGTCCGGATAAACTTGACAAATATCTATACTTTACTAAAACTAAGTGCAGTATATGTCTGGAATAATGTGTAACTATACAATAGCCACATATTTCGTTAAGACAAATGTTTTATTGAAAATCATACTCCAATTTTCAATAATCTATACTATAAAGGAGTTTGTGGTCTCTAATTTTATATATAGAAGGCACTTTTCATAGCATTTTAGGAGTCTGTCGCCAGAATTTCAGGTTAGAAAAACTGATGAATTATCCACATGCTAAATTGATATTTGTTTGAATGACTTGATAATCATGATCTCCCAAACATCTTTCCATTTTAGTGCCACAGACTTAAATTTTGCTCAAGCTCTAAATATAAATAATTTCCTCTCTCCCAAGAACTTGTTTGGCTCTATGCTTGTACATTTCAGTCTTGATATAGATTGTAGTAAAGTGGTGGGAACCATTTTTGATGAAGTGACCAAGCCAGAATTGATTGTTGTCAATGGTTGACAATTAACCTCATCTCTCTCAGAGACACCTCAACCATTACATGGTTTACTATCATAGAAATTCTGTGGTCTTCAGCCATATTTTATTTACTTATTTTTTTAACCAGCTTCCTGGATTCCACTGTCACTTTTGACATAGCTTATGTTATGTTTCCTGTCACAAATGACTTCCTCAAAGTACCCTGGCACTCTTCACTAATGTATACACTTGTTATAGTGGACTTGTGAACTGCAATAGCTCTTATATGTCAAAGATGACCATTTTATCATCTCTTTCAGATCTTTTGACAATTTTTATGATGGTTAGTGTAAGGAACTGTATTGTTTTGCTTCCGACTTCCTATATGCAAAGATAGAAAACAATTCTTTTGACAAGTCTTAGACCAGTGGCTGTCATAGCAGCTTTTCCTCTCTCTTGAGAGGTTTAAACATAGATTTCTGAAATTTCCTTGATATCAAATTAAATATATTTGATGTTTGGTAAAAATCTAATAAAAGTGATGGCAAAATAATTTTAGTTTGTAACCAATGCAAAAAAATATGTTGTCCTTAGAATATTCACATCAGGATTAAAAAAAACTAATTTTTGTCTTTTTATTCTTTATTTATTCAAAATTATAGTTTGTAATTTAAGAAAATTGTTTAACTCATTAATGCTCACTTTCCTATTTTTGGAAAAGTGGACATTAATGGGTTGCAGGTAGAAACCTAAAGGATGCTGGATTTTATGGTAGCAATTAATGGGTTAAAATAATGTTTATATATCATATAAACACATGAAATGCGATGTATAAATGTGGATTTATTTTTATTCAACTGTAATTTGACAAATATTTAACTGCTGAAGAATAGTTTTGTGTTGGATTTTCCATTTTATAGTTACAAAACTAGGAATAGCCCTAAAAGTTTTATTTATATGGCAACTGCATCCAATTTAACTAATTTGGGTTAAATTTACACAGTGCCCTTAAAAGCAGCATTTGATAGAAGCCTAATTTGCTTACAGGTTGAACATTGGTCAAGTTTCATTCATACTCATAGATTTCATCTACTTGCAAAATAAAAGATACCCAAAATAATGCAGATGGTTACTTAAATTATTTGGAGGTATTAGGAAAGCTACAAAACTTAAATAAAATAATTGACTAAATAAACTCCTGTATATCTCTTGTTTCTTGAACATAGTTGCTTAATATGCAAGAAAGACGGTTTTTACTCCCATTTCTTAAACATGAGCTCCCTTCATCTAGTATAAAATCTAAAACTGAAGAACCATTTTGTAGATCCTACATACATCTTTTACTGAAGCCTCTTACTAAGGGTTAAAGAATAAAGACCTTTTTAAGGGTTTCTTTTTTCATATATTGATCCAGTAATAATAGTTACTTAAATGATTAAAAGAAAAACATTATAGAAGTATGTGAATAAACCAACTATAGAACCCCAAACAGGTAATTTGACTAAGTCCCAGATTGTACCTCCAGTCTCCTAAGATTAATGAGATTTAATTTACAATTAATTCTTAGATTAAAACCATCTGACTTTAGAGAATAAAAGATTTGCTTCAAATTGTCAGTAACTCCAAAATTTGCACCAAAGTATCATCACATGTTTTTAATGCATTGAAAGATATCTTTAATACCTTGCATACAGACTGCTAATAACTTTGAAACAGGAGACTAAAAATAAAGTTATGATTACAATATATGACTACAAGCTCTGTTCAGACAACTGGTGTTGTGGTGTTAAAAGCTTTTACTACAACATTATGGCTGGTCAATTCTACAACTTATTTCAAGTGTATAATTCATAAGGAAAAGCGAGCACTAGAAAATGGTTGTTAATATACCAACCATATCACTTCATGCCAGCAGCTAGGGATGCACAGATGATAGGTCAAAACATTGTAGTAATGTTAACAACTTTAATAACAAGTTCAATTGTCTAAACAAAGTTTAGAATATCATTGACTATTTTTCATTTATCAAAGTTTCTATGGCTTCAGTTTAATAAGACCCAAGTTAACTTTTCACTTTTAAGCTAATAATTTCTTTTTCCATTAAATTCTGTTGGCAAATAACTTTGTTAATATCTCCTAAGCTTTGTCCCCTTGTCTGTTTTAAACATGTTGCAAAACAAGTTGGATAGTTTTATTACAAGTAGAACTGGTTTAATGAAATATTATGGATGAGAATGTTACATGGATGGATTTTTGGCCATACTTGTTTTAAAAAAGATTTTGGTGAAATCCACAGGGTCACTTTAATTTACCCCTTGATCTTGTTTGCTACTCATTGTTGCATTTTATAACTTGACCAGATTTTTAATACTTATTGTGCATTCCCCGACAGGCTGTTATGAAGGCTAGCAATGGGTGTATCAGCTATTAACTCTTGGGTGGTACAGTATTTATAGAAGCGCGGTTTATCATTCTCAGTTGAATGACATGCCATTTTGTGTGTGTGCATGCATGCATTTGTGTGAAGATATTTGGCAACAGTGCTAGGATGTAGATTCATGGTTTTTCTCAAAAGCTAAGTGAACATAAGCAGCTTTAGTTGAAATTCAAACTCCTCCTGTTGATCCTGATTTCTATGCTGGGAATTATGATGCTGGTGGCAATTGCTCTTATAAGGTATATTAACAATAGGAGAGGTGTTCTTCTTTATCCAAAAGTCTCACGTTTTGATTAAATTTCACTTTTTCCTTGCTATATTTTCATGAATATCATCAAGAATATAAGTACATCTGTAGTAGTAGTAATAATAATACTGATGATCTTGACCCCCTACCATTCCCACAAAACTTAGATTCTCTATTTTTAAAATTAAGGCTTAAACTATGGCAGAAATTCCTATCATCCATAGTTGAACCATAGAATGACAATGATGGAAATTCTCATCAGCAGTTAATGGGTTAAGCTCAAGGGAATATCTATAAAGGCCTGGCAGCCATGCAACTTGGGTGTGGGGGCATGTAGAGATAAATTACTACTAAATAACAATTACAAAGAACATTTTAAGGAGCTTGTTAGTAATATCAAGTTAATGGTTAATTAACTAGAATCTCTTACAACTAGTAACAATTATTGACTTATTTCCCTAAATGCAAATGTACAAAGAAAGAACAAAACTAACCTCCTCTACGAACTAAATGCACAAAAAGTCACTTTATTCTCCACAGGTTAGGAACATTTTTAGATGATATTGCAAAAATGAGTCAGTTTATATTAATTGATTAAAAGCATATAAAATTTAAATTTATAATACAATCAGAAAGCAAGTTAAACATTTTTTTTAAATTTGTCTTAAACTCTGAGTATACTTGAAAAAAAAAAAGTCAGGCAAGCAATAATTTTGATAATTTTTGTAAATTTTATTCTGTGAATTTTGTCACATCTTCAGATGTCTACCAGTGTTTTACTGAAGATGAAGAAAATACTTATTTCACTATGATAATAGATATTAGCAGTATTCATAGTTTTAATAATAATTAAAATTAATTTACATTAACGAGAATAAAAAGTTAACAGGATAATTTGGTGAGTTAACCAATTCATTACATATAAAAAGGTAAAGGTGGAAAATTAAAAGTAATGATTATAAATGTTTCTCTGAATGGATATCATTTTTTAATGTAGACCCATGAAGATAGATTTACTATTTGGAAAAAGTCTTAATGAAAATTGTATAAACATTTTATAAATAAAATTTTAAGATAATTTCAAAACTTTTAGTGCTGGTTTTTGAGTTGTTTTAGAGGAATCAAACAATTTTTGAAAATATATTTGACAATATAATCTCATACTTTTGTTTCATATAGAAATGATGTATTTCAAAAACTAATATAAAGGTTTTTGTCAAAAAATTCCCACCAGTTTCCAATTTAGTGACACCAAATATTATAAAACTGAAAAACAACCACTTAACTGTGGCATCCAGTGGAATTTTTCAATTACCATAATCTATTTCAAAATATTTCTATATTCTTGAAAATAAAAAGTGTTAGTGTTAAATTTTTCTTTTTCTGTAGGAGAATTTTTTTTTCGTAACATAACCTACTATATACAAAAGTGACATGTTAATATCTTTAGAGATCCAACTTTCAAGTTCTGATGTTATCAAATGTTTGGTATGACATTTCATCCAGAAAATATTCATATTTTGAGCAGTTACAGCCTGAATCAAAGTTGTATTCTTTGATATCAACATTTAATTGAAGTAATTTTTTTTTTTTTTTCAATATTTTGATTGCTTGATCTACAATAATAGGAAAAAGAATTTTGGATAAATAAAAATGATTGCTTCTAGTCATGGTGCCTATTGTACAACCCCACCAAAAAAAGTTACATGTTTTGTCTATCTGCGAAGGACAGTAAAATTAAAATTCAACATACTTTAAGGAAAAATGGTTAGAAAGAACAAAAATTATTCATGAAAAATTTATAGTTAATCTTCTCATTTTATAACAAAAAATATTAACTATGTGACAACACTCTTGATTATAACAGTGAATTTTAGTTTAAAATAATTCAACTATAAAGAAATGTTTTCTTCTCTTACATCTTTGCAATATATTTTACAAAATAGTTGTAAGATATTAGATTTACTGAATTTAATTGTATTAACTTTCTGTGATAAAATTCGTAGCATTTTTCATTAATTTAGCAGTGTGAAAACAAAGGATGGTAAAATTAAAATTCAGCATAACTTTTTAAAAGTACCTGTTAGAAAAAAAAAACACAAATTATTTATAAAACCTAAATTTTATAACCAATACGTTATGAAAAACAATATCAGACAAAAAAATTTTGCCAATTTCACATAAAAAAGTTGTTTTTTTTTGTTTTTTTTTATACAATAAAGTTGAAAGAAAATCAAATAAATGAACCTTACATTTGCTTCAGTGTTTTAAATAATAAACTTAATTTAATCCAAAAGTAAAAAAAAAAATGATTTCTTTTTAAAAAGACTAAATTGTCATTTAGGTCTCTACATGTCACACCCCAGTTTTAGACCACAGCTGCCATAGAGCAAAGGGCAACAACAACAATAATGTGCTAAACTGGTGTTGCTATGGTTCAATAACAAGTAGGTTTTTATTGGGGTAGAATTGCTAGTCCCATGCCTAGTTGAATTCAGTTTTCCTTCTCCTACACTAGTTGTCAAGTAAGACTTGACAGTTCACTCGGACCAAATATTTATGCATGCCTTTTCCCAAAGGCGTTAATGCAAAGGGAACACAACAGACACAGATAGGAATTTGAATTTTGTTTGTCAATTTCATTTTAATTGCAAATAATCATGAAACTACCCACACATCCACAAAAATATTCTAGTTTTGTTAAAATGATATCCATTTCTGATACTTATACAATTTGTATAAGGAAATAAATACAACCAAATGCCATGCTTATTCTCTTTCAAGATGATACAATATAGGAAGTTTTATTCAAATCGTCTGATAAACACAACTAGCCCATTTCTCTTCCGTATTTGGGTAATTTACTAACCCTGCCCCCAAATAAAAAAAAAATTTATTCCTATATTGTTTCAAAAATAAGCAAGCATAATTTATCTTATGAACAATATGACTTCTGTGCCTAACAATATATTTGACCATCTGGTAATGATTAGCCACCTTGTCTCATTATAGAGGAATGAGAAAATCTCTTCTAGGACATGATGCCACTCAAATTGGACAAGCATCATGTTACCATAACAATAGAGCTTCTATTGTTTCATTTGTAAGTTTATAATATAAAATGATACAAATATATGTAAATATTTTAGGTTTTAAAATCTCATCTCCTTCAGATGTATCTATTTAATTGTTTTCCACTCATTAAATTTAAAAGAAACATCAACTTAGTTACATCTGTGGTAATTTTCATCCTAACTATTCAGACAGCCAGTCTACAGTAGCGAGTAAACCACACAGACCACGAATGAAGAATAGTCTCTTGACAAGATTCAAACTTTCCATTTTGCCTTGAGAAAGTTGATTAGATTTGATTTTCTGTCAACTATAAAAATCTTATAATCCAAGTGGTAGAGCAGCTGTTATGGAAAAAAACAGCTTCTCAGGACAAAATAGATGCAAGCTTGAATCTTGCTAAGAGCTTATTCATTAGATCTAATTTATAAGAAAAATTATAAAACTGTCCATAGACTGTGAAGGTCTTAGTAGTTGTAGTGAAAAGTAGCTAAAATTAAGATGAAAAAAATACTAGTAAAAAATGAATGATGCTTGAGAATGATTAATCTGTTCATATGTCTGTTAATACTAGATGAAAAATAAGTGGAATTAAAATTAAAAAAAAAAAAAAATATCAGTCCACAATAATGGTTGACAATTGTTTCTCTAATAAAAATTAAAGATATTAAAAACATTGGTTAATTAAATCTATTAGCTTACATTTAAAAGTGTGACAAAAATTATATTGTTTTGGGAAATTTTGTTAAATGTGTATACCTGCATTTTTCAACCTTTTTACCATTGTGGAACCCTTGAAATAGTTTTCATGTTTCAGGGAACCACTATATAAAAAGCATATTACTATCTCTTTTATATTTCTATTGTAGTTTACATGGTAGGCTTTTTTTTCTTTTTTTTTTTTTTCTGGTTTTAAAAAAAATAACCTCCTTTTTTGTCAAATTTATTGACAATCCCCCCACCCTAAATATTGCTCACTCATGAAACCTCACACTGAGGTTTTCAATAAAAAGAAAATCTGTAAACACACACAAAAATATAAACCTAAATAACTAATATTGTATAACACATAAACAATGAAAACAGATAACTATTGCAATAACTTATCCTTTATTGACAATGTCATTCCTTTATGATTATTATAATTTGGAATAATATAAGAGATTGAAGCTTTTATCATAATAATCAAGGATTTTCCAGCAATATGCCATATATGTATAGTAAAATTACGAGAATAAAATTAAACAAAAATTACTCAGAAATGCATTAACCTATTTATCAATAATTCTTATGGAACCCTAGGGTTCTGGTGAACACCAGTTTAGAAACACTGGAATATACTGAGGGTTAAAAAAAAAAAAAAGTAGTGGTAGTATTGTCTTCATTATAACATAACTTCAAAGTAAGATTATTCATAACATGAACAGAAAATGTCACATTACTTGTGACATCTTTTGGTAAGGGAAATATTTCATTACTTTTTATATCTGGTTACCTTTTCTCTAATACACACAACCAAGATTTTTTTCAAAGTTTAATAAAATCTCTGAGAAAAAAGAAAAGAAAAATCCAAAGAGATGAGCAGATGCTTTGCTATTAATAGGCAATTTTTTTAAGCTGTTTTCAACTTCCAGTTTTTCTCCTCTTTCCGTCTCTCACACAGCACAGGACTAGATATGTTTTTTGTTTTTGTTTTATGCTATGTCCCTTCAGAATATAGGTGGCTATAGGTATCAATGAATTACATGACTCAATTAGTTGTGAATTCTCATAACTTCTTGGGGAAATATAGTGGATTGGTTTCTCATTGCTTTTTCCATTGTTTTAAATTCAGATTAACCCTTCTCTTAGGCTCGCTGCCACTCAAAGGTCAGTTTATATTGCTATTAAAAACATAGCTATCAGGAGAAGAGATGGATTCATGCCTTTCCCAGAGGTATTTGTAGGTGAACACAACCAAGTAGGTGGGAATTTGAATTCAGCTCACAGATTCCACTTTCCACACTATTAAGCTTGTGCTAACCACATGACTATATATTTACTGAGTCATGAATGGAAGTCAAACTATGTTACATAGTAGGCACCAAATTTTAACATTCATTTTTCTCTTTCAGACGTTTTGAGAGCATTAACATGTCAGCTTCCAATCTGGTATAATAACGGAAAAAGGATGCTATGCTCCAAGCACTGACCATCAAACAAAATTATTCTTGAAAGTGACCAGGTGAATAGGAAATAAAACAAATGGCTCTGCACAGGCCTCATGGCGGTAATTGTGGTGATGCACACCAATTTCATATTGTTTGTGAATGCCCCTGTGAGTTGTGAGCAGCAGGGGTTATCTCATTACTACCCTATTTCTTCAGTCGGGCAATGCCAATGTGCACACACCCGCACATACCGATGTGTGTGTGTGCTGGTAATAGTGCTCAGGCATTGGATCAAAGGGCTGGCTCTGTATTCTAGCAGGAATCAACTGTTCATAACCCAAGAGTTGCTGACTGAGAATTTTCATGATCATTCTCATTCCCCAACGCCTTCTAGCTCTCCTGTTTTGAATATCCTAGACTAAATTTGGGGTGTCATTAAGGGAGCAAACCAATCCGCAACACTGTAATGTAAAAGACTCATTAAAGGGCACACTATTGTAGACCTGAAGGCCGGCATGAATGAGAATCATTTGATCCAGGCATGCAGTTGCTTTCAAGATCATATTGAGGCTGGGTGCAGCAGTTTCATTGGATAACCCCGCCTTCTGTTTTTTCAAGTTGAACATGTATACAAGCTCATTTTGAAAATGTACTGATTTATTCTATTGAATATCTTTTTCTTTCCTTTTTTTTACACCTATACTATTACCTTTGTGTGTGTGTGTGTGTGTCTTTTGAAGATTTTTAATCATTATTTTTTCCCCCTACATGATGTATTTCCCAATATTATTTCTCCAAGTAGTTTTAACCACTTTGGGCATCTTCAGTTGTTTTCATTGGAGGTGGGGATGCATCTTATTTTGGTAGTTTTAATCTAATATTTCAAATTTTAATTTTTTATCAAATTACATGTTGTGACATGTTCAAAACATGATGCCAAAACTATTAAAATGTTAGAGAAAGCAAACATCTACTCTTAATGAAAACAATTTGGCTATCTGAAGATGGGCAAAGTGGATTAAAGTACTTGGGGAACAATATATAAGTAAACAAGAAAAAAGGTAAAAGAAATTTCTGTGGTCTTCAATCAAATATGCAAAGAAAGAAGTTGCTGTCAGAATACACTAATTAGTTTTTATATATATATATATATATATATATATATATATATATATATATATATATATATATATATATATATATATATATAATATATATATATATATATATATAATATATATATATATATAAATAGGAAATTAAATTTTGTTATCGTATGTCCTGTCTTGAACATTATGCTTTGAAGTTTGACTTATTTTTTGTTTTTCGTAAGTTTGTAGGCAGAAGGAATAATGTCAGTGATTATTTGTGTGACAATTGAGCTGTCAAGATTTTCTGTCTGGTGACTATGTGAGGCCATAATGATACACTGATGAAGTAAGGGAGTTGAAGAGGGTTGGCCAGTGTTTATTTTGTTTGTGTTATACTTCTACAGTCTTCATCCAGCTTCACAGACACTGATGACGCTCGTACAGGCAGGTGTAGGAGATTGTGTTGGGTAGGATTGGCTTACGGAAAGAGATGAACTAGATAAGACCAGGGTAGCAGTATTATTCTCTTAACTACTTGGGTACATACCTTGAACGTATGTAGACATCATTAGCAACAATTGCACACAAAACCAAACACAGACAGATATGTTTGGGAAGAAACACCTAAGGCGATGTGGGGCTTAAATCTTTTCCTCTTTTATTTAGTTGATTTCAATTCACATATAATCATCACATGCTTCTGTCTACCTTTGTCTTGAGTGCTGTGATAGTTAAGCTGATGAATAGTTAGCAGTCATCACCTTTTGCTCAGCAGTTTTTTCCTTACTCCTTTTTCTTTTCTTTTTTCTTTCTTTTTTTCCACAAAGTAAAAAACAAAGCATCACCTTAACAGATTTCTTATTTATTTTTTTATTTTGTTAGTTTGTTAATTTTAGCTGTTTCAACCAGAGAATAAAACGTTTCGTTTTCATATTAAATCAAGTCTACACTCAGAATGTTTCTTATTCTTGAGCTGTATTTTAGAATCCAATGGAAATGTTAATGTTTGTTGATTTCAGAACTAAAAATAATGATTAAATGGAAGCTGTCATTGTGGACAAATATAACTAATACTCAACAATGTTATTGAAGATGATGATTTTGTAGTTGTGATTATAGTCTAGAATTAAATATGATCCTAGTATTAGTGCACTCATTGATAAGTTTAAAACTTTGCTGTATTTATGGCGGAAGGTGGCTCAAAGTTAGGATAGGGCATTTGTAGACATAAACAGTGTGTATATAGAAATCGACCTTGCATGATATAAATCAGATAATTTATTTTATACTTCATAAGCAGTTTTTCCGCAAAAGTAAATGGTCACTGTTCAAAATACTTACTTTCGACTGAACAAATGAAGTGGTAGAATTTATCCATCTATAAACATAGATTTTTAACCTTTGTGTTTTTTCCCCTCTCACTTACACATACAGTAATAATTTGTAGTAAAATATATTTTAAATCTATTCAAATTATAGTCTTGTATACTTTAATTAGTTTTCTCTTGTACACTATACAATATGTAAAAGCCCAAGTTTAACCTTTTAGTGATTTAACTATAAAAAAGAAATTTGTTTCTGAATCCTCTGCACTGTCCTTATGTTGACACACAAACACTCTGAAATGTTTGTATTGTAGTTTCCAGCATAAATGCTACGCAGTACAGCATGCAGTTTCTAAATTTCTGGTAGAGTGAATTGCATCATGGTGCTCTTTTTCTCACAGATAGTGCCCAACTATCCTGCTATACTGTGCAGTTGACAGAATTAAAACAAACATGCATGCACACAATTAAAAAATATAAAATGGCGATAATTTACCCATTGCACCCTCCCCATGTGTGTGTGTGTGTGTGTATTAAACACACTGTTTAACAAATATATAAGGGAGATTAAGGAGTAATTTGTTTCAAAGTTTTTGAAAACTGTATAGGTTCAGAAATTTAGTATAAGAAGAAGAGTGTGTGAAAGAACTTTGCATATGCCACATTTTATTGAGATAAAACTCGCCAATGTTTTTCTCCTTGGAGTTTTTTTATTCATTGAACTCTATGAAATTGTAATTCTGAAATGATAACGATGTGTAATATTTTGATTGGTTAGAAGATACCTGCTACAAAAAGCAGAAAAATATTTTAACAGCGCAATATACAATCAAAAGATATTTATGAGCTAAATGAAATTTTGAAATTTAGAATATAGCAATTTTTAAGTTTTTTAAACTTAGGATATTTAAACATTATATTTTCTTTCTTTATATATTCTACAATAATCAGCAGTTTTCAAAAATGTCTTATGCAATCCCAAAACTATTTCTGGAAGCTTTTTTTTTTTTTTTTTTAAGCTTATTCACTTTTTCTTTCTTTATTGGTATCCTTTCTCATCTTCAATTTTAATCTAAAACACTAACTTGGTATATTATATGTAGGCAATCTATAAAAAGATTTAATTGAAAGCCTTTAGACCTCTTTGAATATTATCATTTCAATTTATATAAATAAATCTAGTATTTTAATTTAAATGTTAAAACAATGTTTTTGTTTGTTGTTCCATTTTAATGACTTTTTTTTTTTTACTCATTTTTCTTTTCCTCTTTTTTTTTTCTTATTTTTTCATTTTAGATTGTTCGAAAACCAAAGTCCGCGGCCACAAATGCAACTACAGAGTGAAGATGACCATGCGGTTAGGGCATGTAAACTCTTGGTTTGTGGAGGTAACCGGTGACCACAGTGGAGCTTATTTCCGCTATGAGGACATGCTTTTGCAAAAGGGTGCCCCGCGCACTAGTCAGAAAAAAATGCGGGCCACCCTGACTGATCCATCGTCTTTCTCTCTTCTTAATCACCTCACACCATCTCAGGAACAGAACTATTTTTTAATGAGTACCCCCATAAAGTCAGAACCACCTGACACCACAGTGGAAGAGCTGCCTAGTCCTGTATTCCATGCCAATGCCATGGACTTCCATAGCAGCACCCTCGATGAGAAACTTAGTCCCCAACAGGCTGCAATGTCCTATTGTATGACAAGCAATACTCAGGTAGTGCCAGATGAGCCAAGTGTGGCAGTTACACAATCAAATTATACTGCTGTAATGGAAGAGATGTGGAATAGCGCAAACATTGACTCTAACAAGAATGATGAAGAGAAGGTATTGTTTCTCTACCATCTGCATGTCAATAGCTTCTAGGGCAATGTCCTACCTTTTTAGATTCAGCCAACCTTAGAAACTATCAACTGATAGACAACTGTTGTCCTATTTTACTCTGTATATATTTATATCTATTCTTCTCTGTCATTCTGACTCCAAATATTTTTTCTAATGGCTTTCTTTTTTGTCGTTATTGTACTCTCTGCATGACTAATTGTCTAACAAAACTTTTGCGTGTGTGTGTGATTACTTTTAAGTATGTGGTTATTTGGATATGTCACTACACACTTTATGAAAGATGTGTAAGAGACAAAATTGCAAGACTTTTTGTTTTTCTTTTCAAAATCAAGAGCATGTGCATATCTTTTCATTGTATCTCACATGTTATATGAAAGGAACTGGTTAGGAGAAATTATGTACACTTGGTTTGATATTTATGAGATGAAGCAGCAGTAATTTATTGATGAGTTTTTTTTTTTTTTTTTTTTTTTTTTGTCTTAATGTTTAAGTATCCATATAATTCTATTGCATATTCTCTTTGTCATTTGCAAAAAACTTAATATATTATCAGAGCTTGATATGGTTTGATATTTAGTAAATGAGGCCCAATTTGAATAAGTGATCAGTTCAAATTTTTATCACTTTGCATATAATCCAAGTGGCCAGTTTTATTTATTGACTAACATTTTTTGCTTGTCAAATGAAATGTCATTTACACTTCCGTGTTTATTCAAATTAATATTTATATTTGAGATACAGAAAGTGGTAATACAGTTGGTAATTGCTGACTATGAAACTGAGCCCCATTTTTGTATTGTTTCATAGATATAAATTAACCAGCCTCTGTCTATTGATTAATATGAGACATCACCTACCCCCACCCCTCAATTTATCTTCATTTTGGTCTGTCTTTGTTGACATGTTCTCTTATATTCAGTCCACATCATTTTGGTTTGCAACTACATTTTCTTGTTCATAGGCTTTATGTAGTTGCTAATTTTAACAGAATATATAAATGGTCAGCATTGCATAAGATGTGTCTGTTTACTAAATATATAAAATTGAATTCCTTTTTGTCAGTGGGAGCTTTATTTGTTTATTTTGTCATATTGGATACTTTTTCTTGTATGTGTGTGTGTGTGTGTATATATATATATATATATATATATATATATTAGTGAGTCCAATATATTTGCAGAATATTCCTAAGTGATGTCTGATTTTAATGTGAAAATTGATTTTTGTATATGCAAAGTTTGTCAGGGTTTTTTTTTGTTTTGCTTATAAGACAGGAATACAAGTTTAAAAATTCTTTAAAATGGGAAGATATAATTATTAATTTTTAACAATATCTAAAATGAAAAAAAACAAAAACAAAACAAACTATCTACTGTAGATAGAATACAATGTAAACTTTGCACCAAATTTTGTCTTTGGTTTGTTAATTTATATTTTTCTAGATATAAATGCTAACCTCAGTAATTCTTATAATGTTCAATTGCTCCCAGTTTGGTTACCATCTTGGACTCTGGTTTTGCTTTTTCTCAAAACATTATAAAAGATCATATTTTAATTGTGCTTACTTCAGTTTTCTCAAAATAATGGGGTAACAGTTCGGTCTATATTTATGTAAAGTTTAATTATTACCTGTGGATTAGAAATTCTGCATCAAACTGTGTTTTATTAAAAAAATTTCCACATGAGGAATAAACATTTTTCAAATTATTACCTAAAATTTATGCACACTTAAAATATGAGCGCATATGTTAGGTACCATGATAATGTGTAAAATTGTTTTACTTTAGTACTTTTCAGGGTGTTCATTTACTATTGTCTTATATCAGATAAAACTTAGTAGATAACCACATACACAAAATAGGAAAAGTAACTGCAAACAAGCTTGTAGTGAATTCATATTGAGTTAAAGAATGCCATTGATTTTAATATTTCTGTTAACAAAAACTCCCATATTGGATAAAAAAAATTTCTTTTAGGAATGTTTCTCAAAATGACTTTGCTCTTATAAAATTATCTAATAACAAAGTTATGAATCTGTAGTTACAGAGTTTAATGCATATGCTTAGATATACTATAAACTTGTGTTGCTATTGAGAAACAAAAATTGTAAGGTCTAATGTAACAAAATGATAAAAATCTTTTTAGATTTAACGATTTATAAAACTTAGAAAATGAAATTAGAAAAACGGAACAAAATAACTAGTTTCTAACTTTTCAATTTTGACTGTTGGTTTGCTGCTGATATCGGAAACTGTAGTGACAAGGTAAAGAGGAAGGAGTGTTGCTTAAGAGATTATAAATACTTGAGCTTTTGCAATGCTGGTGCTCTGTGTGCGTGCGTGTGTGTAATGGAGTCTATTTTTATTGTTCTGCTGCCTGCTGTAGATTGGCATTTACTTGCTGAAAGCTAGAAACTGCTTACCAAAAACGCACATTAAGACAGGCAAGCAGAAGAAGATAGACAATGATAGATTGACGGCCAGCCAGGGTAGGCTGAGGTAGCAAACAAATGAGTGGACTGTTTGTGTGGGCAGTCACTTCCTGTTTGCTTTAGAAATTGTGCTTTTGTGCCTTACTTGACCATTACCAGCTGGGAATAGAATGCAGCCACACACATGTGCATGCACACACACACACACCATCAATCTGATTGTTCTGCTCTCTCCCCCTCTCTCTCTCCCTCTCTCTCCATTCTCCAAATTCACTGAAAGGTATTATAATCTTTGACCTCTTCCTCTTGTCCTCCCTAAATTTTGCTATTCCTTTCTTTTCTTCTCTCCACCCCTTTATTTCTTATATTTGTCTGATTCTTACTGCCTCTTTCATTCTTGTGCTCCCTCTCTACATCAATATTTTCCCTTATCTCTCAACATGTCTCCTCCTCCTCCTCAGAGTCAATGAGGGAATCCATCAATTTTTTCTTTTTATAAAATTTTGAAAATTTTAACCAATATCTATATTTCTTGATCTGAATGTACTTGCATTACTGTAGAAAGCTTTAACATTCAAACAAATGTTTTTAAATTTAACCTTCAACAAACCCACTTACACATGATTCACTGCATTAGGTTTATTTCAGGCCTGCAACATATAGCCATTATATCTACTGAAGAGATTTTTCACTTTAGGCTTTATCTTCTAGAATCTTTTTTTTTTTTTTTTTTTTTTGTTGAACATTTTATTTCATATTACTACATTTCAGTCTGTTTTAACTCTGACCTACTGACATTCATAAATACATGTTATCTGATGAGCATAAAGTAATATTTCACATATGATAAGCACAAACATTGTATGTGGGTATCACTAGATATGTATGTAAGCATTTTAGTTTATTTACTTATGCAAGGCAGATACTCATATTTCAGTATATTATGTCACTAAATACATTGATTACAAGGTCCAGTCAAAAAGTAATACCAGTTAATCCTTATTTACAACAGATTTTATAACTGTACAAGCATACCAAAATGAGCACAAAAGTCTCACAATCCCAAATCTAGTCAGCAATATGGTTTCTCTCCTGAATATTTGTATTCTGCTTTTGAGTGAGATCATGTATACCAGTCTCATTAATGCTTTTTGACTGCCTTCTTAGCACTGTTTGTCATTTTCACCTTCTCCTCATTAGAGAACTGCTACTCACTGAGTGCTATCGTATTCAGCTCCAAAAGCTCTTGGGGAGCAACCACTCTGTGTTCCTTGATGGAGTCGGCATTCAGGGAACCCACTATGTACAGACCTCTGACTAGCCAAGAGACTGTAGTGAACTGTTCACGTAAAGGCTTTCACAGTTTTCTTTCAGAGTCTTCTGTTAGTTATGAGAATATTGGCCTGTTTAGCCTAATATTCATTCACAGTAGCAGCTAGTATGCCAATGTGGGACCCGTCACAAAGATTAGTTTCTTGAAATTCTGTCAAATACTTTTGAATTTAAATTAAAACGAGCATTACTTCTTTGCCAACCCCCATAAAATGTGATGAACACTCCAAACAAATTTTGATATTCCTGTCTGAATATTTGGATATTTCTCACTTTTTCCACTTTCAACTGCTGTTTTTAGGAAATAAAAAAAAATATACATTTTCAGTATTAAGAATATAAAATTTCATTAATCTTCATTTGAAACTGGTCCCGGCATTTTATATTTTCCAGCATGTTTCATGCTGGAAAATATAAACTTTTCAGATAATTCACATATGGATTATAAATACACAGAATTTTTTCTTCTTTTTGATAAGCTGTTTAGTATTCCTGAAATTACTCAATTTACAAAAAGTCTAACAAGTTATAAAGGTTTGAAATCATTTCACACATTTCAGTAAGACATCAATTAGACATGCATGTTAATTCTGAGAGGTCAACTCATGAGAATTTTCAGTTCCAGGTAATTTCAGTAGTTTTTGCTAACCCAAATTAGCAGTTTAATCCTCAATACCAAAAAAATAAAGTTTCAACTGTAAATATTCAATGGTGGATGCCTCCTTGTGGTGTAATGGTGAGCAAGGTGGACCTACCAATCCTTAGTTGTGAGTTTGCTGAGTGCTCCTTACTGGTGGCCTTGTGCCAGACTAAGCTTCGTAAATAACACATGTAAATATTTGGATTAATTTTAATGACTTTGATTATGATTTTTTTTATATACCATATATGGCATCTCTTTGGCACCAATTCCATTTTTCCATCTGCATCATGAAATTTAATTTCTTCAGTTTTAGTAAAACCATTTCAATTCTTTCAGTGATTGTTTTAAAATAGTACTTACTATATTTGCATCTTAGTTGAGTTTAGATTTGCAGCACTCAAAACTTTCCAATTTCCAATTAAAGTCCATGGGTATGTGGATATAAATACATTTCATTTTACTGTCTAAGAACCAATAAATGGATTGTTACTTGAATATGAGTGAACATCAAAGGAAAACACTGGGATAGACTCACTTATAAAAGTTTTAATATAGCAATAATTAGACATTTTATCAGTCAGTAAAACTAGTTAATATGGTGAGAAAGAAAGATAAGTGTCAGATTTAAAAAAAAAAAAGAAAAATTGGGAAATTTCCTTTCCTCTTTGTAGTAGTAGTAGTAGTAGTTTGCTTTTATCTTTAGTTGCTCTATTTGACCCATTGTACCTTTTTTGCATTGCTAGATATTTCCCATACACATCATCTGCTTTTATAGTATAAGGCTGAATTTCTTGTTTTTTTTTTAATACACCTCTTAATTCATGCCTCAACACCTTTTTATAGTATGTAGATTCTTTCTTTCATTGTCAGTATTGTCATGTGCTTTCTCTTCCAAGTTGTATAAAACTGAAAACTATCTCTTGTAAGTTGTTTTTTTTTTTTTTTTTTGGTTTATATATATATATATATATATATATATACCATGTATTATGTTGCAGATACTCTGTTAAAAAATGTTTGGTTTTATTGATTTTTCAAGACTGTAGAAAAGAAAAACTGATATTGTCCCTTAAATTACTTAGCAAATTTTTATTCTCTGACCCCAAATTATGTATTTATGACCACATGATTGTATATGGGAATTAATTAGCAATTTAATGATTGTGATCTATAAGTACGCTTAAATTTTAATATTGTTATTCCAGATTTATTTTGAAAACAAATTATTGTAGGATTTTTTCACTAATTATAATTGTTGTTCATATGTTAATAAAGTATTATTGTTTCATATTTGTTTGTAACCATAACACTTTTTTACTCAAGTTTTAAGTACTTTTGCCTATTTCTAGTAGTCATTATCAGGAACATTACTATTATCATCAGTGACATAGAGAAAAGTTTTTGGGGGTTTTTTTTTTATAGTTTCATCCTGGCATTTTAGGACTGAAACATTTCTCAATGAAATATGCTTTCTTACAAGTGAAAAAAATTCTTAAATATTTTGTTAGGATCACAAAACATAACAAAAAAATAAAAATAAAAAATCAGCATATTTAAAAAAAATGGTACACATGTTCAAAATATAAATAAAACTGACCTCAACCTTTAAAGATGACCTTAAGGCAGTTTTGGAAGTGACTGTATGCACAGATATGGTTGTTCTTGGCATTGTGGGGGCTACAATGTCCTAGAAGTAGTTGTCCAGAGAGTTCAAATTATGACCTCTAGAATGCTGCATGTTCTGGGAATGACATGATGAAGATTTTGGGCCTGCCACTCCTACATAGCATAGGCAAGGGTAGAATCCTGTGAGAATGTATATGGCCACCCTCGTGATCTCGAACTTGAACACCATGTCCACCTCTTCTATGGAGGTGCTGGCATTGATCCCAGAGCCCTGTTGTATGACATGCCATGGCCTTGTTGCTCCCAACACCCCCAGGGCCATCACAGATGTGCTCATTATGAGTACTGTGGGGATCATGCAAAGCCACCTGTCATTTCTCCTGTTATCTTGATCACTGTAGGTTGGTGGCTAGTGTCACAACCAAGGCATTCATTTTCATTTCCTGTGTTAGTTTGGAAGTTGGTGTGGTAATGCCTTTGCTAGGTTTTATCTTTTGATTGCAAATTTTATTTTCTAGGCATTTTTCCCCTCTTAGATTTGAAAATTTGCAACATGTTAACAGATAAAGTTAAATTTCATAAAACTTCGGTAGCTAAATTGTATAACAAGCATATTTTTCTTCATTTGTAAATTTTATGATCTTTTGCTAATTGTTAGCTATATTTTAAGCTAAAAGGTAATATACAAATTTCATGATTTGACAAATATACTTTTGGACTGACTCAAGTAGTTAAGTCTGAATGACTTAAGTCTAGATTCTTGCTCATAGATTCAAACTTTAATCATGTTTTTATACTAATTGAATTAGTTTGCTCATTTTACCCAACAGATTTTGTAAAAGACATGATGATGATTTACATTTATATTTTTTTTTATGTCTAACTAGACCTGAATAAATGAGGTGATAATTTAAATCATAATTACTTTATCTACTGATATAATTATTTCCTTAAGACAAAAACATGTAAACCAAAGGAATGATAATTCCTAATCAAATTATATAAATTTTGCAAGCTGTCCCCCAAAACGTAAGGACCTGAATTTTCATTGTACTATCTGAAACTTTTTTTAATAGCACTTTATAATAAGGAAAAATGCCCCTGCCAACAGTTTTGAAATCTTAATGAAACTTTTTCTTCTTTTAATGGGTATTTTTCAATATGAGGTGACCAAAAAAAAAAAAAAATTTTTTTTTTTATTAGCTCCATTTCATTTGGAGTAGACATCTAGGATTATGAGTGGTGAAAATGTGTGATATATCATCCACTTTCTTTCTCTTATCTTCCTCTTTGGATAGGGCTTAAAAGAAAACCAGTTGTCATTCTCAAAGAATATTTGGGCTTTGACTTGTGTAGCTGTTGGTGAGCCAAAGCATTATATCTATAATTTTTACTACCTTCAGATCCTCTGCTCTTCATATTTAACTTCTAGAAGGTTCCCTCCCCCAGTCCATTGTTGTTGTTTTTAGACTCCACTAGACTAGACTAACTGTTGCCTCTTCCTTTTATATAAAAGAAAACCTCACATTTCAGCTTGCAGGGTCAAAGTTTGTCCCAAATGGCTTTTCCAAGCCATAATTCTATTTGTCAGGATCACTTTACCTGATGATACCCCAAAGCTAAAATACCTTAATGCATAATTCATTTACATGTTTAATTTCTTTACTAGTCACCACACATAAGACTAGCTTGTAGGTGACTTCTTTTTGACTCTTGCTTATTCATTTCCACCCATAATGTTATCTATCTTGACAAGAAGTACCGTTTGATGGATGGGCACAACTTAAGACACTTACACCTGAATTTCCTGTTCTTACCTACTTTTATCACTTTCATCTACTATATCTATTACAACATAATCTTTGTATTTTTAAAGCACTTTTTGTAGCCATGATACAGTGACTACTTCAGAAATATTACATAAATAATTTTAACGAATACTTTTATAGGATTTGACAGTCTGTGTTTTTAGTAACTGAATATAGACATTTTAGGTATTCGATGGAAATGATCTCCAATTTCATATGTCAGAACAATACAATATTTATATTTTTCAAAGACAAAACATGAGGTATTCTGATGTCTCTAAACAAATATAAATATTGTATTGTTCTCAATTCTTGGTGTATTCATTTATAGGTTAATACATAATTCTTACCTATTATAAAGAATCAGTATTCATTTCTTAAATATATATATTTCACCTCAAGATTCTTGAAGCAAATATACAACAGGATGCTGAAAAATTTTGAGCCCAACCCACTTCCCAAAATATGACCAAACATCAATTTTTATTCATTTAATTGTTTTTATTTTATTTTATGGATTTGATCTAGCTGAGAAATTTTTAGAACCTCCGACCACTGTTTTATAAATAATATACCATTTAATAAACCAGTATCTAGAAATCTTTTCACTCTAATCATTGCACATATGGTAAATAAGTTCTGGTAGTAGCAGGGGACACTGAATCTATATTGCCATATTGAGTATATTTGAATTCAGTCTTTAGGGGCAAGTTTAGTTTTTCTTATCAATACCTACTGACTTTACCAATACTCTACCACTCACTTGTTTTTCATCATTTGTTTTCTGTACTAGTAAACTAAATATTTTTACCAGTAGAAAAATTGATTAAACAACATATTTCTAAATTTCTAACAGTTTTGATACATTGAAAATCAGAAAAAAACAAGTTTATTAGTGGTCAAAAGTAATGCAGGTGTGATTGAACAGGGCTATTATATGTAAGCTATCTTACTATAGAAATACGGTGAAAAGACATAAAAAGATTGTCAATGGTCAGACATTAAGACCAGCATTAGATAGAATAGTGCTATATGCATAATGTAAATTTATTGGTAATGAGAAAGGGATTATTAGTCATGTATTATATGCATAATTCTATACCATTCACTTAGGTTTTAGGCATTAAGTGACAGTACATGTATTTTCAAATTCCAGTCTAGTTCATTAGATTCACTTAAAAAAAAAATACCCTTGAGAAATGTATGAATCCATCTCTTCTCCCCCCCAGCTATGGGTTGAATAGCAGAACAGACTGGGTTGGCAACCAGTCTACCGCAAAAAAGAAATGGCAACCAAAAAAACAATGAAGTATATTTTTTAAAGATTGAATAAAAAATTATTTTCCATAAGATGGCTGAAAAAATATCAATAAATTGCCAATAATAAACTATTATTCAGAGATCTTCCAAGCAATGCCAGGTATCCCTGCTAGTGTGTGTATAATATATATATATATATATATATATATATATATATATATATATATATATATATATATATGATATATGTGTGTGTGTGTGTGCTTGTACAGTTTTTTTTTCTTCTTTAAAACCATACTGTATTCAACTTGTTCTTTTTCTTCTTCAAAATTACCTTCTGATATTTTTTTTCCTTTCTCTTATGTTAGGGATCTGATAAGATCTATCAATTCCTTACTCTGTACTGCTGTCTATAAATAGATCCTCACATTCATTTACCATTTTCATCTTAATCCTCCTACCGTTGACATTTCCTCAGTTAAAAGGGCTTTTTAATTGTAGTTGTCTGTTCAATATATTTCTGCTGTTATAATTTATCTGATGTTAAAAAGCAAAACTAAATCTTTTTAAAAAGTAACAAAAATTATCTTCAGATTTTTTTTTCTTTTAACTAAAAAAGATGCTCCCCAACTTATATTCAAACCCCCTAAATTTTTCATATCTAATATTTTTCTATCCCCTGACCTCTTTTCTTCCATTATTTTCATCTTTTTCTTCTATCACTTTCGTTTCTTTCATTTTGAACATTAGTAAATCCTAATATTAGGTTGGTGCAAAAATAATGTCGTTTTTTGACGTTCAACTTCATGTGAGAAAACGACATTATTTTTGCACCAACCTAATACTTTATGTATTTTTCTTGATTTTCATTACTTCATTTCCAAGCTTGTTCTCATAACAGCCAACTTGCCTCCCTATTTTATCTATTGGCTGCAAAGCAAATTTTGATATTTAACCATTCTTTTAAATTTAAGTCAGAATAATTTTACTTATTTTTTTTTTTTCCATGTCATTTCATTTTGCATTGAAACTGTCCAATTAAAATTGAAAATGATTTCCAAACTAAATATTAAATCTATAAAAATAAACAGTTCTTATTAATGAATCCATTTTAATTTTTCTTTGAATTGTATTTGTAACAAAATTCCAAAACTCAGAAATCTCATTCATTCTTGCTTATTTTATAAAATATGTTTTTAAATGTACCTTATTTAGTTGTTAAAATGAAAATCCTAGTACTGGAGCTCCAGATATAATTGAGAAGTATGTTATAGATTTCTTGACAATTTGTGAACATTAATTCAAATAACACAAACATTTTTTTTTGATCTTTTAAGAACTTACATCTTTTAGAAGTTAGAAACTTCAGAATTTTTTTCTTTACTATGTTTTAAAAAACAAAAAATTCTATTTTTGTTATTTTTCTTTCTGCAAAAATGTAATTTACATCCAAAATGCTATACAAAACATTTAGTTTTTTCATATGTAAAAATAATTTTTATTATAATTTTTGATGGCATTCCTGTTTTGTTTTGTTTTTTCATATTAGAGCAATGGTTTTTACAATATGTATCTAATATTTATTAAAACTAATTATTGATTAATGCTGAATTTTTTGCAAAATTGCAGGTTAAGCCCAAGTGCTTAATGATTTATTGACTTTGCAATATTGTTTGCCAAGCATAAAGTTGCACAGACCAACTCTTCATGGCTTGGGTGAACAGGAAAGGCCAAAAGAGGTGATTCTAATACCACTAAATGTCCCCCTTTTTCTTTCTTTTTTTTTTTTTTCTTTTTGCTCTTACCTAGGATTTAGTTAGACGGGTACGACAACTGGAAGCGCACGTTTCCCAGTTGCGGAACATAATCCTCAAGAATGATGACAAGAAGGAGAAAAAGAAAGACCGGAAAGCACGTCTCTTTGATTTCTCCAAGTAAGCAACTTTTTTCTTCCCCAAGCCTAATAAATCTGTAGGAGAAATGTTTCTCATTAGTAATAAGTCTACTGCATGAATCAAAAATTAAGCTTTCAACAAGACCTTTTATATATTGGTCTCGCATTTCTTTAAGGGGAAAATTTTATTTTAGTTATAGTAAAATTATCCCAAGCTAAGGTTACTTTATTTATGAAGTTTTTACAGAGTTTGGTTGAAATCTACTGGAGAAAATTAATAAAAAAAAAAAAAAAAGTAAATGCTCACAAGCTTCACAACATATTAAAGAGATAATTTAAAATTCAAATTTATCAGCATAATTTATTTCAGTGTTTATATTTTTCAAAAAAAGCATCTTAATTCTTTTTTATGCTTTATAGGCTAAATAGAAAACCAAAACCAAATTATAAATCTCTGATATATGTAGTGTCTCCATAAAATGAAGTACCCTAAACTCCTTTTGATTTAGCAATTATGATTTCTTGAGGAGGTACTCATAACAATGGTTAGTATTAGACTTTCAGAGATTGACATTGGTGGAAAACTAAAAACATTTTTATAAAATTACAATTTTTGTTTTTTCTTATGTCTAA
This sequence comes from Acanthosepion esculentum, assembly GCA_964036315.1. Classification (NCBI taxonomy): domain Eukaryota; kingdom Metazoa; phylum Mollusca; class Cephalopoda; order Sepiida; family Sepiidae; genus Acanthosepion; species Acanthosepion esculentum. The sequence continues at coordinate 95,967,034 of OZ038499.1, forward strand.
TAATTGCATACAGTATTGTTACAAGTTAATCTACAATGTCATATTACAAAGATTGAGCTTTATTTATTTTTATTTTATTTTGCATTAACCAGATATAATACCAGACATGTAGCTTTGAAGGTTGCCTATCTGGGATGGGACTATCATGGATTCGCTGTGCAAGAAGACAATGAGAAAACTATTGAGGCAGCATTATTTGAGGCCTTGATCAAAACCAAACTCGTAGATTCACGGTAAGTGTTGGTTCCCCACCCCAATGCAGTTTACTGCACCCAAACAGTCAATCTACTAAAAGTGATAATCTGTAGATATTTTGCTTCAAGCTAAATGGAATGCCTTATGTCATTTGTTTCAAGTAGAATGAAGTAGATATATGCTGTTAAATCCCCTTTGGTCAGATGCAGGAGAAAGAAAATGGAAAGTTTTGAAATAATAATAGATATGATTAATGTGAGTGAAAGTTTGTCACTTAGCTGGTTGATGTTACCTTCAGCATCCCAACTCCAAAGTTTTGTAGACAGACCTGTCCATCCACTCTTCAGTGGGGTATCATGCACACAGTGTGTGTGTGTGTGAGCAAAAATAATTACCAAAATTCAATAAATGTATTAAATGTGTCTCTTAAGATAATATCATTGGATTCATTTCCAAGTCTTTTGAACTTGGAAAAATACTTATACTTTTCTTTTTTTAATAATTACATGAAATCATACTGGAAGTTTATCATACTTCCAGTATCTTCTGTATTTTTTTCTTCTGTCAGTTTAGCAGTTGAAAAATTCTAAATATCAAAGTATAAACTGCTTTTTCTTTGTGTTTTTTTTCTCTCTCTCTCTCTCTTCTCATTCATTTCCACTTGCTTACATTTTTTTTCTTTTCTAAGCTTCCCTCCAAAAATACCTTTTCCCCATACACCCAAGGCCTCCAATTTTAGTATAACACTCTATCTATTCACACCTTTTACCATCTCCAGGACTCTGCATTCTTACCGTGTCGACACTTTTCTCACCCACTCTCACATACACTTCTGTAACATTGCTCCCACCTGCCTACACATGTAACAAGCAACTTACAAACCATGTCTAAAAAAAACAAATAAAAACACCTTTTGACCTTATGTACACATGCATTCCCTGAACCACCTATGCAACTCTGTCATAGCAAGTTCCTTTCTACTTAAAAGCCCTTCTACCCAATGCAGCAACCCATGTAGTTTACACACTGACTACTCACTCACCCCAATCCAAATCCACCCGCTCCCATGCTCCTGCTAGTTGGCCCACACAGTTTTATTCAAAAATCACTTTGTGTATTATCCAAACAGATCTATACCAGCCCCCTCTTCATCTTCCCACCACCCCATTTCCTTTCCTATCTATACCAACATCTTCTCTTCTTCACTCATTCTGTTTCTTTCTCTCATCTATGCACTGACACTTGATCATAAACCTCAAGCCAAACAAATTTTGTTGTTACTTGTCTGACTGCTAAAAATTGCACATTGACTAAGACATCCTCAACGCACTAGCTCTAGAGGTAATATTTGTACTATTAGGTTATTACAAATTTTTACTTACTGACCAAAAAGAGGAAAATGTTTGCTTTTTTTGTATTTTTGTTTTGTTTGCACAAACTTTCCTATGTGGACAAGCATTTTCAGAAATAGTTAAATTGGCTATGAAGTTCTGTCATATCTATTTTGATAAAATTACCTAATCTAGGATCAATGGAATATATAAATTGTTATAATGTATTTAGTTCTTGTTTGGTATCCTACTATTTCTATGGCAGGATGATTTAAGCTTAGTAAATATCTGGCATATTCCTCTGTTAAAATCTAGTACTCTACCATCTTAAAATAACTATGTAATTGATGAGTCCATTATTTTTACTCATCTACTTGGTTGAAAATTGATATTAAAGGAAGTAAAGAATCTCGCTACTCATATTTAATACCTGAATTTCTTTGATGAATCATTTTTGGTTATTTATTTTTTTTTACTATTATTCCTTTTATCTTAATTTCTGCTGATTTTCTTGTAATGCCCAAATTATTTTTCTGTGTCATATTTTATGTCTGATCAGCATGGCCAGACAGAAAGAATAAACCATTGGCAAGAACTGACTTCACACCCCTTGTTCTTGTGATTTCAGTACTTACAAGTCAAGTATATTTCCAATTTGTGTTACTAATTAATCATAGACTGTTCATCTGGCAGTTTTGATTTAAAAAGCAACAGAAATTAAAGAAATACTAGTCAAAAATTTAGGCTATTTTGAAAATAGTTTTGAATCTTTTTTTTTTTTCTTTTTTTTTTTAATTCAATGTCAAGTCACTTCCTATTGAAAGAATTTATATTATGATTGTTTGCAAACAAATACATAAGAGGAGCTAATCTGTAATTAGCCAAACTCCCAACTATATTTGACATTGGCGTTATATTTCTATTAATCCTTAATAAGCAGGAGTCTAGTTTTAAATAATTTTGATCATATATGCTTACGATTTACGAAAAAATGTTTTTTGTCATCATGGAAATAATGATTAGGAAAAGGAAATGAAAATAATAATTTTTGCATGAAACATGATACTTTAAAATGCTGTTTAGTAAAAACAAATGTTGTTTTATATATATATATATATATATATATATATATATATATATATATATAATTTTTTTTTTTTTTTTTTAAGATATCATTATTTTATGCAGCAGTTTGTCATATTTTCATTTCTTTTCTTCTTTCAACATTGACATGATTTTCTTTTAGCTTTTGTAACACACACAAAGAAAAGTCAAATCGTTCTCTGGGTGAAAATGAATGCTGACCCCCAACACTTAAGTTGCAAATTGAGCTGGAAATCGCTTTATTGAATATTTTAATGCTAGTGTGCTAACAAGAATCTTGCTATGATGTGCAATTTTTCTTTTTTACTGTCTTGATGAACAAAAATGAAAAATTGATCATTGCTGCTACAATAAAATTCCTTGGAATTAAAAATAAGTAAAACATCTTGAGAAACATTTAGTCTTCATAGTCATAGCATCTTCAAATTGAACTGATATAGCTTCCCTAAAAGACTAGAACACTTTTTGCCAGACCCAAGGATTCAAATGTGAGATAAAGCATTTAACAATTAGAATTGTTTAAAATGATTCCCGAGGCTTATTCATTATTGAGGTTTACATCAAAAATCTAGAAATGTTCACATCAACAGGTAATCAGAAAAATTGCTTACATTAGATTTTGCTTAGGAGTAAATAATTCACTACAGTGTAAATGGCATAAAAGGAAAAATGAAAACTTTGTCAAATATTTTCAATCAACTACTGATGAGATTCTCCCTATCAAACACCAGTAATTTATCTGCTGACTACAGACAGAAAACCGAAAAGTATGGTAGACATTTTTACCATGTGGATATCATAGATTTTATAAGTGTTGAATTGATTGCTCCAAACTGTTTGAAATGAGTTTCCAGTTGTAAACTTCAATACTTAGAATAGTGACATTCAATCTTCTAGAATCTCTTTGGTTACTGCTGTTATATGACAATGCAATGTCAATATTTCACTAGTTTTACAGTAGAATTGTTGCATGTCTGCAGCTTTCCAAAAATTAGCAGTAACTGCAGTACACAACCTCTTTTCTCTATCCTTACATTTATCAATATTTACAGAAATAGATGCACTTTAGGTTCCTATCTTTTGAACATTGATGAAAATGTTTCATCTCTGCATTTTTTTTTCTCTCCAATAATTGAAATGTTTTGAACAAAATGAAATTTCACGTGTAAGCTTTGATGTGTAATGTAATATTTGATAAACAAGTGCTAAAAAGTACTGGGCCTTATCCACTTTTCCAAATCTGAAAAAATATAAGAATTTATTTTGGAATCGCTTCTTGGTTGGGCCGAGAACTTTTTAGCACACCCTTGTATTTGTTTGCAATATCTAGAAGACGCTGTTGGAATGGCCCTTGATATTCTCTTTTATAATAAAGAAAATACAAATCAATTCACTTTGGTTATGGTTGATTGATCTTGCTTTATTTGGGCCCATAATACAGAATGAGTAGAAAGACAGGTCAAACAAAAACCCATTTCATTTGACCTCCTCCTCCTCCTACAAGGCAAGGAAGAAGGAACCCTGCTTTGAACCACAACCTCCTTCAAAAGAGCTTAGTGGTTATTTTGCACATGTTTCATGTTATGTATTTGTATATCACCGTTGTTACTCCTAAACACATCAACCCTATTTTATTTTTGTTTAACCACATTGCTTCAGTATATTACAGGTAAGCTAAATGTATAATTATATAAAATACTGAATAATGTAGCACTGCAAATATGATACTGATACAAATATTTTTTTAATTTTAGTCAATTATTAATAATCCAAGACTTAAAATATTAACTTTTAGCAATCCTCTTATTCATTTATCAAAATTTCTTAACATTTGAAATATTTTTTTTTCTCTTTCTTCTTCCAGGGAAAATTCCAACTACCACCGGTGTGGTCGGACAGACAAAGGAGTCAGTGCTTTTTGTCAAGTACGTGTGTTCCTGGCTTCTTTTTTTTTTTTATCCTTTATCTATCAAATAGATATTAACTTTCTAAGAGCATTTTCTATTTACATTCCCATCAAGCTGCCCATGATAAAATTCACGATAACCTGTTATGTTAAAAGTTAATGCTGTACTAAAAACTCGTTCTGAGTGAATTATAACCAAGAATTTTGACTTGCATACTTTTATTTTCATTAATGATTTTATAGTAGAATTTTTACTTCTAAACTGGTGAGATTGTTTCTCCTGGAGTATAATTGTTTTTACCACTTGTTTCTACATCGAAACTCCATTGGGATACTCTATTTTTCCATAATTTCTTTTTTTTAAGGTTGCTACTCAAAAGCATTTATAAAGTCTGTTACAAAGAACTGCTGGAACTGCTAGGTAACCTTAACATATTTGGGAAGGATATCAGAATAGTCCAGCAGAAAACTGGCAGAAAACTGCTTGCATACAGATAGTAAATGGTTTCAGTCCATATACGAAAATAGAAAGAGGTGTAAGACAAGGATGTGACCTCTCACGGAACTTGTACAGTGAGGTGATCCTGAGAGAATTAAAAGTCCTACCAGGATTGGCAGCTACAATCTTAACATGATATGCAGATGACAATGTTGATAGCAGACACAAAAAGGAAACTACAAGGACTTCTACAGGTGGCAGCGAAGGAAAGTGAGAAGAAAGGAGTAAACATCAATTGCAAGACAAAATGCATAGGTTGTTAGCAAAAGGGATAGTCCAACATGCAAATTACAAATTGGGGATGCCAAAATCAAACAAGTACAACAATTTACATATTTTTAACAGATGGTTGAAAGTGCAACACTGAAAGCATATTGAGATAGTTTAAAACTGCCTTCCAAAAGCCAAGCAAAGTATTAAGAAACAGGAAAATTTCATGAGAAACAAAGAAAAGTACTGAAATGTTAGGTAACATCTATCCTCCTATATGGCAGTGAATGCAGAACAATCTCCTCACAGATGAAGCAACAGAAATGCGGTTCTACAGAAGGATGCTGAGAATATCAGACTGAAGATGTGAACAACAAAGTTTTAGAGAAAATTAAAACAAAAAGGACACTTGTACTTAACATCTGAAAAACAGTTGAAATTTTTGGGCACATAATGCAGAAAGAGGGTTCAGAAAATTTGATATTCCCAAGACAGATTGAAGGCAAGAGGCACAGAGGAAAACAACACATAACCAAAATCTAGCCAGCTTGAGTAAACAAATGGCAGAACAGGGTTTAGGAGAGTTAGCAAAAGGAAAAAAATTATGATGAGCTACAAAGACAGGAAGTTGTGAAGACCCTTGATTGCCAACGTTCTGAAGGGACACATCACATAGAAGCAGCAACTTAATGCCTCATGGTATAAGGGGAGATAATTGCAACCTGTAAGCCATAATGATAATAGGAAAGGATATGATTTGAAATAGTGTTCTAAAATTAGTTGGCCAAGTAATATTTCTGATGAATTTATTTTACAAAAGAATTTTTTATGTAATGGCTGTGTTAAATTTACATTATTTCCATAAATTCTTGTAAAAGTTTTTAACAGATACTTAAAAGCATTCCCTACTTTTGTTGTTTTTTAAGCTTTCAAAAGAAGCTTAAGAGTTTCTTAAAAAAAAAAAGAATACACACTTTGTGTGTGTGTGTATATATATATATATATATTATTTATTTATAAGAATGCTCAATACAGAGTAGAGCAAATATAATTACTTATTTGAAAATTATAATATAAATATGTTATAAAATCACTACAAAAATAGCCATTTTGTTTCAACATATCTGGTGTCTTATCAAGTGATAGATTCAACATCATCACTTGATAAGACACCAGATGTGTTGAAACAAAATGGCTATTTTTGTAGTGATTTTATAACATATTTATATTATAATTTTCAAATAAGTAATTATATTTGCTCTACTCTGTATTGAGCACTCTTTTAAAAATAGTATTTGTTGGTTATTGGAATTTATTCTGTTTACATCAATCCTATACTTGGAGATATATATATATAATTTTTTTTTTCCAGCAAAGAATCAAAAATTACCTCAACATGGGGATAGTCTATTTCAAACCGTTCTGTATGTGGTTATCAACAGTCCCCAAGTGTCAAATTAGAGAGAAAAATAACATAATCTGTCGAAAGAAATCAAGCTCAATAATTTAGACAAGTTGTCTGTTGGAGGATATTGAAGACTATTACTGTAGTAATGACTTTAAACAAGTGAGTCTTCCTCTTTCAAACTGCTATGGTGAGTTTGATGTGTGTTGGAGGCTTTCATGCTTATGGCTTTGTGCCGTGTTAAGCTAAGCAAGTTTTTGAGAGCTGTGATCAGTTTTACAAACTTAGACATCTGTAAATCAGAAACACCAGTTCCCACACAATCATTGAACTTAGGTAACATTGAGCCTGGTCAATACCTCAACAGGTGATCACTTGGGAATACCAGGTGTTGTATGCTTGGGTGTGTGGGTGGTATAATGGATCGGAATTGTTAATCAGAGAGCTGACATCCAATTCCCATTGAGTTTGTTATATTCATTTAGGCACAAATACCCCTGGGAAAAGTATGAATCTACCTCTTCCCCACCAGCTATGGGATAATTAGTTTTACTTGTATCAATAAACCATTATTATCTCGGGAAAAAAAAATACTTACAATACAAAAATATTTAAATAATCTGCAAAGGGTTAAGCAAACAAACCAATCGGTACATACAACCATTTAGTTCTTTTGTCCATTCCCACAATTTTTGAAGAAAATAAATCGTAGACTGGTGATAATTAATGGCTAAACTATAAAGAAGCTGTTCATTCAATGAACATTATATGATTGCTCTACAAAAACCCATTGGTGTTGGTATTTTTCTTGACTTTAATGAAACCAAATCTGAATTGGATTGATATAAACTGTTTTTTGTCTTTTGAACTTTGATCAATATTTTGATGATTGCAGGTGATCTCCTTGGATTTACGAACATCACTTTTAGAGGGACCAGGTGTGAAAATTCGCCAAAATGGAACTGCTCATGAAAGGCCCGGTAACCTTCCTTTTTTTATTTATTTTTTTTTCTCTCTCTCTCTCTCTCTAATGAGAATTATTTTGTATCTTTATAGTTTACTAAAACTGCATAGGCAAATTGGAATTTGATGTTAGGCTCTTAAAATAAAAAAAATAGAATTTGGTATTATGTTTAAAAAATAATGAATTTTATTTTTCTTTTCTTTACCAAAATACCTAAAAAAAATATATATTGACAAAGTATTGTCATTAACTTTTGACTAGTATTTTGTCTCATTTCTGTTGCTGCTTATCACAACTCTCACATCACAATAGAAATAAATGAAAAACATACTACTCGAAGAATTAAATATTAGTCCGATGCTATTTGATTAAAATTTCAAAAATAAAAAATGATGTTGAAATTGCTAAGTATTGTTTTTTTTGTTTTTTTCTTGTGCCTCATTTTAATTAGGGGACAACATGACTGAAATCAAGTACGTTCACATTCTCAATAAAGTCCTTCCTCCAGAGATTCGGGTTTTAGCTTGGGCTCCTGTTGACCCTTCCTTCAGTGCAAGGTAAACAAAATTATTCAATTATTTCTGAACAGCATTTGTTTTTTGGGTTTTTGTCTTTATAACTTAAAAAATATCATGGGTTTAATTATTTTTTTTTCTTTTCTAGGTTTAACTGCAAACGAAGGAATTATAAATATTTCTTTCCAGTTGGAAATCTTGATGTTCAAGTGAGTACTAAACATTCATTATTGCAGAAAACTTCATCATCATTATCTCCACTAATCAGTAGTTTGTCTTTCTCACATATTAGGTGATGTCTTTTCTGTATGATTTTTTTAGGGGATAGTATTAGTTATAAAAACCTCTTTGAGAAAGGTCCCTTACTCCAGGGATCATTGGAAAAATGAGATTGTGTATGGTGTGCACACCTCCACAAAAATGGGATTTTGTCTTACAATCAAAAGATGTGACCAAAATTAATAAATAGCCGTGTCAGTTTCTATTCAAGATTGTCTTTTCATATTATGTCCATTTTATTATAAGTGTTACATTAACAAAGAATTAACGGTTATTTATTATACTGCTTTATTAGAGCTTTGAAATATATTATTTTCAATGTTGCAACATGCGTATATGAATGTGTGCATGTATATCATGTTAACTATCAACAGCATCAGAGTAGATTTCAATGTATGCCAAACATTATTTGCTCTTATTGTGTTTATGATGATATTCAGTGCATCCTAAATGCGGCCATCATTATATATGGTAGAAATGAACTTCTAGGTCATTGAAATGTACTATAGTGTGCATTTGAAGCAGTATCTAACTCCACTGTTAGAGGAAACCACTATAGCTCCTTATTTCATTGCTACTATCATTTACCCTCTAATTTTAAACAATATACAAAAGAACATCACAGCTGATTTATGAAAATATATACCTGGTTTTATTTTGTCACCAAAAATTTAATTTTCAAAAATTCTGTTCAAAATATCTTAATTCCTTTTTATTTATTTTCTTCTCTCAAACTTTGTTCCAAATCCATTTATTGCTTATATTGTTTAACTAGTAAATAATGTGACAAGTCGCAATACTGAAAATTAGTCTTGTAAATTTATATAGTATTGCTTTCAGCATTAACAATTAGAGAAGGGTTGTTATAAACCTGATTGCTGGGAAAGATAATTTCTTTATTACAGTTGATGGCAGAGTCTAGTCAGAAACTTATTGGAGAACATGACTTCCGAAATTTCTGTAAATTGGATGTTTCAAATGGGGTTGTGAGTTGCAGGAGGAAGATTCTCTCGGTTGATATTATGGTCGTAGAGCAAGGGTAAGTAAATAATATTTTATGAGTATCAATTAGTGCAGGTTTTTTCTTTGTATTTTTTTTTTTTTTTTTCTTTAGAAAGATCTCTCGATCATCATTGTTAATTTTTCTACCATTAAAGACATGAAAAAATGTTAATTTATTGTCAGTGCAATACAAACATTACTAAACAAAGTTTCAACTTTTGGTTTACTATCTTTTTTGTATCCCTAGTTAGACCAGCTTATTTTAAAAGGAGTCCAAAAAGTCAAAAGTAGAGAAATTCGAAATTTAGTGCTGTGTTTCTAAAAGCAGTGTGTTCTGGCAACCTTGTATTATATACACATATTTTTAACTACTTATTGAAGAAGTTTTAAACTATTTAAGAAATTTAAAACTATTCAAATCTTGAAGAATCCAATTCATGAGATTTTTCGGGCGACAAAGTGAAAGTGATTGTTTTTTTTTAAATCTGACATAATCATTCAGTTTATATTAACCTTTCTGAGTCAATTTTGCATTCTAGAAAACCTAGGCTCATTAACAAAGGTGAAAAAATAATTCTGATTGAAGCTAGTGAAAGCTTCAATGAATTTAGCATGTTATTTTTTGTTTCCTTTTTGCAGGCCAAATGGTTATGAGATATGCGAATTGTGTATTGTTGGTCAAGCATTTTTGTGGCATCAAATCCGTTGTATTATTGCTGTATTATTTCTCATTGGAGAAGGCAAAGAATCTCCAGAGGTAAGAACATTTCGTTTCATCTATATTATTTTCTTTTCAGGAATAAGAACTTAAATCTAAAATTCAATGCATTTGAACAGGGTTCTTTTTTTTGTTTCCTGAGCCCTGTCCTCTTTTGAACATTAATACAACTACTCTGTAAATCATAGCACTTTTTATCTGTAATAGTCAGACAGCTGTCTAGGCAAATATTTCGGTTGTACAATGGGTGCAGGACAATTGAGAACAAATAATATAAAAGAAAAACAAAGATCTTCAATTTAAAAAAACAAAAAAACATTCAATTTATAAAAACAGTAAAAAGGTTTTTCAATAAAACCACCCATGACAATGTTATGGATGTGGTCTTGAGAATTATTGTATGTGCAGATCTAATGGCCGCCTTAAACGTATTGTGAGTTTCCTTTAGACAATGCTCCTGTTTTTTGAGTTTCATTGTTTTTTGGCGGGGTAGGGGGGAATAGTCTAGATTCTGGTACTCATAACTTTATAAATGGAAAGGATTTTAATATAAAACCATCAAGGATGTTTGTTTTTTTGTGGGGGGGGGGGGATATAACACTTTTTAAGCCTTTAGTGATATTTTATGTGTTAATGAAAACACCATAAATCCATTCCTCTCACCATGTTATTGGCCAAGCCACTTAGAATACCATATATATATATATATATATATATATATATATATATATATATATATATATATATATATATTAATGGTTGCAATAATAAATATGAATTCTTTCTCTTTCAATATCTTGCACTGTTTTATTTGCTCTTTCCAGATTATTGATGAACTGCTGAACATTGAGAAAAACCCTCGAAGACCTCAGTACAATATGGCTTCAGGTGAGCTCATCATCAGACAATAAGCCAAAGTGATATTTTCAATAACTATTCAATTACAGAAAAACATTTCAACAGATTATTTGCATAATTGTGACTACATTCTTCTGTTATAGTGGATCCCTTTGTCAAAGTGACTAATTTGTTGTAAGATAACTGCATTAATCACGGTTTTCATTTTACATAGTGTGAGTGTGTGTAAAATTAAAATTTTATGCAAATCCAATTTATAAACAGAGCTTTGCTTTTATGTGTATGTATAGAAATATACACGCTGTTCTTGAGCCATATTTATAAAAGGACAATGAGGAAAATTTAGTATGTTTTGCCAATGAATCAACTTGAAAAGAGTCTGTCAAGCATTAGATGTGAATTGCTTAGTTCGTGCTGTGGCTTAAGATATCTCAAAGATTTGGTATGCTGGCCTTCTTCACAAGTTGAAGGACTATGGTGTCTCTGGTTGTATTTTTGTTTTAATCTTTCATAAATCATGTAATGAAAGTCATATTGAATGGCCACTCATCTAGATCCTTTCACATTAATGCAGGGACACCTCACGTCTCTATTGTTGGACCTACTTTGTTTCTTATCTTCCTCAACAACCTTCCCAATGTCATTAGCTCTCAACTTGGTATTTATGCTGCTGACACAACTGTTTACTTCTGTCTTAATAGTAGGCTCAATAAAGTAAAACTGGCAGCTGATCTTGGAAACAATAAGTATGGTGTATAAGTATGGACCATACTTATAAACACGCGCAAAGCACAAGATAACTTATTCCCAAATTCTCGCTTGACGAGGAAGCGAGACCAAACACCTAAATTCAACTTAATTTCAAAAATTATATTAAGGGTCTCCGCTCTCACTTTTGAAACACGAGAACTCTTATGTAGCGAAGGAATCATATTTTTTTTAAAAATATTATAATATAAGCTCTACTTCTGTATGGAGCACTGTCTTTTTAAAAATAAAAGCAAAAATACTAAGGAACTCCGGATTATTTACCTAACGTGTTCTTTCCTATTTTTCTGCATATCTGCACATATATATTATATTATATATATATATTATAATATAATATATTATATATATATATATATATATTATATATATATATATTATATATATATATATTATATATATATATATTATATATATATATATATATATATATATATATATATATATATATATATATATATATATATATATATATATATATATATATATAATATAATATATATATTATATATATATATATAATATAATATATATATTATATATATATATATAATATAATATATATATTATATATATATATATAATATAATATATATATTATATATATATATATAATATAATATATATATTATATATATATATATAATATAATATATATATTATATATATAATATAATATATATATTATATATATATATATAATATATATATATATAATATATATATATATATATATATATAATATATATATATATAACTTAAGAAATTGATCAGTGAATTTGGGAGGGTTAAAATAGATATAATATCTAGATTATTCAACCAAACATGTTTGAATGAGGATATGTTGCTTAAAACTTTATGTGTGTGTGTGTGCATGCCTGCACATTGCAGTATTAATAATTACTGATAATCGTTTTCTAGATAGGCTTGAATGTCTTTTGGTTGCATTTCAAGAAACATAATGGTGGATCATTTTCTATAATTGCATCACCTGTACTGATGCTAATTTATTTTAATCATTTATTGGGTATTTAAAAAAAACAAAAAACATTGGCTCACATGTTTCTATTGAGATTAGCAAAATCTTCCATTTGAAAAGTTTATTTAATTCTTGGCTCTCCTTGTCATATATTCCAAAATTTATTTTTCAGAACTTCCATTGGTGCTGTATGATTGTCACTTTTCTGAAGAAGACTTGGACTGGGTCATTGAAGCTGGTCAGTATTTAATTTTTCTTTTTGGAGAATATTGAGAATATCCTAATTATAGAAAGCCAGAGACTTGTTTGCAGTGAAGTCACCATGTCAAAAATAGCCAATGGAAATGCAAATAAAACATTAATCTCAGATATAGACATCTGTTGCGAGAATTAAAAAATTGTTTCATTTACAAGTTATTGGGTTAGCTGAAAAGATTGTTGTTCCACTCTCTTCTACTGTTTTTCAAGTAGTTGGTTTTGGAATTGAATTGTACACACACATTATATATATATATATATATATATATATATATAAGTTGACATCAAAGTCTGTCATTGGGGTGTTGACTACAATGTCCACTTTTATATTTACATGTGTTCTCTCTCTGATATTGAGCACTTTAAGCTTACCTTAAAACTATATTTTAATTATATATATATATATATATATATATATATATAAAACTGAAAATTTTCCAGCCTGAACAATGAGATTCAATCTACACCTCCTCAATGTTCAAAACAAAAAATAATGTTTATTTAATAGCAGATCTTATTTGATGTTGAGTGTTTTGTTTTTCTCAAAACTTTCTATTTTTCCTTTCAGATTGCCATGAGGAAAATATCCGACACTTACAAAAGATATGGGCCCAACATGCAATCAAGTGGGTGTCTACTAGCTTTTTCTCTTAAGTATTAATTGTTACTATGTTTCAAGAAACTGAAATTAAGATAAAATGTTTTGACTTTCGTATTCTATAAATCAACAGCACTGTTTGATGTAAGAACTAGAATTTTAACTGAAATCGCTTCATTAGTACAAAAATATCTTTATCAAGTCTCTACAGGACGTAGGCAGTCACGGCTCTCCATAACTTCCTCTCTGTACATAACTTTTGTTTGACTCTTTAGCATCCCTCTTGATCACCGTTCTGCCTTCCAATCACACAAACTCACTGTTTCCAACTGTTTATCTTGCCTTCAATAGGTCTTGTGAGTGTTAAGTTCTCCGGACCCTCTTTCTGCATTATTTGTTCCAGAAATTTCAACTGTCAGTGAATCCGAATTGTAACAATAGTAGTCACACTGTTGAGATACCAGCAGCTGTATTAGGAGTAGGTTCTATTGAATTGACTGTAAACCTGTTTTATTTTCAAATGATTTTTGTATAAGTAAAATGTAAAATATTAAACAAAATTCAAAATTTCCTTAGAATGATTTTGAATTCAATACTTTCATATTTCTAAAGTAATAAAGTCATTATCAGTTTATCTGCTGAATATGGCATACTAATTTCCTTTAATTTTTCTTTATTCTGATGGAATCTGACACTTTAATAAATTGCAGAATATTATACACATTATTTATAGTGGGACCAATGTTCTAAATTTTATCACAATGCTTCAGCTTTTATACCATTTGATTTTCTTCAGGTGTCCAATAATTCGGGTAACCTTCTTTTGAACTGAAACTTTTATGTAATCTATAGGAAGTAAATTGTTTTCATTCCAAAGTCCATGTCTAAAGATATCTTTGTTTTTTTGGGGTTTTTTTTTTCTTTTACTGTTCAGTTATTGCTCATTCTGAGTTTGTATTACTATAACTTGATTACACTCTATTACTATGCCACTGGGCAAAGATGAGAACATTAGTCCAACTGGAAATAATGGTAATGCCTCATTCCAAAAATTCAGACAAAAATTACTATATACATATCTGCATGTAAATGATCATCTACTGTATTTACTTGCAGATAGGTCAGGTCGCACCTTTTTTACCAAACATTTCACAAAATATTAGGGGTGTGATCTATCCGCTCAACATAAATGTAAAACAGCACTACCTTGTCATCATGATTTCTGAGAAATCGGAAATGATACCCATCAATACTAAAGCTGTGGTTTTCTCCATATAGAAACAATTTATCTATCACATATACTGACTCGCTGCTTTAAACTTACCTCACACTGCTAGATTCACATATCCATCACAATAAATAAATAAAATTATAAAATATTCATTGATCCACCAGTCACCGTTCGGTCGGGGCCCTCACACTAGACTGATATAGAAACCCTGAACATGCATACATAAGTTAAGGAACCACGTGTAGATGTTTATTGACAAAGAAAAAATAGTCCCACGATTCATTCTGCAAAATATATATATTTTGTCAAAAATACATTGGAAAATATGACTTAAAGAAATGAAATATATTCTTTATGAGGTAATTTTCTTTAATGGTTGTTTCATATAACATTAACAGGCATTCTTAAGTGTTATTTACAAATAACAAAGCGCATGAATCTAGTACCCAAAACGTTTGCACTATTTTGCATTGCGCAGTGATATAGTTGGTAGCCAAATTTATAGCTTATAATTTTAATTGTTGCAAACCCTAATCATGAATAAAACAAAGAATTATGAAGCAGGTTTTAAATTAAAATAATATGCAGTAAATATAAAACTACTGGTGCAACACTTACTTGCTTTTGTTTACATGATGGTTGACGAAATATATTTTAGCTGCAAAAGTGTATTAATCATTGTAAGTTTTAAAATGAAGGTTGAAATCTGATAATTCTTACATTAAAAAAGGGCTGTGTAACTCCCCAGATTATAGTACAGCCTATCTGTGAGTCAACAGTAAATCATCAATTATTAAGCCATAAAGTATGAGTGCAACCTATCCAGTGGGGTGACAATACCCACG
The DNA here is from genome assembly GCA_964036315.1 of Acanthosepion esculentum. Taxonomy (NCBI): domain Eukaryota; kingdom Metazoa; phylum Mollusca; class Cephalopoda; order Sepiida; family Sepiidae; genus Acanthosepion; species Acanthosepion esculentum. The sequence goes on from OZ038499.1 coordinate 95,982,699, forward strand.
AGTATATACAGTATGTAAATTTGGGGTTTTCCACCCCCAATCAAATAAACTGGAAAATTAAATAAATGTCTTAACTAATTAGCTAAATATCTTGTTTTCTGAAATATGTAGGGTGATTGGTGAAAATCTAAATTTAAAATGCATTTATTTTAGCAAAGCACAAAAATAATCTTCACTCAAAAAAAAATAAGAAAATTCTCCTTCGTATATTTTCAGGGCAGCTATGGTTAAGCAAATGCTTGAAGGGTTAAATAGCCATAAAGTTGAAACAGGTAAGATTTTTTTTTTCTTTCTTTTGACAAAGCTTTCTTCTGAATGTTTAAATATATTCTTTCAGATTAAAAACACACACAGATGTAACAAAGCTGCTTTTTCACTACAACAAATATTTAACCATATCGATAAACAGTAAGAATGCATATAAATTTGTTAATAGGTCTCCTTAATCTTTTAGGTTTATTTCTTTTTATCCAATGTTTTTTTTTCGGGGGGGGGGGTGCAATTCCTCATTCTTTGGTTATTAGTATGCAGCACAGATAGGAAATAATGAAGAACAAGTTACAGTTTGAATTTGCATTCCTTTTCATCAAGAGAAAAATGAAGTCAGGCTTCCTGAGAGGAAGGGATACAATTTCAAATCTTATCTGTGGCATCCTCTCTTTCTGATCAGTTGTATATAACTGACTGGATATAACAAGGATCCTGCTCTTGACTCCTGGGGTCACTGCCTATTTCAGTATCTCACTGCACCTATCAATATTCCCTACCCATGTTGTTTAAATTTTTTATTTGTGGCAGTCTTAGGCAAAGCTACTCAAAACATCTTCAGAAGTGAAGGGAACATGTTACAAGGAAAGTAAAGAAAGAAGTATCACAAGAGGGGTGGTCAACTGCTCTTGTTACATTTTTGTTCTTCTGGTCTGTACTTTGACCCCATACTACTGTCTCTTCTGACCAACTGCCCAGTACTACTTGGCTGCTCTCTGTATATCAGAAATATGTTCCTTTCAGGTGTCAGGTTAAAGTTGATTTGCATATGAGCCTAGTAGAAAGGAAGGATTTTGATTGCTTAATTCTCTGATGACACATTCAGGGTTGATTGAATTCTCAAGGCAAAAAGAATGAATGGAATTAAAACAACCATGTTTGAATTTTGGTCAGAACTAACCTAGGTTTTAAGGCCTGCGGGTTTATCTCAATTTTTCTGGTGTGGTGGGTGTTAAGAGTGAGTACTCCTTGTTTCACTCTATCATACTAGCTAAAAACCCTGTTAATTCACAATTTCCAACCCAAGCAACTGTAGATATTAATTCATTTTATTGCAATTGAATGCTGCTTCTTTCTCAAAAAGTCTACTAGAAAAACCAGACTCCAGGGTATTTTAACATACTAATAAAATCAAGTCACCTGGCTTGGCTGATCATATTTTTTCACATCATCTTCTCAATTTAATTCTCATTCCAGACAACACCAGTCATAGATTCACTCAGTTTTAAAATCCACACCAGTAATTGTTATAGCAGAATGACTAATATTTATAATAAAAAGTAACCAAAATAGTGAAAAATCAATGGATGGCAATGTTTCATCTAATAATAAATGCCAAATGGTATGACTACCATCTATTTTTGTAGAACTAAAAAAGCTTTGTTTACTTTTTGAAGACAAAGCATTCTATTTTGGTAGCACATTAAAAAGATATAACACTACAGAGACAACAGAAATTATATATACACTATTGGTTATCCATGTAATAAGATGACTACACTTGTTTTAATTTTACTACAAATGTAAAGCCAAATAAAATTACCCTTACACTTTATCCTAGTATGATACAGACCTTGACACAATCAACACCTATTTGCAGGGCAAAAATAAGAACAACAAAAAACATTTTTATTAATATCTGAATGTTTTCTCTTTGAATAGTTATTTAATTGGATAATTTTTTTAAACATTATCAGTGTATTTGGTAATTTTGTTATTTAAAATAGTTTGAACTTCTTATTTCATCAATTTTAGCTTTGTTTTTCAAAATATATAATTTTATTTTTTTTATTTTTTTTAATGTTTCTCTGTAGTAAAAGCTATGAAACTTCTGTAAGGGCTAACTTCCTTAAAGTCTCTGCTGTGTCTCTTCAAGATGTGGGCAGTCATGGTTCTCTACATTTTGTCTTTTGTTGCCCTCAGCAATGCTTTTCTCCTTTATGACCCTCTCTTTCTTCTTGTGGTACCTGTCCCTGCTGCAATATTTGCCAAACTTGCCAAGTGGGTTACTTGCTGGATTTCTCATAAGATTTTATTTCTCAATGAAGCAAAATGATTAATTCAAAATAAGTTAGCATTCTTTTGGGGCCAAAATAGGGATGTTATTTATGCAGGTGAAATAAGTGGTAGCTTTGAATATTTGTACACCTTACAGCAAACAGTGTGAGTTTTATTTTGAAATGCCACTCTCCTCTTTCCAAGTGATGACGACATTATGCTGAAAGACAAAAGATTCAATTTTCCAAGAGCGATAATGATTTTTTTCTCATAGTTTATATACCCCTCTTTCTTTCACTCCTTCAATTAAAAGTAACATTAATTAAAAACTATAAAAATAAATAGGCATCACTTTATTTCTAACTAGAAAGATAACTTATTTTCTTGTATCTGTTTTGGTCTTGTTTCTTTATGAAGTTTTTAATTAGAAATAATCAGGAATGCTTAAATTTTCATTTTGTATGTAAAATCTTTTACTGAATCTTTGCAATTACATTTACCCTTGTTAGGTACATTAACTTAAGTTAAAATTACTCAAAATGTCAACTCAGTTTGGAAATTCCATTTAAAAAAAAAAAAAAACAGTTACTCAACTAAAAAATAAAACTGGCATAATAAAACATCTTGACTCCAACATCACAAAAGTTTAAGACAACTTCTCACCATGTCTACATATTAGAATCAAGATTCCTGGTATGTTTATATCTGAAGCTAATTTATTAGCAAAATCTATATTCTGCTAAACTAACATTATTGTATGTAAAGTGCTTGGAACTATTTTGCTCCTGTGAGTTTTTTGTTATTGAATTTTCAGACACTGACATTGCTCCATGGTGTGAGTTGAGTGAGCCAATACTTGCCCAAAGTGAATGGTTGACGCCAGGTTGCAAGCCTCGACATTATAAACCTTTGTTGCAAAGACAAACTTGTGGTAAGCTTCAACTTCACTTGCATTGATGATAGTATTTGCAGCTCTCACATATTTTACAAGGATTTTACTATAATTCACTAAATGTCTTTCTTTGCCTGTTTGTCATTACATAACTCAAAACTGCTACAGTGACCAAATTTGCTGTAGTTATTATTGGGATGGATACATTTATGGTAAGACTGGATACTTGACATTTTCTGTGTAATCTCCCTACAGATATTTATACTGTGATCCAAGAGATTGTGATTTGAAAGTAAGTTATTATTCAATAAATACAGTTAAAGTTTACAATCACTTATTAAGAACCATAGATCCATTTTAGGCTTTTAACAGAAATTATTTTAAATTTCTGTCTTTTAGGTGGATTTTTGGCTACTTTAATTTTTAAGTGTTCATTCATTAATCTCCATAAGTGCATTTTTCTTTGAATAGTTGTCATAAAGTAGATAAATTTTACATTTAATGTGATTTTAGTTCAGGGTTGATTTATTTCCAACCCCAACAGCTAAATTTCATTTGATTTATTTTTTTTTTTTTAATGTGCAATGTTTGGATGTTTTTGTTTGTTTAAACGTGTGAAGCTATATACCTGAAATTTTTCTTTAACAATATTTTTGAAGCTTAAAGATTTTAATGATTTTTTTTTTTTTTTTTTTTTAATCACATTTTGGCCACTAATTTTTGGCCTCCTTCAGTCAGTTGCATTTTGTAGTATTCTGGGTATATTGTCATATTTTTCTGAGGGAATTTTAGAACTCAAATGTCAGTTCTGCCTTCCAAGAGTCAGTGCATGTTTTTGTTTTATCTGACATGAGAATTGAATTCCTGGCTTCAAAAAAAATTAGATGAGCTTTAATGTTTTTATTTACTAGATCAAGGCTTTCTAAACTGGGGGTTGTGACACTTTCATGTAATTATCGGTTCTTTCTTGATTAATAATTTGAAGCTTTAATTGAATTATTTATTTTTATATACATGTTGAATAAAATATTTAGCTTGGCTAACAAAGCTTTAGAAATGTGTTTCAAAAATTGATTTTTAAATTGTCACCAATGCAAATGTTTGGCAGGCCATATCCTGTATGAAACTCAAATTGGTTGTGTATATTTCATTTATTTAAATTTTTACAATATGTGCTTTACATACGAGGGTCAGCTGAAAAGTTCATAGGCTGACCAAGATACTCTCATGGAATATGACCAAATGAGGTTTATTTTTCAAGATTGTCCCCCTTGTGGTCCACACACTTCTTCTATCAGTGTTGCAGTGCTTGGATCCCATTGTTGAAGAATCTTTCATCTTGTTGATCAAAAATGTCACCATCATCACAGTGATAACTGGTTCCCAACCAAGTGTGTTTTTTTTCATGTTTGAGAATAAATGGTAATCAAAAGGAGCCAAATCAAGAGAATAGGGAGGGTAATCAACCAGTTCAAAGCAAGTTATGCACAGCAGCCATTGAAACCAAGAACTTGTGTACTGGAGCATTGTCCTGATGAAACAAGACCCCTTTAGTCAGTTTTAGTGGTGTTTCCACTACATGAATTATCTCTGACTCACAGTAAAGAAGCCAACCCTCATCCTGGGTTAGGGAATGTTCAAGGAAACCAGCTGAATGTGCCTCAGTCAAACAATATCAGATTTTCCCATGTGATCAGCCTGGTGCACTTTTGATCAGGTCTCAGAAGACATGCCACCTACCCACCACGTAGAAACTTTCATCATGCCAAATTCATTGTACAGAATATTCTCAACTCTCTCACAGGATATGCTAATAGTATTGGCTATTTGATTTATAGTCAGTTGGCTGTCATCCATCACCATGTGGTGAACAGTGGTGGCAGTTGCAGGACATCCAGACCAAGACTCTTCCTTCTCCTCCAAAATTCAGCTACCTATTTTTGCACTGTTAATAAAGCCGGAGTGTTATCCCCTAATGTAGCAACCACATATCTGCATGGATGTTCTTGGCGACTAAATCCCTTTTTTGAAAGTACTTGATAACACCATGATGCCAAATTTTATCCATTTTCAAGAGAAGTTGCTACTAGTTACTTTAAAGTCTTCTTTGAGCCGTCAGATGTCAGTTTACCTGGAAAGAAACAATGCAGTTGTTAATAAGATGAGATGAAATTAATTCATGCAAGATTTCATAGCTCAAGCACGACTCCTTCATAGTCAGCCTATGAACTTTTCGGCACATCCTCGTATGGTGGTTATACTTGGCCTACGAATTGGATAATTTGAGCAGAGCATTGATCAGTAGGAGCATAATTGAAATGGAAGCTTTTTATAAATATATTTACTTTTCTTAACTGTTTAAAATGTTTTATTGCTTAAATGCTTATTGAGATAATGATTTAATTTTGATATTTAGCATTGTCTGATACAAATAAGGTTGTCTCGTTTTTTCATTTAAAGAAAAAGTGGAATTACATTGTAACTATCAGGAGGAAAAAAAATAGTTGAATTTGTAATGTTTTAAAATAAGTGAAATCTCATTTGTCAAAATCAGACAAACTAATTGAGATTTAGATGGCAAAAAAAATATTTATTTATTTTTTTTTTTTTTTTTTATCTCCATTCACAGAAAGCCTGGAATCAAGAATTGAACATTATTCCAAGAAAAGAAAACTTGCCGATAATCAAGAATCATCATCTGGTTTTGCAGAGATAGGCGAGTGAAGCTTACACAGAACTGTGCCAAATGAGATTTTCTTCTGGGGACCCAGTGATAGATATGGGGTCAGCCTCCTCTTCCTAAGTGGCATGCTGACTAGTCTGAATGAAAAAAACAAGATGAATGGGAAAAAAAACAAAAAACTAACAAAAAAAAACAAAAAGGCTCCAACCGTGTGCCCCCCTCCCTCTATTATTTCTACATCTTTCTGTTAAGTAACCCTTTTATAATTATAGGGGCCAGCAAAATGAGTAAATATCTTGTATTAGTCTAGCAGAGCATGCTGGGGACTAAAAACCAAAAAAAAATTAAAAACATAAAATGAACAATAAAAACCTTAAAAAGTAAATACACACACAAACACATCAGTGTTTAAAATTATAAAAAAAAATTAGATTGAGGGGGTGGGGTTGTGCAAATATTTTACTGAAAGTTCAGTCACATTTGCCAAAAGTACAAGCAGGAAGCTGAGTCAGAGGTTGAAAATGGTGGCTGCCTGCTTTACCATATTGGTAAAGTCTGACTTGAATGTTTTTGTATATTTCCCACCCCCCTTGTTTTGTCTACTGGAAATACTTTCTGGATTTCAAAGCACTGGGCACAACAATATATGTGGTGTATGATTAATGAAGTGAATTGTGTGACGTCTCCTTTTGTCTCTTAAGATCTGAATCTCTAAGTCAATAGTGCCAACCTTGCCTTCACACTCTTAATTATATCTTTCTATCCATATATATATATATATATATATATATATATATATATATATATATATATATATAATATGTGTGCATGTATGTTAACCTGTTTGTTTAATAGTTTTGTATGTGATGCATAAAATTATAAAAGGAAAAAAACTGACACATTGGAATACCTCACATTTACTCAGGCCTCCTAAATATTTTCCATATACATTATTCTTATTTTTAATATTGTTGGGTTGGTGTTTCTGAAACAAATTTCTGCATGGATTTCTAATCTATCTATGACAGTTCCTTTGTATGAGCATTTTCTTGCTAGCATACAAGAAAGATAAGGTGAAAAAAGATACTTAACGGCAAGGATATCTAAAATTTATTGTTTGCAAATATTCAACTATTAAAAAAGAAATGAAAAAGAAAAAAAAAACATTTATATCCCTTTTTTATTATAATTATCAGGAATGTATATTTTGTTCTGATTTGCCATTTGGGTATGGATGGATGGATGGTGTGTGTGTGTGTGCTCTACAAAGGTTCTGCAGAGTTTACAGTAATACCAACCATTTTCTATTACGCTACAGAGAATTTCTATTCTCATAATTCTCATATTTTTGCAGGATTTTTTCTTTCCAAAATGTTAGTTGTGAATCCCATATTCTTTGACATTCCTCATTGTGAATATATGAATTTTCTTCTTGGACCTAAATCATTTGTTTCCAAGCCAATCCCTAACCCCCCATAAAAAACTTTTTTTTTCCCTGTTGAATTAAGATTCATCGTATAGCTTCTAAGATTAGCAATTGATCCCCATCACCTTTTGGTCTATGAATCAATAGACTTGTCCATCTTAATCTAACATTCCCTTTTTTTTTTTTTTTCTTTTTTTGTAAGATAGAATTTTTTTTTGTTAAATACAATATTTAATTTATACTTATTTAATTTTCTTTTGTTTATTGAAAGAAAACATAATCTGTGTTATACCATGTAAGGATTTAAATTGACATTTTAGTTTAAAAAAATATTTGATGTATTTTAAGCTGAGAAAAATTAGAAATTAACTTTTCAGAAGCATTTTTAACTTTATTTAAAATTCTTTAGTCCATACCTATGTGAAATTTTTATGGAAATTTGAAATGTGCATCTAATGACTGGATGCAGTGTACAAAGTACATGTAGTCTATTTGGTTTATTCATGGGTCAATCATTTATTTATGGTTACCTCAAAAATATAATTATTGTAGAAATAGTAATTTCATTAATTTTTGTCAATTGTGAATGTATAATTTATTAGCCAACACTCTCAGATATTTCTCAGAGTTATTGGAATTAACTTGTTATTGCTTTAAGTAAACCATAAGTATTATTAAAGTGAAGCTGATTATTTATTTTATTTTTTTTTATTTTTACTGTTTTACTGTATGGAGAATTTCCCCTGATCCAAATGTAGATATTTACAAGCATGTTTCTTGTACTACTAAGGGAGGCAGGCAGGGAGTAAATGCTGTTGAACGAGAAGCTTCCCTATTTGACACTGCATCATCTGTGTAGATATCAGTGCCAAAAAATAAACTCATTCACACCAAATGCTGACATGTTGATTATGAAATGAAAGAATACACACTTTTTTTTTTTTTTCTTCATCTTTCCCATATGAAAATGTTCTACTGGTCCCCCCCCCCCCATGCAATTTATTTTCTAAAAAAAAAAAGGCCCCTCCCCCCACCACCACCACACTTTAGGCAAACACTGCATAGTGTCTGCCAATCTACATATTAATAATTCAGGGATATTTCACAAGAAGCAGGTATATAGACTATCTCTAGCTTTTGCCATTTTCTTCAACGTTGTAACATGTACTTTGACCAGGGGGAATAGAAATTGTTGATTGCCTTTTTTCTTTTTTTCTATACAGAGGGGGGCTCTTTTGTTATACTAAGCAAGTGAATGTTGGGTAAACAAAACTTTGCTTGTGATTTTCCAAAATCATCTCTAATGACTCATATATTACCAAGATAGCAAAAAAATAAATAAATAAATAAAAGTTATATAATAATAACAAAATTTTTTTAAAAATGACAGAAAAATTGTCCTGTGGGCAAGATCTTAATAAAACAAACACCAATACATTTTTATCTTTTTTAACTTTTAATAAAGAGCCAACCTCTGTTATATGGCAGGGTATTCGTGGGTCGGGAGGTGGGTTTTAATAGCTTTCCGATTCATTGACTTATTCCAGAAGGTGTCAGCAAGATTCTCCTCATTTTTATCTTGGTTGTTAATTCTTAAGTTACAAAACTGGACTTTGGTTGTTATTTTTTGTTTTCAAGGCTCAAGCAATCAAAACAAATTGGTTAATTCTATTTGATCTTAAGGCTCAGGCAGGTGAATGAAAATATGAACCTTGACAACCACTTTTCTCACGTTTCCTCTTTTCTTTTTTGACCAATCATTAGTTTTTTGGGGGTTTTTTTTCACCACACTTCCTTTAGGCCACACTCAATCTATCTTGACCACCTTCACAAATACTGTGTTCATCAATGTGTGGGGGCAACTCTCACACCTGCAAGGAGCTCCAAGCTTCTTACCTACTCAGGGTGGTAGATTTTCTACCAATAATTTTCTTTTGGTTTAAAGCTTTTATTAACATTACTTCAGAAAAACGTTGCTATTTGCTTTATTTTATTTTTTTAACTCTTCCTCTGACCCATCAACTTTTGGCTTAAGTTCATTTATGCACACATATACACACACACACAGATTTAAAATAGAAAAATGTTATATATATATATATATATATATATATATATATATATATATATATGCTCATATGTACATTCATTAAAATAAATGCAAGCTTTCTTTCTTTGCTTTTTTTTTTTTTAAGTACTACTTGATCTCTATTGGCCATCTTATTTTCACTATTTCATCCTCCAGATCCTCCCTGCACTGACTACTCTTACTGCCTACACTTACTTTTTGTTTTTCAGATAGCATTTGGTCAGCTATTTTGGCTTCTTGTGGATAGCAGAGGAATGGAAATCTTTGAATCAGGTTTTGCTCAGTGCCTTGGGAATCTGAAAGAGAATTACTTAGATTATTTTATATAAGCTCAGTCAGAAAGTATTTTACAAAAATAAAACTTTAAAAAAATTAAATAAAAATTGAAAACAAGATCCTCTGCCATATTGAAATCATTTTTGCTGATGTCAATCATTCTTTTACTTAGTGCTAAAAACTATTGCCTCTTTTCGGTTTCTTTTCATTCATTATTTTGATTATCGCACTTCACTTCCCTTCAGCAATGAAAGTGCTTGATGTACAATAATATTTTTCACCCTGTTCCAAATTAAACTCCTTTTCTTTTTCCCATTTTTGCATCAACAACATATCCAAAATTAATGTTATTCTTCCTGTTCTTTTCATTCGCTTTTCAGTGATTTCTGACTTTTTCTCTCTTAAAATACCAAACAAAATTTTCAACTGTATTTCAAGGTTCAACAAAGGAAAAAAAAAAACATTACTGCCAAATAATCTTTATCTTCATTCCAAAGTTTAATTTTATTTATCTTTACAAAAGTTCTCAACTTAATATTCTCCTTAAATTTAGTGTTTTGATTGTTCTTGCCTTGGACAAAAGCAGCAAACAAACAGAAATATAGGAAACATCCCTTAAGTTTGTTCATTACCCATCTCTGATTGACCTTAACCAATTCTTATCAATATTTTGTAACAGAGATCCTGTTAGAATTTGATATTAGGGAGAACTCAATAAAAGTCCAGTTCTTCAGTTTAAGACTTCATTCATAAGATGTTTGAAGCTTTAAACTAAATCTTTATCAGGTTTTGCCCTCATTTTTTTTTTCTTCTCTCTATTCTCACAAACTTCCATGTATTTTAAGAGTGTGTATAATAAGTCTTACTCTAATTTAATATAAGAAAAAAAAAAAATATATATCTATAACCTTCATAAATATATCTCTTTCTCTCAATATATTTTATGTATATAATATTTTATGTGGTTATTGTCATTATTAACTGAAGGATCCAGCTTCATGTTGCCTATTTTTAATGTTGGCTGATCTAGTATTTTCCTTCTGGTTGGACTCTAAAATGTCCACAACTTGGTTGTTGTTAATAAATTAAAAAAAAAAAACAAAAAAAAAAAGGAAATATTTCCAAATTTGTATGAAGAAGGGAATGGAGATATTCAACAGCTGTTCTCTGCCATTTTTCTTTCCTCTCTCCCCAAAGCCGTTTTGTTTGTTAATGAAGAAGAAAGCTCGTCCCTCCTGCTATTTCATTTTAATCATACATTCCCCACCCCCACACCTTTTGTTATTATCTTCACTATTTATTTGAATTTGATGAGGTTTCTTAATTATTTAAACACAAAGCAAACTTCATCAGTAAATATATCTGATTTCAATTTTAGTGACGATTATTGACTAACCTGTTATTAGTGAGTCTTACAGCAAAGAATATTACAATAAATGCTCTCATTACTACTTAACCAAGTAGTTCTTTTTTGAGGTTATATATACTTTTTAATGAATAAAGAAGAAACTATTAGGTTGAATCATAATTTCTATTTTTGTTTCTCAATTTCATTCTTCAAATTATTACATTGGGTTCCCCCAAACCGAAATTACTTATGACTCAACCTAATATATCACCAGCAAAAGGAATATTTTAGTTTATTAAACACGTATATATTTAATAACTTGGTGTAATAATATATTAAATCAAGACCCAGGCAGGCAGTGACTGGCCACGACTGCTAGTTTTATGCGTTTGCGTGCAATCATCAGGCAGCTCGACTATTGCACACAGACGCATGAAACCGGTAGTTGTGCACAGTCACGACCTACCAGGGTTTTGGTTTAGTGTTGAAGCTCTGCCATTTCTCATGGCATTGAGCACATTTTTTGCCAGTAAGCAGCTTTTGAGCAGACTCTTTTTAGATCTGCTCATCCTTTTCTAATATTCTTATATATATATATATATATATATATATATATATATATATATAGCTTAGATAGATTCTGTTTTTATTTTTACTTACAATATTGTGTGATGCATCAATATTGACATGAAGGTACAATTATTTAATAAGTTTTTTTTTTTTTGTTTTTTTTTTCCTCCCCCATACGTATGCACATGAAATATGTATATTTTGTAAATTAGTTGCATCCAAAATCAGTTCAAATCCTGCCCACCTCTGAACCAAAGTTGAGTGTCTGGCTGTGTTTATGAATCCAACTGAAAGTGACTTCATTGCTATTTATTTGATGCACGTAAGGCATGGACATACATTTGGGGTGGGGGAGAAAAACGTTGTCATGAAATCTGAATGCTTATCTGCATCACTTGATAACAAATCCTCAACATGAGAGCTGCAAGATTTGCTTGTTTTATTTTTAAAAATTTTTTATCTTCATGTGTTCTTACTACAATCAAATGTCTCTTGAAACTTAGCAAATTCTTGATTGTTAACTTCTTCTTCATTTGTCACCTCACATCATTTCAAAATTCCTATAACTGTTGTCTAAACTTTCTGGTTTTCATTTTGTATTTCTGTGCTCGTAAAATATTTTGACTTTGGTCTTAGATGATTGTTTTGTTTTTTCCTAGTTTTTTTTTCCTTCCTTTTCTGTTTTTTTTTCCTTCCTTTTCTGTTATTTCCATGTCTTTGTTACAAACGTTAGCTGTAGGCTAGTGCTGCTTAGTGCAGGAGAAAATACAAAAGAACTGATTAGTTGGCTGTTGTGTTCGTCAGTTTTTCTTTCACTCCCCCACAAAAGAAAGAAAGATAATTATTCTATCTGAAGTTAATCCTAATTTGTTGATTATTCGATCCATTTTGTCTTCCTTTGTTTTATTTAGAAAGAAAGCAAAAAAAAACTGAAAAAATGACAAAAAAAAAACAAACCCAAATATCTTAGCCATATTTTGCTCATCTAAATGTTGATACAAAATCCCTTGACACTCAAATGGCTGATTTCTTATGGAATAAGGATACTAGCAATTTTTGTTTTTGAGTTAAGGGTTATTTTCATACATGTTGATTGATAACATGTGGTGTACTGCCCCAAACTAGTGTTGTATAGAAGAATATCAGTATGTGACGTTATCAATTTAGAAAGAAAAACAAAATGTTGTCAGTGTGTGTTTTAGGAATTTATGTGCCAATACTGGCCAAATACAAAAATGAATTTTGAACAGTGCCATATTGGTTTTCTCCAACACACCAAGTGAATTAGAGGAAAAAGAAAAAAAAAATTCCATCTGTAATTGGCATTCCTATTCCCAGTCTTTGAGCAGCATAGACGAACCTTCCATTCCTTTTTCTGACAGTTTTTAAAGAACTGCATTAAAAACATGAGATTTAAACATAGTTTGTTCCCTAATCTTGCTGTCTAATTACCAATCCACTTTTATTCACACACACACACAACAAAAAAAAAAAATTTTTTTTCTTTCTTTTCCTTCTTGCAGATATCAAATCTAATCACTTTTATCTACATTCCCAAGAATGACTTGTGTAATTCTGACCGTGATTTGGATTTCAGCCATTCTGCAGTCTTCAGTTTCTGAGACAAACTGATTACGGGTAAATTTAATGGTTACTAGGGAAACAAACAAACCATTTTCCGCCATTCATTTAAAAATAAATTAAAAAATACCAAAAAACAAAAAAAAAAACATTAAAATTATTATGTATGAAAAGAGGCATTTGACTCAGCAATAATGTGTCGTCCTCATCTTTTTTCTTACTCCTTCTCTTTACTATAGAAACCTATTTTCAGCTTTCTGTCTAGAATGTAGCCCCTCCCCTCTGCAGTTATTAATATCTTGAAAGAAAATGGTTACTATGAATCTGTATGTATTTGTGAGAGTTAAAACATCAAGTTAACAATCTTTCAAACACTGTAATAATAGCAGCAACATATTTTGTTTTTTCTGCTGAACGTTTTTTTTTTTAATCTGTTTAGAATATCTGGTTAAGATTTAATTTTCTTCCTCTTCAAGGTCTCTCCGTATATGATATATGTCTATATTATACATTTTAAATGTTTGTATAATATATATTATGTCATTTTACAAGGGTATAAGATCACTATATACTTTATAACAAATGTATGTATAACTTTGTTTACTGTTGTGCTCAGTACTTTGATGTCATTTTCTTAAAAACAAATTGTCATTTTTTGTAAAAAAAAAAATTTTATTCATTTTTCCTTTTTTTTTCTTTTTTTTTTCCCCCTCTTTTAGTCAAATGGGGTGGAGTATTTCTGCCTTATAAAGTATATAGAGAGATGGATTGTATGTCTTTCGCTTTCCCCAAGAAGCGTGTATTAATGTGTATGTACTGATAGAATATTTTATTGCTAAAGACAATTTTTTTATATATATATATATATATATATATATATAATTTTAAATGTCTTTGGCATTATATATGTTCATGAACCACTTTTTTTATTATTTCACTGCCTTTTTTTTTCCCCCCCTTTTCTTTTTCTGTTAGCGTCTCCTTTCCCACGCAACACTTCTGATCCTGTCCATATGAGCAGCTTTGTCCTTAGAGCTCTGATGAACTATTTACTGGATGTCCTTTCTGCCAATCCCCAGAAACTTTAGCATTGGAGTTCCAAGGGGTCAGTCACAAATCTTGCTCATTAGGGCTTCTTTTTTTTTGTCTTTTGATCAGAGAAAAAACTACAGAAAACTAGATTTTTTTTTTTTTTTTTTTTTTTTCCCTATCTCTGTATATATTAATTCTTTAAACAATTCTTGCTCTTATTTTATAAAATTTTTTCAGTCTTTTCTTTAATTAATATTTTTTTTTTTTTAAATAACTTTTTACTCAGTTATTTTGCTGTTGATCTTTGGGGAAGAACTCTGCTGATTGATTTTAGGAGGGGTTAAGAAACAGGTTAAGAAACTTAACGTTGGTACAAACATTTAAAAAAAAATTTATTTATGTCTTGAATAAATTTTAACAAGTAAAAAAAAAAAAGTGCACAAGTTAGAAAATAACTTTTTATATACTGTATTTTCCTCAAAAATCAGTTCTGTTAAAATTTAATTTTGCATCAAATATTGTTTTTGAAACAAACTCTGTTTCAAGAAGTTAATCTCTATCGACAAAGGTAATTTGGAATAATCAGTTGTTCAATTGTTGGCATCTATAATTTGCATTCCTGGTGAGGTCTTTGGGGAAACAAATATTAATCATCGCATAACAATTAACAATTCATAATCTATAATTTTCAGCCTCATCTTGGCTGTAAAATAAGAACAAATTGCATTTAACGAATACAGATATGTTATTTGATTTATGCTAGTCTTTCTCATTAAATCTATTTTCTACTGTTTCTCTTTCTAACTGTTCTTTGAACTTTGAGCAACTCGATGGTGTCAAGTGTTGGTTTTGGGCCAAAGAGAATCCATCCATTTTTTGAATGAGATGGACTCCTTAGCATATTTAGTATATCAGCTGAAAACAATTGATTTTACTCATTATTCAATCAATATCCTTTCAGTTCTGATAACTCTTCTTTAAACTATTGTTTCCCAATACAAAATAATGTTTTGTGCAATGATCTCTTAGCAAAATCTTTTCAATTTAATTAAATAGAAATTAGTTTTTAGAAATAAAATGGATGCCAAACATTTGAGTTTATCTTAGTCTGACCAATGTCTTAACCCTTTACTCAAAGTCTACAGATACTCAGTATTTTGGCAGGGACAGTGGATTGTTGGCTTGCCTGTCAATCTCCTTTTTCTTTTTTTTCTTTTTTTTTTCTTTTTTTTTTCTTTTTTCTTTTTTTTTTCTTTTTTCTTTTTTTTTTTCTTTTTTCTTTTTTCTTTTTCTTTTCTTTTCTTTTTATCTGAAAATGTCTGTCTGTAATGTTTAAATATTTCCCTGAATGTCATTATTTATTGATTATGCTGTTTAAAAAAATATATATATATATTATTTTCGTGGCTACTGCTTTGTTTTTTTTGTTTTTGTTTTTTTTTTTCGTTTTGTTTTTTTTTTTTTTTACTTCATCACTTAAGGGTCTGGCTATTTTTTAATTTAAAATTTTTTACCTCCTCCCATTCTACTTCAATTTTCTCTTCCCTCACTTTGCCACCACCTTTTTTTCTTTTTTTTCCCCTCAATAATAAAATTCTGATCTGCAGAATGAGAAGATGGCTGCTTGGATCAAGAGATTTTTATAAAACTGAACATTGATTGGCTTATTTGTTGCCAAGGAAGCTGTTTTTTTTTTTTGTTTTTTTTTCTCATTTTCTCAACTACCTCTCTATAAATAATTGATGTCTTTGATATATATAGTTTTGGCTGAAAAGCCTCTGCCCCAACAAAGCTGTCTCTGTCTGCTGCAATGGATTGTCAACATTTTTTTTTGTCATGTTATTCTTGCCGCTTTATTTATTTTTGTTAACTTGCATCCAAAAAAATAACAAAAGTAACTCATGTACACCTATAAATAGTCTTATATGAAAACAAAGAAAAAAAAAACATGTATATGTTTGCATTTACAACTAAAAAAAAAAAAACATTCACTCAAATGCAAATATTTATATTAGGAGCAGAATGTGCTTTTTTGCCTCCCCTCCTCATTTTTTATGCCCCCAATGTGAGAATTGGCACCCTGGCTTTGCTACTGCACAATGTTTTATTATTTTACTCTCAATTGTCAAGAGATTTTTTTTTGTTTTAGAAGGACCAACATCTAAATGTACACACAGTATTTTTTTTTCCGTCTTCCTTTCTATACCTTCCTAGGCTCTCTTTCCAATTCTTAACTCTAAGAGCCCCACACTCTCTCTGCACTGCCGCATGATTGCACTTTGCTCTTAATGACCTAACTTTATCATGCACATACTTATAGAAAGTTACATATTAACTTACATGCAGGTAGTTGCACTTGTGCATTTATTTACACCTCCCACTACCACTTGTCTTCCACTTCCAATCAACCTATGTACTGCCTCCCCCAAAGTAGGTAATGAAAAGTGCCAGTGAGGTGCGTTGCTTATTCCCCTACCCAACATCTCTCTCTCTTATATAAAGATCTTGTTGTTCTTGAAAACCAAAGAATCAAGTCCTTTATTGTTTCTAACATTTCTTTATGGTGTATCATTCTTAAGACTTATTCTTGATAGCTAAGAACTTTCTTTCTCACTAATGCCCCTAAGGCATTTTCTTTTCAGTTTTAACTTGAATGTTATGCTGTTCTTTATCCTGCCAGCTTGTTCTTTTTCTTTGTTTCCAATTCCAATCTTTGTGGGCCAAATGGTCAAACAATTTTAGCAGGTTGCACAGGCCTCTTAAGCATTGACTATCAGATTTCCCTGAGAAAAATACTCAACCAAGGCCTGTTTTCTTTTTGTTCCATATTGGAAATCAAACATGATCTCAAAGACACTATCTTTTTTCCTCCCCTCCTCTCTTGACACAAAACAAATACTTTATTAACCCTCACAAGTTGACATTTTTTGTGCTTTTTTTTTTTTTTTAATTGAGAATATATATATATATATATATATATATATATATATATCCTAATTTTGAATTAATGATATAATTGGTCTAAAATAATTTATGTATCCATATTGCATTTTAGCGAAAAAAAAAGATGTTCCCCATTAATTTGAAATATTGCTTTTCTGAAATTTCTTTTTAAAGAGTAAAGGAATCGTAATGGCTCTTTTAGTAAAAGGTTGAAATCATTTGTCTTTACAATAAAAAATCCTTCATGTAACACTGATTTTTATATATATATATATATATATATATATATATATATATATACTTTTATACATTGAAGCATTGTTACTGTTTGGCCAACAGTGTTCATTCTTTCATTATAATGTATTTTGACTTGCTAGTCCTCTCACTGTTACATATTTTATTGAAGTCTTGTGTTCACTTATTTTAAAGCAATATTTCACTTGAAGTAAATTAGAAATTATCAACATCATTTGCCAGGATGTAGATATTAAATTGTAGCTTTCATCATAAGGTCAAAGCTAATGAGCTATTTATTAAAATGACAGTAATTTTGAAATAGTTAAAAATTTCAAATCAAATAGTTAACTTCATTTAGAGTTTGCTTGGTTGGAAAGAGGAAAAAAATTCTCATGTATTTGATTAATTTTAGATATTAAAACCTTGGTGCATTCTTTATTTTTCAAGTTTCTAAAACCGCTTGAGACATTTTCACTCTTCATTATTTCTCTCTCAGAACAATGATAAAATGACAGATTTCAAAGTCCATTTTCTTTTTCACGTTTCTTGTTCCCACCCACAAGCAGTTTTTATTAATTTGCATTTCTTTTTTATTTGCTTATCTAATCCTGATTCTCCTCTCCACTGTCCCACCTCCCCAGATTTTTAAAAAAATTGGAAACAATCCTGAAGAGAATGGGTTTTGCAAAAGGGAAAAAGAAAGAACATTGGTTACCTCCCTTTCCCCGGAGCAAACTGTAAAGATTGTTTGCATGCTTTTTCTCTGTGTGTGTGTCTCTCTCTCTCTCTCACTCCGTTTGTCCCTCTGAAAAGTAATATTGTACACAATATACCAATAGAAAGGATATGAGTCTCTCACTAACAGTGTTTTCATTAACAGTTGTCACACATCAGTAGCGATGATCAGGCCTCATTATTTGTGCCAACTCTTTTTGGCTTATTGACTTATTTTTAATGGATGAAATGGGGAGAAATGAAGCTATCTTTGATGGTCCTTTTCCCCCCCCCCCCTAATTTTCTGTCCACAAAAATTGCCAATGAAGATGCTAAAATTCTCTTGTAATGTCTTTGCTTAAGTAGTCTAGCTCTGTCACATTCTATATCTTATCTGCTGAGTCGTATCATGACTAAAACAATCAAAATAACTACTAGCAATATTTTTATATCCTTTTCTTGCACAGAATTGCATTCTGAAGTGGCATCCAGTTTATGCTCTCCTCTTTGTAACTTCCTTAGAATCACTGGGGCTACTCTTTTCCTTAGTTTTATTTCTTAAACTTTCATCCTCTTGGCAAATATCTGTCAAGTATAGAATCAGTTTTCTCCTTTGTTGTTTGCCTAAAGTTTTTTTTAGAGGAAATGTTCTTACTATTATACATTGATTAGTCTGGACCAGTTTCCTTGTTAGCACATTTCAGATGTTGTGCCTCAAAGAGTACAGTGGAAAGTGATAAGGAAACGGGAATTGATGCTAGAGTTGAATGAGTCAATGAATAATTGTAATTTATTTTCTTTTTCTTTACACAAAGGGAAAGCATCTTTGAAAAGAATCAGGGATTTATTAAGAGTTGGTACCATACAATTTGGACACTTAGGAAAAAAAAAAAAAAAGAACTACAGAAGAGAGCTTTCTCAGTTTCTTTAAGATTGGTATTAACCATCAAAACCGAAAAGAGGGAGGGAGGTGAGTTTAAAAGAAAAATGTTTATCTGAATAATGAAAAACAAAGGGAATCACCCCCATTCCACAATCGCACACACCCCAAAACAAAGCAAAAAATCTAATCAAATAACTGCTGGTCGCAACTTAAAAAAGCTTTAAAAAAAAATAAATAAATAAATAACTCACTTCCCCCTGTTCTCCCCCACACCCCATTTATTATTTGCAGACTTTTAAGAAGTGCCATATTATCCTGAAATTGACCAATGGGGAATAAATTATGAGTAGAGTATATTTTTATATATCTAAAAGATTCTAGCTTAGTCTGAAATTTTTCTTTCCACTCCTATTCACAATAATTTTATATAAATCATTGGCAAGATGCCGACTCTCTTTTTATTACATACACAAAGGTATTGCCTCCTACGGGTATGATTTTTTTTTTTCTTTTTTCATTTTGATAAAGGGTTTACCTTTTAACAGAAAAAACTTTAAAATAATTAAAAAAAAAAAATAAAATAAAACCTACATTTTATATCCACTTACTGAAGAGAATGGCTTTTCAAAGGCTATTTTAATGAAAACATTTTTAATGACATCTTTCTTCCCCGCCTTCTCAATAGTATCAAAAAATTTTAAAAATATATATATATATTAAAAATAATAATTATTATAATAATAATACCATATATATTTCTTTTGGATGTGTTCAAAAGTTAATTTATCAGAAAGTATTAGGCGGGGGTGAAACTGAATTTATGAGGAAAATAGCAGGAACTGTTTTCCCTGAAACCAAAATAATAAAAAATAAAAAAATAAAAAAAACTTAAAAAAAAAACAAAAAAAAACTGTGAAAGCTGTCTTCCTAGTGAAAACACTGTTATTCTCTGCTCAGTCAGTAGTCTACAGCTGCTGCCTCCACACCAGCTGTTGGTAGATTGTTATTGTTTTTGTCCTCTCAAGTGCAACATGTATTATCTAGAGTGTTCTCTTTACTCTTGTTATGTTGTCAATGTGACTCTTGTTGTCTGTCTGTCTCTCTTTTATAGCTGCTACATTTTGGCCAGGTGGGGGTAAGTATCTTTCTGCCTGTTGACTTCCTCTTCCTACATGTCAGATATTCTGTGGGTCCTCTGTGGAATGCCCATTGGACAGTCTTTTGGTATCCTTGGCCAAAATATCACTAGCATACAAACAGTTTGTAGCATTATTTATATAGGTTTAAAAAAGAAAAAAAAAAATGAAAGGACCAAGCACACAGAAGCAGGATCGTTTGTTAGCTCCAACTCTATATTGAACTGCTGGAATAATGCCAAAGATAAAGAAATATGTTAAAGATTAAAACTTGTCTTCGGGTTTTTTTTTCTTATTTTTGTCTCTGTTTGTCTTGCAGGAGTGAGAATTAAAAAGATGAAGCTGTTTCTAAAAACCTTAATGCTTATATAGATTTGGAAGGATAACCCAAAAACTTTTGATTACTCTCAGAGGATCTAAATTTACTAGAAGCATTGTTCTGTTTCCCTGCCCAGAAATTGACTAGTTAACTATTGAATGACATATTTCAGTGTAATGTTTTTTGTTTCTTTTTTTTTCTTACACTTAAAACAATCTAACAGAACAACTAGTTATACTCTAAAACAGTACCAGTTATTTGAATAGTAATAGTAAAATTAACCATTTCCATACAGAAAAACATTTACCATTCATTGACCAAGCAGTAAAACATACTGTTAGTTAAAATTCAAGTCTGCTACTATATCTCATTCAAGTATTGATAGGAGTTTCCTTCCAAGATTTTTCAAGGTTGTGTTGAAAGTTATCTTGATTAAATTATTATTTTCCTTTATAAATCAATGGAATAAGTTAAATATTTGCATTCCAAAGTGCACTGTGCAGTTGTTAGTCACCATAGCAACCTTCTTACAAAACTTTTGAATAGGAGAGAGAGAAATTTTGCCAATCTGGTGAGCCTGCCTGATTTGAAAATTAACCCCAGCTCTCTACCTAGAATGGCGGTAATGCCTTTACCATTTCTGCCATGAGACAGGCCACTCCTAGCAATCCTGTCTATATGTTGACATGCTAGTAACAATTTATTTAATCCTGATCTTATCCCATATTGACACTGCAATTGCAGACTAAGCTCCCTGAAATCAAAATCTGCCAATTCAGTATGTAGATCTTTTTCAAGGAGACTAAAAAAATTTTTCCCAATTAACTGTTTGCTATATCTGGGATAACTCGGTCCGTGTCAATTCAAACTCATTAGCTTCATTAGAAATGTGAAACAAATTAATAATTAATAGTTGAAACAAATCAAACATACAAGATCTATACAGGATGCCTAATGAGTCATGGTTTTTAACATTCTTAACTAATTGGTTGAAAAAAGAGCATATCCTGATGAAAAAAGAGCATATCCTGATGAAAAAAGAGCATATCCTGATGAAAAATGCCCCCAAACTTAATAAAAACAAAGTTTTATTGTCAAAATCTTTGTTGTTATTAAGAGGAAAGTATTTCTTTTTATCCTTTCCAGCATATTCAGAATTTTGGTTAAAGATCTCATTTTTCTTGCATCAGCAGGGGGAACAGATTAGTATAGGAAGTTTTAGTGTCTTTTTTGCAGTAAAAACATTGATTTGTGAATTCTTACGAGAGAAAAAAAATCAAATAATTGTCAGATTTTAATGAAACTTTCAGGACTTATTCATAAATGAATCATTTTATTTTTTTTTTTATTTTTTTTTTTTTACATCTGTTACACACTTCCCCGCTTAATTTTGTGAAATTTCAAGAAATTAAATTTCACATCCTTAATATTTATATTAGTCAGTTTTGTAAAATAGTAGCCAAATCCATCTGCCATGCTCTTTTTGAAGTGATTTAAGGAGGTGACCATTTTAGCAATGGGTTTGTATATATGAGTTCCACTTGAGGCTGGGGGTGAACTTGAATCCCAAAAGATGCTCAAAGCACACTCATTGAGAGTGTGTTGCCTTGATCAAAGGATAGAAATGAAGGATCTGTCAACCATTTGATTAAGATAACCATTTAATCATTCAACCAAGAAAGAGTGAATTTGAAAGGTCACCCAATTGAATCCAATTCTAGGGCTCCATTGTGACGAACAGCTTAAAAAAGGTTTTATTCTTTTCACTTTAAAATGTTTATCAATTATGTTGGGCTTCTGACTTAGTTTTAAAATAATCTCATCTTTCAAATGGTGTTTCATTTAAAAGTGTTTTCTTTTGCTTAACAATATGAGTAATTATTTAACCTGAGTAAATTGAGGAGGGGGGGTTTGTTAAAAATATATATATATATATGTATCAGTACTTAATATTTCGGAGCAAAATTCAAACACTTGTTTAAAACAAACTGAATTTTAAATGATAAAAGCAATTTTGATGTATTGTAATGGTTAGCAAGTTTGTCTCACTAGATAAATTCTCAATGGGTGCTCCATACTTTCAGCCTTGTGCCACATTTAAACTATGCTTAGAAAATCATAAGAGCAATAAATATATATATATATAATTTTCCCCAGAATTTGAGACATTTTGGTTGGTGGTAGATTAAATTATTCACATATAATTTGCATATTTACTCAATTTGATTTATCACTGTTAGTGTTGCTTGAATACCAACCAATGCTGTCAGTGTAGAGAGACAATATACAATTACATAAATCAAAAAGCCTACTTAAGCCCACCGCAGGAAAAATCATTTTTTTGTTAGCATTTAGCTGGTTATGCTGAATAACTAGAAATTAATTGCTAAATGATGTTCTTATTGTGTTTCTAAAGCCCATTTAAAGTTTTTCACTTTCAGAAAGTCTAATTTCAAAACTGGTGTGCAGTAATGGATAATGGCTCAGCATGAGAAATCAGAGCCATGTTCAAATTTCAATCAGGTTTGTTACATTCACTTACAGGGAAATACCCTTGGGGAAAAGGAATACATCTCTCCTCCCTACCCCATCTATGACTTGAATAGCAGGAGAGATTTGGTGCTATAGCCTTGGTTGGCAACCAGTCTACTGCAGAAAGAAACAGCAGCCTACTGTGGGAAGAAAATCTGCTTAGTCAGTCATGACTTGGAAAAGACATGATTGTTCAAGCATGTATCACGTATGGCACTTAATTGATTTAATTTCAAAATGGCTGGTAAAATAGGTTTGTCTTAATACTTGATAATGCTTCCTCTTATATTAACTTCATTATTCAGGCCCCCTCCAAAATGACGGTGTCAGCTGCTAAGGTATTTTTTATATTGTTGTACTAATCTCTTAACTGAATTTTTTTTTTAAGATAATAATATTTTAGTGATACAAGTCTTACTAATTAACTTATAACTGGACAAGAGAAGAGGTGGATTCCCAAGGGTATTTGCAGATAAACAAATATAACAAACCCAACAGGAATTGGAACTCTGCTCTCCAATTAACAATTCCAAGCCATTATCCATTACACCAGCTGTAAATTCAAGCTTACAGTACCTAGTATTCCCAAGTGGTCACCCATCTAGGTACTGACCAAGCTTGATATTGCTTAACTTTGGTGATTATACAGGAACCAGCATTTCAATATGCTGTGGCCATTGTAAGGGAGATAACTAACACATAATTAAAGAGGAAAAAAACTTAGAAACAAAATGTATTCACAGAGAGATATGCACGGAATATATTTCTAAGTTTTTTATTTTTTGTTTCTTGTTTATAGAGATGAATTTTTGGCTAGTTTTTTTATATATTGCAACTCTTTGAGTTATTATTCTGTAGTTATTTAAAAGTGTTGACAGAAAATGAATAGTTCACTTTCCATTTTTGTTAGAAAGCCTTGTTTAATATGAATATTGCTCTATTGCTCGGACTCATTAATGAATGCTGTCCCATTTTTGGGATGGTGAGCATTAATTTAGCAATAGAAACCTGTAATTAATACTGGATTTTACAGTGGGCATTAATGGGTTAAATTTAAAACTTTGTTGAATAAACCATTAGTTCTTGCCTTTCTGTTTCTGAATAATCAAAGATGCAATAAATAATTGTCTTGAATTTCTGAAGCATTTGGAATGAGTTCCAGATATTGTCTGGCAAAAAATAGCTTCATGTTAGGAAATCTGTTGTTCAGAAGCCTTGACCAAATTGCAAATTCATGACATTATGCAAGACCGTAAAAGAGATTGTTATAACCACTAAAAATGATAGTCCTGTGTTTGTACTGTGACTAGCCAACTGAAAACTCTCTTTACATAAATATGGAATCAAATAAATGTAAAATGTGAAGAAAAAATAGTAATATATAGTCTCTTGCGTGTCGGAGTTGGGTGATGTTAAAACCCAAACTTAAATGAAAAATTAAATTCTCAATCAAATTCAAGTTTTACCCTTGTACGATCTTACATAAATATATTATAACACAAGAAAACTAAAACTGCCGATTTTGTTCTTGGCTTCTTCATAGGAAAGTAACACCCAAACTACTCAAAGAAGCAGACGATCTTAAAAATTATTGGATAACAACCAAAAATACAATGTTCACAGATAAATATTTATTCTTTAAAATAAAAAAATTATATGGATATTGTTCCATATGCTAAGTAGTAACGAAAAGTTATGATGAACAAAAAATAAAACGGATTTACTTACATTCTATAGACAGACATTATTCATGTATCATTCTACAAGCAGACTGTGGGGCGCTAATGGGGTTTGGTAAGAAATGTATCAAAAGGTTTTTGATGAAGGTTGCATTTTGAAATTAGCACACCACATTTAATTTGCAAAGAAACACGAAAAAGAATGACAAGAGATCATTGAATGTCAACAAGAAAAACGTATTGAAAACAAGTAAATATACAATTGTGTTAGTGACAATAAGTTTGAGATGTAAAAAGTAGTTCCCCTTGTATTGTGTGGGAATACAAATGTGTGTTGTAAGAACTTTTCTTGTTTAAATTTGTTGGGAGTTCAAGAATATTTGATATATGAGTTTGAAAGTGAGAATGTTGTGCAAGAGGATGATAAAGTCTTGAATAGTTCACTTGGCTTTTGAAACAGACAGTTCACAGTGTTGTGTGTATGTAATTTATGTCTGTGTGTTTGAGTAGAAGATTGAGAATACACATACGTGGTTAAGGCTCTGAAATTTAATAGTCTACTAATGTTCTTTCTCTAATTTCTGCTATATATACACATAACATAGGCTCCAGGGACGAGAGCAGGAAAAATATTGAAAGAAATGTCAATTTATATGATTGGTCAAAAATCGACCAATTGCTGATTTTTTTTTCTATAACAAATTTGGTAAAGTAAAACATGAGAAAATTTTATGTGGCTCGTGCGATGTGTAAATTGTCTTTAAAGAAAGTAGTGTTTATTTTCTGTCCAATGACTGTTGAGTGATTTGTAGGCGTGGTATATGTAAACCTCCACTACAAGACAATAACATCTTTCTTTTTTTTTCTTTTTTTTTAACCTTTTCTTTACAATAAACAAATCTTGTTACAAAATCTTTTGACAGTCAATTCAATTTCTTCAGATTCTTTTATGTTTTTTCTTCTTTCTTCAAATAAATTTCTTTTTCTTCTTTTGAAACTCTTTTTCACTTCCTCAGGAGCTGAAAGTGTAAATTAGAAGACACAAAAACCTAACCTAGTCTAGGATCTTAAAATCTTATTCCATGAAGAATATCCTTTAAAATATTTTAAATCTTATTTTAAAGTAAAGAATGTGAATAAGGGCAGAATTTCTTGCATCGAACAACTCTGCCAAACAAAAAGAAATGTTGACTCTCCGAGTCAACAAACAAATAAATGCAATAATTCCTCTTCTTGGGAATTAAATTACTTCTTTTAGCTTCGTAATTCTACCGAAACTAACAAAATTTTTCTTTAAAGTTTTTTCAAATATAAACAAATCTCAGGTACGGAATTCTACCGAAGCTAATAAAATTTTCTCATCAAAGTCCTTTGATGTGAAAACTCACCCTCTTCCCATCCATAAATAAAACCAGTAATTTATCTATTAAAAGCTTAATCAATATTAACTCTATAAAAAAAGGTAAATAATTCGATACTGTAAGTCGAACTATTAAAGGTAACACTTTATTTTACGTGGTAAACTAAATTAGTTAACCATGGATCTAATAAAAAAACGTCTTAAACGACTGAGGATAAAATCCTCCGATAAAAAGGAGTCGTCTGCAGCTTCCAATTCCATGAAAAAAAAGTGGCAACAAAAACTATCGTCTGTTTTGCCATCATTATACAAAATATCATCTATTTTACCACTGAAGTTATTGAAAAGATGTCTTCTCACTCTAAATTTCTGTAAAAATGAAAAGAATGTGTGAATAGGCTTTGACAAAATATTTAATTCTTGGAGATTTTTTTTTTCTTGGGATTTTGGAGTCTGAAACAATAGTAGTTAAAATTGTTTTTTAAAGTTCCACTCCAATTCTACATTTTGTAGTTATTTTTCCTTTTTGTTATTTTTCTTGCCTCCACATTGATTTTAGGCATACATACATATGTGTGGGTAGTCTGATATACTATAAATACAATAATTACTAAGATTTATATAATCAAATACACTGGGTGGTGTGTACTAAATGCAGAGTGAACTTGATCTGCAATCGATGTGTAAAATAAACAAGCAATTCCACACTGTTTAAATTTTCAGTATTTTCCACCAAAAAAAGGATATTTGATTTTCTATGGTGAGAGACAGTTTTTCGTTTGTAAAACGCAAATTCCAAAGACAATGGGTTGGCAAATAAAAAGGAAACAGCAACAAGATTAACTAGATCAATCATAATGAATGCAGAGTGTTGTGATAAAAAAAAAATACTAAAAGGAAGTATATATGTATAGGTAGAATTACGCAAAGTTCGTTTGTAAAATTTTTGTCCGCAACGTTTTCTTCCATTAGAGTTATCTCCCTTGCAGCTTTAAAATATACAGGAATTTGCGAGCAGCTTTCTACTGCCAATCGAATGCTCCGATTAATGGTAGTTTAGGTGAGAATACGTTTCCTTTCGGGGCCTGCCTCTTGGTGCATTTCACTGCGCACCAGTCTCTTTTACTGATGAGAGGCCTCACAATCTGGTTGACTGCCTGTCAACTAGTTCCAGAAATAATTTCTTCAACTTTCGTAGTGCATTCATCAATTTTTTGCTTGGAACATTATGTACTTGAGTTATCTTTCTTGCACCGACAACGCCAGATGGCAATGTTGTTGTTTTTTATTTGTTTTTTTTTGCAGAGGTGGTTGGGGGGGTTAATGACAACAGTAAACTGTTTTAAGATGTGTCTGATGCTGAAGAGCGAACAGACCGAGTGTAAGTGAAAAAATACAATTTTTTTTAACTCACGCATGAAAAGCTAATCATAATTTTATTTCTAATAGAATATGTCATTTTCGATGGTATAGGGAAATAAGTAATACCAATAATGAAGGCTAGTGTATGGAGTGTTGGGATAAAAAAACAAACAATATAGGATAGCTTTTTATTTAGATGAGCAGTTCTAATTATTTGCAGTCAGACTATCCTCATCATCACACTGTTTCAGCCGTTAAGTACTCTGGCCTTCCTCCGGTGTCTTTCAATCTAGGTAACCTTCAGGAGTTTTAAACTGAACCCCTAATTCAATCTACAAGTGTACTGTAAATTATTCTTGTTCTGCTGTCCATGTCTAGTAATATTGCGGTCAGTTGTTCAATTATTGTTATTCCAGTTTCTACTGACTTTGTACTACCCAGCTCCGGTTTCTATTCTCTGTACTACATGGCACAGGAATTTAAATGATGATTATTATTTCACTAGCCAACACTTTAATATTCTGGTTTATTGTCTTGTGTAACAATCCTGAATCTCGCGTAAGTACATAATAAATTTTAAAATGCATATATGATACAGAATTTATTCGAATTAGATAGTTTAGCTTACACCGGAACTAAAAAAATAAATGATTACAGAAATTCTTCTTTTTTTTTTCTAATGAAATGCACATACAATAAATGCATGTAAATTATTAGCAGAAGTTAATAATGTTAGAAAGACAATGTCTTAGAAATATCTTTATCGGAAATGATTTTATTTCTTTGTGTACTGATATGTAAATTACTGCCTAATTAGCATAACTATGGGATGGAGACAATATAATTGCCCAATCAGTAAGGGGAAGCCAGACGAGAATACGGGCGATTAACAACTCACTACAAGACTGGAAAAAATACAGCGAAAATCACATTTCATAACACTTTTCGTTCCGCTGATTTATATGAACAGTCATATTATTTACAGATTTAGTAAATAATTTCTAAAGAACAAGACTTTATAAAGAACTAATGTTCAAATTTCATGATTTAAATAAGTATTTCTTCATATTACCAATTACTGCCTTTTTATAACTATCAGTCTTTATTGGCACTACATGAAAAAATAAAATTAAGATGAAGTTGTCTCCCTTGAAAATATTGTCTTAGTTGTCTCCCTTGTTAAACTTGGCTTGTTTTCTATAAGACAAAAAAAATTTCAGCAGCAATTTCTGTTAATTCAAAAAAATGTATACGAACAGAATATTTGACCTGTTTATATTTTCCAGGTTAAAGAAATATTCTTGCAGCCGCTTTGGAGGTATATGGGTAAATTTGCTTTTTAAGCCCCACAAAGAAAATCTATTACAACTTTCCCAAATATCGTCATATTTCCTGATTTCCATGTGTGTATGCTGAACTCGAAAATAACGCCCAAATTTTGATAAAAGCTACCGTTTTGAAGTTTTCGACAATAAAATTCGGACTCAGTTGCGTTCATTCGTTCGCCATTACAGGCCTTGTTTAACTACATTCACTGCAGAACACTTTATTCGCGGAGACGTAATTAACGGACTATTTACTGATTTTACTCGTGTAAATTACTGCGCACTGTCAGAAAGCAATGACAAGTGGTAAATAAAGCTTTCTGTTTAAATAAAAAGAACAAATTAAATAATAAAATAAAGCTTGTAATTTAAAAATAAAACAAATAATAATTAAAGCGCAAACTTTGCACGATCTTTGAAAAGAGCATGATTACTAACCCTAACTCTAACCCCTAACACCTAAACCGTTAGGGTTAGGAATCATGCTCTTTTCAAAGTTCATGCAAATTTTGCGCATTAATTATTGTTTTATTTTTAATTTAAAAGAAAAGCTTTATTTTATTATTTAATTTGTTTTCTCTTAATTTAAAAAGAAAACTTTACAAAAAAAGCAGTTGAAAAATTTACAAAAAAAGCAGTTTAAAAAATAACAACACTTGTCATTGCTTTTCGACACAAGTGCACAGTAATTTAGATGAGTAAGAGCAGTAAAAAGGCTGTTAATTAAGCTTCCGCGCATAAAATGTTCCGCAGTGAATGTAGTTAAACAAGGCCCGTAATAGCAGACGAATAAACGCGACTGAGTCCGAATTTTTATTGTCGATAACTACAAAACGGTAGGTTTTATCAAAATTTGGGAGTTACTTTAGAGTCCAGCATATACATTTACACGGAAATATGACGATTTGGGAAATTTTTAGTAGATATTTAGCTCGGGGCTTAAAAAGCAAATTTACTGATACATGTTCCATCTCTTGGCCAATAATTTGCTGAAGCAATAGAAAAGTTATTTCACGAAATAGGAAATTTAAATTAAAAATAAATGAAAAGCCCTGATTAAAAAAAAAAATCAAACAGCTATGATCAATAATCTCAATGGATTATTTTTATTTTATTTTATTTTTTTTAAGATAACCCCTGAGCCAATAGGTCATGAATTGAATTGGATTTATTAAAGAAATTAAATCTTTTTACTTCAGCCTAGTATTATATGACGACACAGTAAATCGTGGTGGGGATAGGTTGTGGAGTTACCTCACTTACATTCCTAAAAAAACGCCACTAGGCGACACTCCCTAAGCCTATAAATAGTGACATTCTGTCCTTTCTCGCTTTCCGTTGTTTTTTACTCTCTCTTTCTCTCTCTCTCTCTCTCTCTCGTTACACTTCTACACAAACACTACTGTTTTCTTCTTTCATATCATTGTTTTGAAACACGAAATAGTATTCTATTGTCTATGTGTGCCTTTGTTTTGCTAATACATACTTATCGTTTGTTTATATAGCTTTGTCGTAACAAATTACATTTTATTACCCGGATTCATATTCCAAGTTCGCCATTTTTGTTGTGGGATAAATATGCCAGGAGACATGTGTTTTCCAACTTAACCACAACCAGCAAACTCCCGCAACAAGATAAACAATAGATACCGCCGTGGACATTCTGAAAAAGTATTTAATTAAATGTCGTATTTGAAATTAAATTTTGAAAAGATAGCCTATCTGAATTAAAATAAAGATTAATTTCCGTGTATAAAAGTTTTAATGATTTTTTAAAACATTGGCACGTTTTCTCGTCACTCATCAAACCACCATTATCTTTTAAAATTCAAATAGAACAGAAATTTAAGTCCAAACAAGGCATTTATTTAAAATTCGTTTTTCGTGTTTTGTTTTGTTTGTTTTTGTTTTGTTTTTTTTGGGGGGGGGTGTTTAGAAAGTCCGTAGCGGTAGCTAACATAGATTAATATAACACAAACCACATTTACGTCGGTACCTCCCCAAAAAAGCTATACATGCATTTTAAAAATGAAAAGTCTTTATGGAAGTTTTTAGTTTTAATTTCAAGCTAATAGATTAAATTCAATATTTTCAATAAGCAGAATACTTTGCTGCATTTCAAACCGAATTTAAATTGATTGCAATGATTTTTTTAAATCGCTAAAAATCGGCCGTATTAACCAATTTGTCAACACTAACATAATTCTCTCTTATGAAAAATCATTCAAAAATAAAATATACTTTTATGAAACTCTATTTGAGGAAAATTAACTGATTTAGGTGTTTTTATGAAGTGTTGAAAGATTTATCGATAGATTAATGTTTGGCAAATTTAAGTAAAGGGTCAGTCAGTTACGTGTCATGCGTGATACACGCTTAGGCGATCATGTCTCTTTCGATACATGACTGACAAGGCAGATTTTTTTCCGCAGTAGGTGGCCATTTCTTTCTGCGGTAGGCCAGTTGTCATCCAAGGCTATAGAATCTGGTCTGTCCTGCTATTTATCCATAGCTGGGCGGGGGAGAAGAGGAAGATTCATACCTTTCCCAAGTGTATTAGTACGTAAGTGAATGTAATGGATTCGACTGAAATTCGAACACGGCTCTCCGATTCCTCAATCCGAGCCGCTATCCATTATTATTATTTTACACTCACTACAGTTTCTCTCGAGCATCTTCTTTTCACGAACGGCTGCTTTGAAGAACCGACTCCCAAGAGAATGCTTCCCCGATCACTACAATCTTGGCCTGTTCAAGTCAAAGTCAACCGTTATCTTCCCCATATTTTCTCATAAAATGTGCCTCTTGGTAACCCTTTACCTTGATTGACTGTTGAGCGTTGTATTGGGTAAACAACATTGTAAAAAAAAAAAATCCCATTAAGTTTTAGTTTTATTTTTCACCCGCTTTTGCGGACAGGTATGAAATCAGTTTTTTTTTAATTTTTTTATTTATTTTGTCCTTTGATCACACAGGCTAGTGTGCGTAAATAAAACTGTAATAAGGAGTGCCAGAGAAAAGCGATAATAATAACAAAGTTGCAATATGAGCTCTGGTAAAATCTGATATGATAACAGAAAAAATTGCAATATGAGCACTGGTAAAAATGGTTGCTGAAGACATTAGGTTTATAATAGCCAGAAATTCATACGCAGATGTCCTCAAGTGGATAAAGGCGTTGGTTAGATCCAGTGACAGGACCCAAAGAGTGTGAGTTCAATACCCGGTTAAGGCAGTGGAGAACTTTCAGAGGGAAAAATTAACAGGAGATAACTGATAACTGACATTAAACATGGCACGTGGAACTAGAACAGTCTACCCCAGTGAGCGAAATAAAGGGTTCAGTTCGACATTCCAACTACCTGAAGAAGGCCGGAACGTACAACGTTGTAATAAATACGGCGACAAAGATGAGGACAATAGTCCGAATAAGGTAAGTAATGTACATAATACCTCATCTCGGAAATATAGACATTTTTTCGGTCTAATCTGAAAAAAAAATAATGTTTTATTATGCAACCACCAATTGTTAGAAAAAAAAACCTATTTTTTAAGGGTAGGTAAGTTAGGGCTGATGTAGTAGCAATCCTTACTTGATATTATTTGAGTGTTAAAATAATTACCCCGTTGCTATATGTACTTGTAGTGTTGGAGGAATCCTTTTTCTCTTTTTTTTTATATTAAAAACGAAACGAATTAAAATGTACAACAACAATACAAACGAGAGACACGTGTTGACATAAATAGCAACAATTTGTAGTTTATTTTTGTGATGTGAATTACAGAATATTGTTGTTCTCAGTGTCTCTTTTGTATGAAAGTCAGGGCTTACTTGGTTTGGTTCCGAGAATTTTGTTTGTGAGGATGCGTTTGAAATCCTCTGTTTTCAATCTTCACGGAGCGCTGGCAAAGACGTGAGTTCCTGTACTACTACTACTTGTCTACTGCTATAGGGTACCCTAGTCTACACTACTCTATTCTCCTGACTCTCTTGTAGTGTAAGGGTCGTTTTTATAATGATGAGGGTAGGATGATGAAATATCCTTCTTTTCTATCATCACTGATGACAAGCATTTTTAGAATGATGAAATATCCTTATTTTTGTATTATCACTGATAGGATTGTTATTTTTAGAATGATGAAATGTCATCATCATTCTATACCATAACACATCTACAATACATTAAGTTATTTCTGTAGGTTGGCATATCCAAAGATTCCTTAAAAATTAGCATGCATGATGAAAAATGTTCAAAATGTAATACAAACTAAAGTTTATCGTCAACGTCTTTGTTATTATTAAGAAGAAAGCCTAAATGATTTTTTAATTATTATACTTTCTATTAACTTTTAGAACCTCCGTAATCTTGGATAAAAATATTTTTCTTGCGTCAACGGGTGACCTCATTAATATGGGAAATTTTAGCGTCTTTTTGCCATGAAAAACATTGATATAGAAATTTTTGCAAAAATCAGATAATGAAACTTTCAGAACTTATTCACAAATGAATGAAATTATTTTAGAAATGTTTCTCTGTTACACATTACTTATTTAATTTTATGAATTTTCAAGAAATTCATTTTTGTAGCGCCTAATGTCTCTATTAGTTTGAGAATTTATTTTAAATCATCAAACTTTTTTTTTTTTTTTTGTCAAACAAGAGCCCCTGTTACCGAAAATCTGCTCTGAATCGTAAAATAAAAAAATGTAATAATGCATTATTTAAATAGAAAAGCTTTTATTTGATTTTATGAATGAGATGAATATGAACACTTGTGTAATGAAAAACAAATTTAGATGAATAATACATTTTTGCAATAATTGTTTTCAGTTTTTTTTAATTTTTATAAAATTTTAAATCTTTTAAAACTCTGTATTACTTTGTAGCGGTTAGATAATATTATTAAGTAAAAACTATATTTACTAATTATAAATGGAAAAACTTACTGCCATTCTGCGATCTAAAGTATTTTATTTTTTTAATTTTTTTTTATGTATATAAACGGTTTGATGTTTTTTTTAATGCGGACGTTCATAAGCGACATTATCAGAAAATAAGAGCGGTAACTATAGAAAATTTAAAATTTATTGATAAATTTATTGCTTTAAATCAGAGTATCTGTTCGTTCTGCCTAGGATCTGTGTTGCATTTCTACCTCGGGTCAGAGTAATAGAATCTTTTCCACCCCTTCTATAATATTCTTATAACGTGGCGAGAAGCAGTGCATGTTTCTGCTTTCTGGTAGTTCGCGGCCTAACAAGGATTAGAGCCTGATCTTGAGGGTTCCAAAACCAACAACAGCATCTCCTCTAGCTACACCAAAGTCGGAGTACTCTGGTGCCAGCGTGGCAGTGGTTACGGGGGTTACGGGGACTGAATAGTTTTTGTCCTTGACCCATATGAGTACTCTAGGTGAAAGCGACCCAGTGTCACATCCTACCACATCCAAATACAGTAGCAATGTGTTCGAGTAAAACACACACAATACGTGTTATATGCGATTGATGGAGGGTCTACGAAACTCTAGAGTCGGGATGCTGAAGGTAACCTCAGTCAGCTCAGTGACAAATTTTATATTTGTCAATCGTATATACAGGGTGAGGTAAAAGTCACAGATGATAGGGATAATTTATTAAAAGCATAATTACACATGAAAATTTTATTTACTAGTTATATGTGTTGTTCAAAATGTC
The DNA here is from genome assembly GCA_964036315.1 of Acanthosepion esculentum. Classification (NCBI taxonomy): domain Eukaryota; kingdom Metazoa; phylum Mollusca; class Cephalopoda; order Sepiida; family Sepiidae; genus Acanthosepion; species Acanthosepion esculentum. Next base: position 96,017,046 of record OZ038499.1, read on the forward strand.
CTCCTCCTTTTTTCAGAACACATTTCAATTCTGTGCCTGTATGTTCTCTAACATGTCAGAGAGTTCCCTCATTTTATTACATTCATATTTAATTCTTTCTTTAAGTTCCTCAATATTACTTGGGCATGACTGATAAACAACTGATTTCAAATGGCCCCACAGGAAAAAAATCCAAGGGTGTGAGGTTTGGTGGACACTCATCAGGACCACTTTGACCTATCCATTTACGACTTTTTCCTCACCCAGTATATATATATATATATATATATATATATATATATATATATGAGAGAGAGAGAGAGAGAGAGAGAGAGCAAGCAAATTGCATTTTATAGAGTATAACTAAAGTAATTATATTTGAAACTCAAAATTTAAAAAAAAATAAACAGGAACTTCTTAAGTAAATTGGTCTACTCATAAAAAAAAAATAGGAAAAAATTGTTTTGGAAATAATTTTTATACATTAACAATTCACTTCTCAATGTGCGACATTTGTCAAAATCGAAAATATTGATATTTTTTATCATTTTAGAAGTGGGGTCTTGTTCACAGTATCGATGCATAAAATTGATCCGTGACAGAGTCATCTCGACTTAAATTTTCTGAGTACGAAAACAGACTTGTTTTTGTTGCAATAAGATTTATTTTAAATAAAGTACTATATATATATATATATATATATATATATATATATATATAATTAAAAAAAAACAAAGTTTTATAGAAATTAAAATAAAATAAACCTATATGTCCGTTTATTCTTCATTTAGGATAAATAATTATTAAACCCCAATGTTTGTCAATGTACATCCGAAATTACACACCCCACCCCACAAAAAACAGTTTAACAAATTTCAGAAAATTAAAAAAATACTTATGCTACAGTTCTAAGGCTTTGAGCCAATGAGAAGTCTCGTTTGCTGAAACTAGAGTGTTGATTGGTTGATAGGTGATTTTGGTGTGAAGTGGATTACGCCGGAGGGGTGAGAGGTTAGTATGGATTATTCCAACAACATCACCTACACATCCAAGATTGCAACACCTGGTATTCCTAAGCGACAACCCATCTAGGTATCGGCCCGGCTCGACGTTGCTTAAGTTCGGTGATCACACGGGAACTGGTGTTTCAACATGATATGGCCGTAAGCTAGCTATTATTGTTAATGCAATGAAAACTATGAATTGTATTTTGACATTTTAGTTGTTATTGAACCCGCCTCTTCCTCAATTAAATGTTTTGAATCTTGAAGTGTTTGCGTTTTTCTATTGTAAACCGCATTCTTAATATGACACCCAAAACAAAAAAAAATCTTAAGGTTGGAAATCAAGGGACCTTATGCACAACTTAATGGTCCCACTTCCCAAGCCATTGATTTCGTCATTTTCTATTCTAAAACTTTGACGACACGTAATTAATATGCAGATGCCCTATCCTGTTGAAAGATTGTTTTTTGCAAAGCTTTTCCAAGGAATTGTAGGGAGAAAAGAAAAAAATTAATGGTGCAATATGATCAAGTAATTTTCACTTGTGATATTTCTGTCAATGAAGAATTGTCCACACATACACTATTTATCCATACGCCTCTTCGCATGGAATATGGCACAAAGCCAAGTTTATAGTGGGAGTCACACGCATACATGAAATCAGAGGCCAAAAGTAGTCCAGCTCATTCAACATTTTTCCTTCGGAGATGGTCCAAGTGCAGAGATTAAACCCTAGCCTTTCCACTATGGATGGGGAGACGGGCCACTGAGACAAGATTTATTTTAAGGTCCGTAAACTCTTGCAGATGATAACCCTAACCATACATTTAATTTTGGTCTTGAGTGATATTTACCAATTGATTCGACTGGTAGGAGTCACTGCACTCACCCTTTTTTTATTAATCAATTTTTCAGTTATTCTATTTTTGTTTTTAAACGTGATAAATACTTTATTTACACCCTGTCTATGCGAATTTAAATTCTAGTCATTCAGTTAACTGCCATTCGTGATACACGCTTGGCCGATCATGTCTCTTTCGATTCGTGACTGACGAGGCAGAATATTTTCGCGCTGTAGGTTGTATGAGTTGAATAGCAGGACAGACTGTGTCCTATAGCCTTAGTTGGAAACCAATCTAGCGCAGAAAGAAACTTTTTTTGGAGGAGGGCGAGATGGATACATTTCCCAAAGGTATTTACGCTGTAAGTGGATGTAACGAACAGGAATGCGAAATACGAGTACACTTTGCAAAATAAATAAAAAAACAAGAAATGAAAAGGGGAATTGTGGACAGTTTAAAAATATGTCTAAATTTATACAAAAGTAAGAAGAAATTACCCCCTATAAAGTGGTAGATTGAAAAATATAACACAACAAAAAGACAAACCAGTTATCACTTTTCAGGGCCAATCGAGAACAAAACATGTAAATATGTGCACAACGACTAAAAAGGGGGAGAAGAATTATTATCAGAGAACCAGCAGTATAAATCACAGAGAAACCTCGCAGTTATTTCTTCTGCTTTACAGAGGGAAGGCTGGTTAGACTTAATATAAGAGATTGTTCCAGAGATTTTTTTTTCACAGTAATCAGCAGAGTATTTGATTTGTTTGTTTAAAGACATATCAATTCTTTATGGGACATTTAATGACGAAATTTTCTTTGGTTACTTTGAAGTAATAAAAATGTTATTCTGCTTTCACAATTGAATACATGGTAGATGATACTCAGCTTTTTGTATATATACATGTTTGTGTGGACATAATTACTAGAGGCAGTGATATGTGTGTTTTATGTTGTAGTTTTGTTATTCTGCTTTCACAATTGAATACATGGTAGATGATACTCAGCTTTTTGTATATATACATGTTTGTGAGGACATAATTACTAGAGGCAATGATATGTGTGTTTTATGTTGTTGAAGTTTTATTTTAGAATACAGTTTTAAGTCATTGTCGAATATTTTATGGATTGATATCATGAAATGGTTCTTTCATGTTGCTGATTTGAGTCTGTTTAGTGGCATATCAACCTTTATGGGTTATTTAATACCGAAATCTAAGTAGTTTGAAAACAATTTTATGGCTTCGACTACAGATAAAATGTATTGTTGGAATTCTATTATAAAATTGTATTGCTGGTCATTTTGCTTAAAAATGTACTGCTGGTAATTTTAATATAAAAAAGTATTTTTATACTTTCATAGTATTTTATTTTTGTTTGGGGGTTCACTATTTCCCCATAGCTGGGGCCATAATAGGTGCTACCACCCCGAGTCAAAGTGGGCCTGGGAACAACAGCAATTAAGAGGTGATACCATGCTCCTCAAAACCTTCAATCTCTAAATCAGAGGCATTTTGTGGGTTATTTAAAGCCAAAACTTATTTCGGGTTGTAAAAGGGTGCCTACAATATACCTTGTTCCCAAGCAGTCTCCCATCTAAGTACTGACCGGGTTCGATGCTGCTTAACTTCGGGATCGAACAAGAACCGGTATTTTTTAGCATGATCTGACCGTAGATCGTCAAATCTTGTTTGTTTGGGTTTGTTTTTTTTTTGTTTTTTTTAAATAAAGACTTTTTTTACCACTTTTCAAATATAGTGCAAAGTGGTAGGGAGAGTAAGTTAATCTTCCAAATGGAAAATCAGCATTTGAAATCCTGACCTTTGCCAAGACTCGAACACTGACTTCTTGTATCAGTGGGGAAAATAAAACTATCTCAGTGACGACATAAATCACATCTCTAGATTAGTGAATATGCTTTTGACCCCAATATTCACGATTGCATTTTGCCAAGAAACCAGTATTATAATTAAACGTAATAAAAATATCTGCCAAATTATTAAAAATCTGAAAAATCACTTGTTGTTCTATTTGCGTCAATCGCTAAGTAATCGAGTGGTGTCGGTGATTTTGAAAGTTCACTCGTAAGGTTTATCAAACAAGACGTGCAACAATCGAAAGAGAAATATTGGTTGTTGTATGCTTTTAAAACATTCAAAGAGCCAAAGAAACCATAATGAAAACATATGCAAACTGTTAGGACACTTAATTGTAGCGTAATGGTTAACAAGCTTGTCTTGTAATCATACAACAGGACCTTCACCAAGCTTTTCTGCCGATCGGCTAGTGGTAGTCCCACATTCCGTGGCCATTCTCATCGGTGTGCACCAAAAACTGGGAAATATCCGTTGCACGTTCACAATAGAACAAATGATGAAAACAAACGCCGAAAAATGAGAATTCAAATCAGGTTTTTAATTGTAGGTGTTTTATTTAGAGCTTCGCTTATACGTGGGTAAGTAGGTGACACTTAGACTGACATGGCAGAAATTGTCCCAACAGCTCAGTTCTTCCCTCCAACCAACCCTCTTTCTTCACATCATGACGTCTGGTTGACAATACAAACGGGCAGCATTGCAACTACCCAAGCTACAGTCGGTCCTTCGTTAAGAACTTCGAACCAGAGCTGACTTCCTCGATCCCAACTGTGACTATTAATGGAGACCAACAACCGGACATCATCAATCTCCGGTTGTCTGTTGCTTGATCTCATTCATTTATTTATTTGTTCCGCTTCAGTCAAGTGAAGACCCGACTTCAATGGCCCTATCCACTGGCCATAATACAAAAACACTTGAGCTCAAGATAAAATCACACTTTCCTGTTCAATGTAGGCGTCGCAATCATAGTGTCACAGTTTCAGGGATCACTATTACTGAGTAATAAGTTCGATCCTTACTAGGTGCCCCATACATGTGGTTTTGTGCGAAAAATACGCTTGACTTAATAAGTTAAGATCAGCTTGTTGTGGTGCAATAATCAGCGAGCCATTCTCGAAGAACATTACTACTAAGAATATAATGGAAAAATAATAGCAATAAATTAAACTGAAAAGTACCATTTAACTATTTTTTAATTAATTTCTTTTATTTTATATTTTAATGTAAGATAAAAAAATATTCATTGTAAAGTTTAATAAAAACGTATAGAATAAAAAGTTATATTCTTAAACTATTGGTTATATAAGAAAATTTATTTTTAAACATAAATACCAATTTCTTGATTATTGTACTGTTGGTGTTTTATATTTGTTTACTTTTTACTTTTTTTATTTTTCGCGCGTTTTTTTTGTTTTGTTTTTTTTAAGTCAAGAAATACCGTCTCTCTGCCAGTTTATACAGTTTCTGTGTTGTCCTATGACAACCATGCCTAAATAAACATTAGTTTCATTAAGAATTACTTCTACAAAATCTAGTTAATTAATCTTTAAATTTACTAAGTGACTTTGAAACACATATATAGAGCAAATATTGTTTTTTTAAGAGATTTTAAAATTTGTTGTTTACATTTTTTACTTTGTTTTAGGGAAAATACGAGGTACCATCATGGTACCTAGCATTTTATTTTTATTTTTTCTCACCGTCTAAAAACACAATGGTTATGTTTTAGTTTGAGGTTAAATTTTACTTTTAGCATCAATTTGACTGAAAAAAATCTAAATTTAAACTTATTTCTCCCGAACGGATTCAGCCAAATTGTTTTTCTTTTTGCTGCTTTGTCCGAAGAAGAGACTAATTGTCAAATTAGTAATACAGTGTAACCCGGATATAAGAGCCCCTGATATAAGAGAGATTTTCTCTGGTCCCAAATTAGAGCCTGTGTTTAATGTATATATAATAGACCAAACCCGGATATAAGAGACTTCGTCTCCGGTCCCGACAACTCTCTTATATCCGGGTTACACTGTAATACAAAACGCATTCCCCCACCACCATCAGGCAAAAACTTTCATGACCGTTGGGAATTTATATCATATGTTAAGTTTATTTTGTTATTTCCACATCAAGGTTAGGGGGTTAAAAGATATCGTTTTCGTTTATGGGGTTGGGAGGACTTATACCGAGAAAAATAACTTTTTTTTCCTCCCTTAATAATTTTAAAAGTGAACATAATTTTGAACTTTTGGTCGAGGTAGAATACCGTCTCCCTGCAATTGTACAGCCTTTTGCTAGCCAGACTAAGCTAAAAAAAAAGTCCATTTCTTATTTTTTTTTACAAATAATAAATCCTTTTTTTATGGAAACAGTAGAAAAACTTTTACTTTTGCAAACCAAATGCAAAGAAGGAAAGTAAGCAAACAGTGAAATACTGAAACTATATTTTTAAACTTCCGTTTTTCTTTTTTTTTACGGGTGTGATCTGTAAAAGAAAGGCATAGATCGATCTACGCAAATAACTAGGACTTCTCCATCGTCAGCAGTTGAATTGGCTCTAGTCCACTCTCTCTAGAGTGTTAATATTGCCCGTTATTCAACAACTCTTGTTACCTTAATTTGAAGGGCTCCAATCAGTGTGTAGGCTAGAGCTACTCAACACAATTGAACTCTAAGAAAAAGGTCGACCCTGCCATCTCCCCGTTCTATATCTAAGTTTCGCCTATCGATTCAAGTTTAACAAGACGAATGATAACAACCACAGCGACTTGCTTTGAGCATTTTAACATGTACTTGGCTTTCTTTCTCGTTTCGTTCGTTCACCTGTCCACAGACAGGCTACAACAAACATTTTCAACGGCACACCTGTAGTTATAATTTTACCGGTTTTATTTCTATATAGACAGGTAAGTCATTTATTTATTTTCAGAAATTCGCATTTTTAGTACCCTGTTGCTTTTGTAAGGTTGTTAATGTTAAGAAAGTTGAGTCGTGGTTGTAGCTTCTTCAATTAAAAATTCATAGAATTGAAAACTTAGTAGCGACCGGAGAAAACTTAAAAAAACAACTGATTTTATTTTTATTAAAATAAAATTAAGTAAAAAAAGAAAGATTTTTACACTATTCTTCTTTTCTTTTAGGGATTTTTAACGAAACGTGAATAACATTGTTTGTGTGTGTGTGTTGTGTACACGTGTTGAACCCAAAGTACATATGGATTAAATAAAAATCTACTGACTAAACTAAGTTTATTTATCACTACATAAGAACAGTCACAGGTAACCTCGTTCAAGTTATCTATTATTGTTATACGTAATTTTAACAAGTATGGCTTGAGTTTAAATGAATATTGAATACCTGTTTATTTTTCTTTATCTTAGTGACCAGAGTTAAACTAAAAATACGCGCGAGTGATTCATTTTCATAACAAATAAACTTTAAAAAGCTATTGCTAACGAAATCAGAAATAGAAACAAAACTAAATGGCCTATTTTTATTAAATAATCTAAGTTTTTTTTTTGTTTTTTTTTTAAATCACATCTCTTCCCAAAGATAAGTTTTTTTGTTTGTTTTTTTTAATATTTACGAATATTTTTTTCCTTCGATAAGGAAAAATGACATTAACTTTTTTTTTAAGCAAGAGAAAAACTAAGCAGCCAAAATACTTTATAAATTACTACTAGTATGCTATTTAGTATTTATAAATAAATCCTTGGATTTTTATAATTAATTGGTATGCTAATAATAGTGTAAATAGTTATATTACAGTTACACCTGGTAACTAACACAACGGCGTGACATCTGTTTATTTTTATTTTTTTTTCAGTAAATTGCTTTTATGAAAAAAGATAACATTTTTTTTAGTTTTGTGTACATTCAAATATTGTTATTTTCTAAAAATGTATTTATTTAAAACTTAAAGCCATTGTTTTCTTGTCACTGTTAGTGTTACTGTTTTAGTGTTAACTAAAATTTTAATGAACTTTTTTGACTGGTATTTCTTTCATCTTCATTTTTGTTGAAATGGAAGATGCCAAAAAAAAACTAATCTTAATTGACCTGAAAAGTTGTAAAACTAAAAATAGCTCAAAATTTACACTAAAGAAAGAATGTCTTAGAGACTTCATGTGAATTTGACTTTTTGAAACGTTATAAATTTCGATATTTTATTTTCAAAAACTTTTTTTTTTTTTTTTGTGCAAAATCTAGTTCAACTGATTGATTTTTAAAATTTTAGGTCATTTCAATAATTTAAGACATAAAAAAATTCTGTCTGTTGAATTGAAAGAAATTTTTTTACTTATTATTTATATTATCATTACATTGTGACAATTTTTGTTTTGTTTTTTGACAATATTTTTAAATTTAATGCAATAAAGAGGTACCATCATTCTGCAGAAACACTCCCGCCCCCGAATGAACCATTACCATAACAATTCAACATGGTTTTTTTTATTGGAATATTTATATAAATTCTTATTTAATTTTTAATAAAAGAAAAACAATGGCAGACAATGTAAGTTTATCGCTTCAAACGACTTTTGTATGCCAAACAAACATCGACTTCATAACGAACCTCCTTTATTTCTTTTATTTTGTTTTTTGAACAACCCTCATAGTCTGAACTTTTTTTTCTTTTGGAGGGAGGGATTTACAAAGTGAGGCATCCTAAATTATACAATATTTTATTTCAACTACGTATTTAATACTAAAAACTAAAATTTAATTTCAATAATGAAACATTATTCAAAGACTTTTTTTTTTTTTTTTAATTTTATTTACACGAAGATATTTGAATTGTTGACGCCCTCAGTGGGAAAACAGAACACCCTGAAACTGGAATCAAATAAAAAATGTCCCTGTTTTGAATTCTGGAAAACTTTTTCCTCGCCACATCTATTCCTTATAATTGGAATAATTCTTGATTATACCTAGTATTTTATTTTATTTTTTCCAATTCCTTCAGATTCAACACTTACGGTGTATAACCGCTCAGAATATGAGGTTGGTTAAAAAAGAATTAGGGGAACGTCAGGGAGGTAAATTACTGTGTAGCGTATGTTGAAAAGTGAAATCGTTTGAATTGTTAACTTAACAATGCCCCGCCCTCCCCAAACAAGAAGTGTAAATTTAATTTGACATTTAACAAGAACACTTTCCTTTTATAAGTTGTTCAAAAATGCTAATTTCATTGAGCATCTTTTCATAGATTTCTGTTTAGCAATTCCAACCAATTGATTTGATTTTTTGGTTGATCAGGAGAAAATCACGCAACCTGATGAGCTTTTAATTTTAACTCAAATAATTTGAGTCAAATTGGAAGAAAATCACTCTACCTACTAATTTTATTTTAATCTTGTTTTCTGTTTTGAAGATACAGTCGGTTAATTCTTCGTTTGCACTTATGTACTTTCTTTTTTTTTTTTCATTATTTTATTTCTTTTACTTGTCCATGTCATAATAAACTTATAATTCCATTTTTTTTTTTTTTTTTTTTTTTTTTTATAACATTTTTGTAGCGTTCTCGTAAGAATGGAATATTGTCAAAGTGATCTGTTTTTGTGTCGTGGTGAAGAATAGGACCAAAAAAAAAAAAAAATAAAGTAACATTTTAATTTAAAATAGTTTTAAAAAAGTTATATAATTTCTAATTTTTTTTTTTTTAATAAAGTAAGTGCTTAAATAAAAAAAGCATTTACTTCCCATATTTTTTTTCCTAATTTTCCTCAAAACTTTTTTTTCCCTGTATAATGTAAGTTATCAAAATGAAATTATTCTAATTTTGAACTTTTTAAATCTTTCTCTTTTCATAAGCGACTAATTTGGGACCTAACTTTGAGATTCACAACGGTTCGTGCGAACCGTACAAAAAATAACGAAAAATTTCTCAAAACTTGTTCATTCATTTGGATTGTTGACTTAATGACTTATGTCCATGGACCTAAAAAAAAAATAAAACTTCGTTTCACAGTCTATTTGAAATCTAACCTAAACAGACCTACAACTACCGTACCCCGCCTCAAGCAGTAAAGCCTAAGGGCAATTTATCAATAGTGTAACCCGGATATAAGAGTGTTGTCGGGACCGGAGACGAAGTATCTTATATCCGGGTTTGGTCTATTTTGTTTTATTAACACAGGCTCTAATTTGGGACCAGAGAAAATCTCTCTTATATCCGGGTTACACTATATAAAAAAGTTAGTGACGTTCATAATTTATCATAGTCACAGTTAATATAGTAAATAAACTTTAAAATAATTGTGATAAAATTTAAAACAGCGATATATCATCTTTTAAAGGTATAGAATCCGATAACAATATATAATTTTTTGTGTGTGTACTCAACTGTGTAGTAATCTCAAGAACATTTTTGGAGACAAGATATATGACAAAGTGGAAGTTGATTTATTTTTATATTAAACAGTTTTTTGTTTGTAGAAATGGACATGTCTGATATCAGAAAATTCATACATTGTATTGTACTGTCATTCATTCAGTTTACAAGAGAAAAGGAAAAGCACATTTGCTACTAAATCTATTTAGGACCTTTCTTCCCTGGAAGGGAATATGACATCTGAGAACATACCTTCCCTGTCTTATTCCGAATATTAACAAAGGCGCATACAAACACTAGACTTGAAATTATTGTGTGAAATTTAAAAAAAAGGAAGAAACATTTATTACAAAACATTAAAACAACATAAAAAGATACAATATTTTACATTTTTACAAAATAGGCTTGCACAAAAATTTCTTTTTGTGTGCTTTATTTAAAAAAAACAAAAAAAAACAAGACTGGATAGTAGATGAAAAAATATATGAATAAGCTTAAGATTTACAAAACAATCATCGAAAAATGAGGGGGGACCTTTGAGAAGGTAAAAAAAACTTTGAATAAGGCAGAAGATACTTTAAAAAAGAAAAAGTGCACTCGCCTCAAAGAAAAACGGAAAAACTCAAAGAAGGAAGGGGGCTTGGGGCCTTTTGGCAAATTCAACTCTAGTGTCATGGGGACGTTTAACAATTTATTTCAGTTCCTTTTTTTTTTTTTCCCCCCTTCTGTTTAGGTGGCAGTCAAATCCTTGTTTTCCCTTCTGGGTCCTTATCATTCTGCCTACAGGACAAAGTTTTTATGTCACTTCATCTTCTGTCTTGGTCGAAACATTTGGTTAACTTCCTTGACAATTACACTACCTTCAGGCCAAAAAGGTGTATTATATTCTTTGAAAATCTGATTACCTACTGAAAATTGTCCACTTTCACTGAAATATTTTTTTGACAGTTCTTTTACAACCAATTTTAAAAATAGTAATTTTTACAGACAAATGTAAAAATTTTTCATAAACCAGCTGGTTTTAAAAAGCATGTATATAAGACTACATTTATTTGTTTGTTTACACATTTTTATTAATTATTATTTCTAATTATTCTGTTAGTAACTAAAAATTTTTTTTATTTTGGTAAGAGGATTGCTTAGCGTATATGAACTGCCAATTTTGAGTTGATTGATAACTGTTGCAAAATCTTGTATTTGTTTTGTTTGGGGAAATGCACATTTTTAATTTATTCAATGAAACAGTTGAAAATACTTTTAAAATCATGATCTATTTCCTATTGTGTTCATGAATTTCTACTCGTATACATATTCTCTCTCTCTCTCTCTCTCTCTCCCTTGTAATGGCTGGCTGCTTGTTGCTAGGGCAGCTAGCCAATCCCTGTTGCAGTCGCCTGCTCAGACATATTTGTTCAATGCCCACAGAGCCAACCTGTCATTTATACTTCAGTCATGCTGAGCATAGCATAGTTACAGGTTTTGGAAAAAGATTGCAAAATTTGGCGTGATTAATAATAGTTAAACAAGGTCAGTATGCTCAAATCCTGGTTACAATGACTTGTGACTTCAGGCTAATGGTACCCCTAGCAGTTTCATCCACCCAATTTCACTCGCAAGGCTTAGGTCAATCATTGGTATGGTTATCAGGCACTTCTCGACAGTAACACTGGTTGGGGTCATCAATTCAGGACAATATTATAAGTTACATTGTTATTCTCGAAAAATTACCAATATAATATTCACTGCAAAAAAATTCTTATAATACAAAAGAATATTTCAGCTTTAAATAACTCACAAAGGGTTCAGTTTATTTTTTCATTTTTTTCATTTTTTTTATTTTTTTTATTTTTTTTTAAATCACCATGAACTCGGGATGTCATGATTGGAACATTAATGTTCTAAGCACTTGGACATGCATGAAAACACATTTTTATTTTACGTAAATACTTCTTATAATGATGAACTTATAAAAATATAAAATTGAATTTTAACTTTAATATTGTCATGTTAAAATTCTTTTGAGCATTTAAATGTCACATTTTTGCAGTATAGAGCAGGTTTGAAATTTTAAAGTTCAGTGGGTTTTTCTATGTAGCATATATAAATTTGATACCTGTTAATGAATTCAATAAATGGCAAATGGTGCCTCTGCAAAAACTTAGTTGGTTGCAAGATAAGCTATTTTGAATATTATTATAGTTTTTATCTCCAGAAAAGGCAATCCTGTTTAAATAAATCAACAACCTTTCAGTCATTTTTTTTTCCTCCTTTCTATCGTTTTTTCATTATCTGACAGTTGTAAACAATACTGCTTCCATATTGTTTAACACTGAATGACTCCCTCCCCCATCAGTAGGCTGTTGGCTTTGTTAAAGTTGTTTTATGAATCATCTGACCTTCTGAGACTTACTTTTACTTTTAAAAAAAAAACAAATAAAAACATAAAAATGACCATCCTGCTATAATTGTGCTTGTCCCTCCTTTTGTTAGTTTGCACGACCTTTACGCCCTGCCGATACCTCATAAACAATGGACTATTCTGTTTTGATCATGTGGATAGAGGGGAAAAAATACACTACTTGGTTTCAGTGAGAAAATGAAAGGGAAGATAGAAATGTAGAGAGAGAGAAAGAAAGAATCAGATTAAGCTGATAAGAACTACACCTTGAACTTAGCCAAAAGGCCAACAAGTATGGGCAAGTGCAATAAAATGTGCTATTTTTCAGATGCACAGTATCAAATGACTGAAACCAAATAAAGCAATCGCCAAAAATTCAGTTACCATAAATAACATTGTCTACTGAATTATTTTAAAATTATTAAGAGAAATGTATGTATGATAGGGATTTTTCATTGAATTTTTACACCCTTACTTAAAATAATGTCTAGCATTCATATTTATGATTGTTATAGCAAATATTTTATTAAAGTTAAGTTCAAATATTTAACAATGCAATAGGGGAATTTCTATGGATATTTATTGTCATAAAACTTGCCATGAGCTTAATCAATCATTAGCTTAAGAATATTGAAATAAGAAAAACCGAAGTTTTCACGAGTTAAAACTATTTATATAGAGGGTGATTGAAAAGTAACTCTCCATTTTAAAATACTTATAATTTATTTATTAACTATAATTTTTACAAAAAAATCAATATGAAAGGAAAGCATTTGGCGTGAGGTTTTATTTAAAATTTAATACGGGCACAAGATTTCGTTGCCAGCTTTTCGAGCCGTCCAGGAATCACAGCAACTAATTTCACCAGGAATTCTAGTGGTATAGAAGACATAACTTCTTGTATCCGCCTTTCAAGTTCTTCCAAAGTCTTTACTTTGGTATAATAGACTTTCTCCTTTAACCAACCCCAAAGACAAAAGTGACAGGGTGCTAAGTCAGGACTCCTGGCTGACCATTCATAAGGACCACGACAAACTATCCACCTTTCAGGGAAGTGGGCATTCAGCCATTCATGAACGACAATAGCAAAATGTGGAGAGGCGCCATCTTCCATGACACTCAAATCTACAACATTCTCCAAAGCACTTATAACTGACCAGATTTCATCTTGCAGCATGGTAAGGTACCTTTCAGCATTCATGGTATCACAAAGAATGAATGGACCCACAATCCTGTCCAAAGTCATCTCACACTACATTGAAAAAATGCGGAATTGGTCCAAAGATAACGAGAGGATCTTTGCTTGCCCAATAGTGGCAGTTGTGATGTTTCAGAAACCCACGAATGGGGAAATACTACTTCATCATTGCAGAGGATATTTTTTAAAGAGATCTGACCAATCTTCATACCAAGCCAGCATATTCTCCTCAAACTCCATGCAAATGGTGCAGTATTCAGCGGAGAGTGATTGGCAGTAGTGTGGCTTCCAAGCATACCATTGAAGCTACTTCTTGATCACAGTTCATATTGTGTGAAAGGAGAGCCCACTTTCCCTTGCTGCTTGTTGAATTAACTTTCTTGAGCTACATGTAAACATTTTTTGCACCATCTCCTGGTCACTGACCTTGGAAGGGCGACCACTTCTTCAAGTATCAGCTACAGACCTGTAGCCATGAGTTTTGCATGACAACTCTTGATTGTATTTGTGTCAACTTGAGCCTATATTCCTCTAATGGTCTTTAGTCATGTTTGTACGGCTTCTAAATTTCAAACAAAATAATCAATCTGAAAAGACGGATACAAACAGATTTCCATACATTAAAGATCATTTCCTGAATATTGTCTTCATTTAGTTTTATTTTCTCTGAATTTGAAGTAAAATACACCACTGATGACAATTTATTTCTGGAAAAGAAATCGAATAAGTTTGTGTCTTTCCTCCTTTCTTTTCTTTCCTCCTTTTCTTTTCTTTCCTCCTTTCTTTTCTTTCCTCCTTTCTTTTCTTTCCTCCTTTCTTTTCTTTCCTCCTTTCTTTTCTTTCCTCCTTTCTTTTCTTTCCTCCTTTCTTTTCTTTCCTCCTTTCTTTTCTTTCCTCCTTTCTTTTCTTTCCTCCTTTCTTTTCTTTCCTCCTTTCTTTTCTTTCCTCCTTTCTTTTCTTTCCTCCTTTCTTTTCTTTCCTCCTTTCTTTTCTTTCCTCCTTTCTTTTCTTTCCTCCTTTCTTTTCTTTCCTCCTTTCTTTTCTTTCCTCCTTTCTTTTCTTTCCTCCTTTCTTTTCTTTCCTCCTTTCTTTTCTTTCCTCCTTTCTTTTCTTTCCTCCTTTCTTTTCTTTCCTCCTTTCTTTTCTTTCCTCCTTTCTTTTCTTTCCTCCTTTCTTTTCTTTCCTCCTTTCTTTTCTTTCCTCCTTTCTTTTCTTTCCTCCTTTCTTTTCTTTCCTCCTTTCTTTTCTTTCCTCCTTTCTTTTCTTTCCTCCTTTCTTTTCTTTCCTCCTTTCTTTTCTTTCCTCCTTTCTTTTCTTTCCTCCTTTCTTTTCTTTCCTCCTTTCTTTTCTTTCCTCCTTTCTTTTCTTTCCTCCTTTCTTTTCTTTCCTCCTTTCTTTTCTTTCCTCCTTTCTTTTCTTTCCTCCTTTCTTTTCTTTCCTCCTTTCTTTTCTTTCCTCCTTTCTTTTCTTTCCAGCACTTTTTGTACAGTAACTATCTACAAAATGCAACATGCTTTTTATTAAGCAGATTTTTTACATAAAGCATCTTTTATTTACACTCTTTACATGTAGACTATTGTCGTCATCTTTGTTATTACATTTTGGTGGTTGTGCCCTCCAGCCTCCATCAGTTGTATGTCGATCCAGGTAATCTACAGGGAATTCTGAACTGAACTCACTGGACAATAGCCTATTGAATTAGTGTTGATTCATTAATTTGGTGACATAGTAATTGTGAGTTGAGTCCCTGGGCTTGGCAGTGTATAGGATAGTATTCTCATTCCACTGCCCAGGAATATCTTGTCTAGTTCTAACACATTGATTCATGAATTTGGTGATGCAGTGATTGTGAGTTCAATCTGTACATTGGACAGTGTGTACTTATTGGAAATAGGCAAGCAATAAGTGAGCATTTTAAAAATAAAAACTAGATAAGATATCCCTAGACCTGGGCAGTGGAATGAGAACAGTCTACTCCCCTAGATTAAATTAAGGGTTCAGTTAAGAATTCTCTGTAGGCTACCCAGATTAATATACACTTGATGAAACCAGAGGGGCAACAGCTGAAACTTTGTGATAGCAACAAACATGCAGACAATAGTCTGCACATAAATTGTGTAAATAACTCCTCTTCCCAGAAATTCGGACAGAACCCTAGGTGCACTAATGGGAGCTGAACAGTAGCCAGGTGTATTCCAAGTTATCAGAAGAGTAATTTATGAATTTTTGTATTTAAAAAGAAAAAAAATTATTTTTAAAAAGCTAGACACCAAGCACATTTCTAAGTGAAGTTTTTGTCACTCGATATTTTACACTGGATGCTAAATTCCTTAATCTTTAAGGAGTGGATAATTCTTTTTCTTTTGCTTTCCTCAAGGGGTTTAAATTGGTCATTATCGGCCTCTCTAAGTAAAATAGTAGATTCTTGGTAAATCCCTTCAAATGAAAACTGTATCGCTTAATCTTTGGGAATGCTAAACCAAAATTTCATGTTTTTTCAATTTCATGACTAATTTTTCCTTATTAAAATTGAAAATACACCCTAGAGTTTATTCTACAAGTGCACCCTGAAGTAAAAAAAAAACAAACAACATGATTGAGATATTATTAATCATTGAGATATTATTTATTTTTTTTACTCGCTTCTCCCAAACTAAGAATTCACCAGAAATTTTAGGCCCATCCCAGACTTAATCATTACATAAATAATAAACAAGTTTATGGAAAAAAAATGTTATAATAAACAAGTAGCTTATTCTTGTGCAATAATTTTTTTATTTTATTGAACAAAAAAAAAAAAACTGATGTGAAAATTACACTTCAAGTCTCCAAACACACATTCTTATAACAGTATTTGACTAAGTCCAGAAACTGTTGGCTTGGCCAAAAAAATTGGTTCACTTATTAAGTAGAAAAGTTACTTAATAAACCAAACAAACCTTTTGACCAACCCAGTATAATTTTGCATATGAAAGCTTTAGTCTTTACCACAATGATGTTTGACGGGTATATTTATACATTTTCTTTTTTTTGTAGAGAACTAAAATTTTATGCTGTTCTTTATAATTAACATATTTAATTCAAGTATGGTTAAAAAAAACAAAAAAACTCAATATAAACAGTATAAACAAATAATACTGGATTTTTAAGAATGCTGAACTAAATTAAAACGACATTATCAGTAAAACTAGCAATGTGGTGGTAGGTGTCTGTTGCAATGTGTAGTGTGTATTTGACAAGACAAGAATAGATTATAAGGTGCTGAAAACCTGACCCACTTCCAGAAATCATTATTTCTGTGACAGCCAAACGTTAGAATTTTTCTATTTTATTTAAATGTTTTTTTGTTTTTATTATTATTATTTCACCCCAAGCAAGGTGATAATGCCACTAAGATGTAAGGTGTTATTAGAAAAGAAAGAGAATGAGAAATCTTTAGAAGGAACCAGAATGCCAATCTTAAATAGGAAACAAGGGATAAACCTATACTCCTGTTCAAAAGATGAAAGAGTGCGAAGAAATTCAACAATTTGTGGTTTACCACTGAGTGAATATGTGGAATAGCCTTTACATTTTATGGTTCTTGGTTGCCTCCAGCAACCTCCACATTTCAGTACATCCTTAAACTGTAGCATTGTTGGGGACATGATTTCAGGGGTGTAGCCATACTTGGCCAATTGCAGGTTGGTGAGACTATTTGAACTATAATTGAAAGTTTTGAATTCGGAGTTGTCCTTTTTCCTAGACTAGTTGCCACCTAAGGCTATAGGACCCAGTCTGTCCTGCTATTTATCCATAGCTGCGGGAAGAATAGTTGGATTCATGCCTTTCTCACGGGTATTTGGATGTTGTTGAATGTAACAAACTTGACTGGTATTTGAACTTGGCTCTGATTTCTCAATCCGGGCAGCTAGCCATTACTCCGACATGCCTAATGGAAATGGAGGGAAATATTGACTGTTTACATAAAAGGAGTGGCAACCCCCCCTCCTTTACATGTCTTTATTCATAGATTTCTTTCAGGTCAGGTATAATAAAAAAAACAAAAAAATCCAGTTTATTCATTGTATTTTCATTGATTTTTGTTCAACTTTCTCACCAATTAAGGAGGCATGGAAGAGTAATAGATAGCGGTTTGGATTGAGGAATCTGAGAGCCGAGTTCAAATTCCAGTCGAATCCATTACATTCACTTACGTGCTAATACCCTTGGAAAAAGTATGGGTCCTCTTCTCCTTCCACCAGCTATGGGTAAATAGCAGGACAGACCGGGTTCTATAGCATTGGATGGCAACTGGTCTACCGCAGAAAGAGATGGCAACCTACTACGGGAAAAAACATCTGCCTCATCAGTTATGTATCGAAAGATACATGATTGCCTAGGCGTGTGTCACGCATGACACATTACTGACTTATCCTCTCTAGAACCTGTTCAAAAAGAAATTATCTGAAGTAATTATCTTACTGCAATAGTTTAAAGAGAGGAAATAAGAATTGTATATTATGAGGATATGTAGGATAGATAACGGTCGACCTTAGACTAGAAAAGCTTAAGATTGTGGTGATTGGGGAAGCATACTCTCTGTCAGTTATCTGTCATGTGTGATACATACTTAGGTGATCACATATCTTTCAATTCGGACTCGGCTCTCCAATTCCTCAATCCGAGCCGCCATCCATTACTCTACTGTGCCTACTCGGAAAACCGAGTTTGAATTCCAGTCAAATCCATTAAATACACTTACATGCTAATATCCTTGAAAAAGGTATGAATCCTCTTCTCCCCCCAGCTATGGGTAAATAGCAGGACAGACTGGGTTCTATAACCTTGGATGGCAACTGGTCTAACACAGAAAGAAATGGCAACCTACTGTGGAGAAAAAATCTGCCTAGTCAGTCATGTATTGAAAGATACATGATCGCCTAAGCGTGTATCACGCTTGACACATAACTGACTGATCCTTTCTAGAACCCGTTATTTATTTTTATTATAGTGATTTCTATATGAATATTTTCCATGTATCAATATTGAATATCTTTACTATTTTATCTTTCAGTTGTCCTAAATTCCAGTATAGCTTCAATAATATTTCAGTTTTGTTTTCTCAAGATTATTTATTTTAAACTTTTTATAATTTACAATAAAAAAAAAAAATCATCCAGTTAAAAAAACATTCTGCTTGTCAATCTTTCCAATAACATGATGTCGCATTTAATGGATGGCAGCTCGGATTGAGGAATCGGACGAACCGATTTCAAATTCCAGACAAATCCATTACATTCACTTACGTGCTAATACCCTTGGGAAAGGTATGAATCCGCTTATTCTCCCCCAGCTATGGGTATATAGCAGGACAGACCGGGTTCTATAGCCTTGGATGGCAACTGGTCTAATGCAGAAAGAAATGGCAACCTACTGTGGGGAAAAATCTGCCTAGTCAGTCATGTATTGAAAGATACATGATCGCCTAAGCATGTATCATGCATGGCACATAAGTGACTGACTTCTCACCAATTGATCTAAGCATACCAATCCATTGATATTACTTAATTAGTTCTTGTCTTTGTTATCATCAACATTTCAGTTGTTGTATCTTGTGGCTTTATTCATGCGCCTTTTTTATAGTTGATTATCAATTGATTTCAAACTGAACCCTTTATTCAACCCACAGTGGAAGATTATTCTCATTCTGCTGGAAGATATATAAATTAATTCTTAGTTAACTGTGATAGCATTTTTTGCTCCTTCTACCAAATCAGAGAATGTGACTTTTCATTGCCTGAACCATGGATTGAACTCTCAGCTATTCCATAACTGCATCAATTTAATGAATGTTTATATTCACCCGGCCAGTGTACCATGCCAAATACAACAGGTTCCTGATTATCAGTGGCTACAATGGCTGAAATGTAACAACTTGAGTTGCTACGCCACACACGTCCAATGTTGCACACAGTCTTGCCTGTGGTGTTGAGATTTCATGGTTGTTAAGTGTGCATTGATCTTCAAGATTGCAGCAAACTAGATGTTCCATAGTTTGTGATTGATCACATCGGCAGTTGGGATCATCATCAGTGACATATCCCCATTTCTGAAGGTTGGCTCTACAGCGACTGACAGTTGTTCGAAAGGGATTTAGGCAGGGCCAGAAGGGTCAGACATCTGTGGAGGGGTGGATTCTGTAGACCTTTGAGAGCATGTTGTTAAGGTGGCTGCATCACCTGGACGGATGCTGACTAGGAGCTAGGTGGTTTGGCCGAGTGTAAAAAGCTTTATCTTGACTTGAACCTCTTTGTCATTGGTTCGCAGCCATGGAGTGGATGACGAGGGTCAATTCCTGTTTCAATTTCTCAAGTTGGGAGTGAACTGTCCTGATGTAAAGGGCAGCAATGCCACTTAGCAAGTAGAGGTCATCTACTTTGGTTGGCTTGAGACACCCAGTGATTGATCTGCAGGAAGTGTTCAAGGCAGTCAGTTTTCTTTGCATTATCTGCACTGGGAAGACATATTCTGCTGTATAGTAGCAAAGGTGCAAATTGTACTGGCATGGGCACACCCTGAAAAGTAACTGAACAGCCAAGATAAACACAAGTTTGAATAAACCAGCATATGATTGATAAAGGAGGGCTTTGTTGAAATATCCCATTCAATACCATTGTTGCCTGACTGTAGTCTGTAGAGTATGTCCCCTAGAGGCATCTCTGTTCATAAGCATATGTAGTAAGTGGGGGGGGGCATCATGG
This sequence comes from Acanthosepion esculentum, assembly GCA_964036315.1. Taxonomy (NCBI): domain Eukaryota; kingdom Metazoa; phylum Mollusca; class Cephalopoda; order Sepiida; family Sepiidae; genus Acanthosepion; species Acanthosepion esculentum. The sequence goes on from OZ038499.1 coordinate 96,037,421, forward strand.
CAGTATCTAGAGGTCTGTATTTTGAAATATGAGGCAGCCAAGGCTACTGAGTGTGAGAATCTGAAAAAAAAAAAAGAAATTATTAATGGGGAAGAACCATAAAAGAACAGGAATGAAGACTGAATATGATAATTGACATTGCATTTAAATTTTTGAAGATCAAAGTTGACTTTAAAGCAAGAGGCCAGAAGAGACTTCTAGAATTGAGAAGTGCTAGAATTTACAGTTACATCTAGCCATTTCAATCATAAAACAATGACCTTGCCACCAATTTAGTAGTACACTTAAATTTATAAGAGTTTAGGTACCAAAATTTATGACAAATTATACAGAAATCCTTTATCTAACACAAGCCAATATATTTGGGCACACATTTTGGATCAAACTACTTCTACAAGCTCAATGTTTGATATCTCTGGTTAATGTACACAGAGTTGAGCCTCTAGATCAAAATTATTAAAAGTATATCTGTATCAAATACAAGTGCTGACACAATTAAATTGTTTCCTTTGATTTCCTTCTCCAGCACAGTATTTATTTGATATGGCACACTTATTTTTAAGATATTTTGTTCTAGTTTATTAAACCCATAAAAAAAAATTTCACACAATGTTTATTTGAAGCAGAATGCTTATTTCATAAGTTAAAAAATTCCCATTGTCATGATTATTCTGGGCAGCTTTTGTATATAAAAAAAAAAAAAAAGTAGCAAGCTGGGAAACTTAAATCAACGTATGGTATGATACGTTTTAATATATGATTTTTCACAGCTTATTTTGAAAGTAGCATGATTTAAAATTCTACGACTGGTAGTATTGTCCTTTCTAAGTCGTAACTCGAAAAAGTCATAGGGTTCAGTGCTGCTTTGCCAGTCTTTAGTCTGGGATCAAATTTCACCAGGAAATGTATGAATCTGTATCCTTCTCCCATCTATGGGTTAAATAGTAGGACGTGTATCTGGAAAAATCATTATCACCAGAAAATTGTTAATGCGGTATTTGTGTGCAAAAATGTATTATTTTTATAGTTCAAAATATGATTTGGCTTTAAATAGCCCACAAAGGGTTAAGCCATAAAAAAAAAGAAATCGATTAATCCTATAATCTTTCTCGATTACTGTTGTAAGCATGCAGAATAAATTTTTCATCTATTTCCAGTTCTGAAACTCTTGTTTGATAAGAATTATAGTTTCTTGTCTATGGATTATGAAACTATTTCTTCTTTCGCACATCTCACTTGTGGAACTCTCTTCCAGCTTTTAACTTTCCACTCCACTACAAAACTTCAACTAAGTACTTGACACCACCTACCTCTGTTCTACTTTTATAAGAGCCAGATCAAACCCAAAATGGAATATTATTGCCACATCTGGGCTGAAACTGTCCCGTCTTCACTTTGCAGTCTTGATGGTCAAAAAGACATCTACAAGGCCTTGTGGATGATGAATCGTTTTCCACTCTTCGTTTCTCACAGATGAAACGTTACAGGCCTCTCTGTTGCTACTTTCATGGAAAATGTTCTGACGAGCTACATTCGTAAGTTTCACCAACTGTAAAATTCTTAGCGAGAACCCGCCATGACACGTACAGTGAGTTAAATCCCTCTCATTCCCTTAGTATTCCATTAATAATAAGGAAATTCAACATGAACAGCTTCTTCCTACAAACTGGAACCAGCTCCCAAGAGGATGCTTTCTCAACATTATTAATCTCAAAAAATGTACTTACCTCTTACTCTTCATACAACAACCATAACCCACTACCTTGAGAGACTCTTGAGCCTTGTATATGTTAAATATTAGTAATAAAAAAAGTACATATACTATTACTTAGTAGTTTACATTTTTCTTTCCCAGCATCCCTTTTCAGATATGCTTACGGCCATATCACATTGAAACACTGATTTTTGTATGATCACCGAAGTTAAACAACGTTGTGCTTGGTCAGTACATAGATGGGTGACCACTTGGTGCTGTAAACTTGGATGTGTGGGTGGAGTAATGAATAGCGGCTCTGAATTGTAAATCAGAGCCGAGTTCCAATTCCGGTCAGGGTCGTTATATTCACTTACTTGCAAATATCTTTGGAGGAATGTTATGAATCCTTCTCCCCCCCCCTCTATGAATTAATTATTAGAACTTGTATCAGTAAATCATTATTTAAAAAAAAAAAATCTTCTTACAATCTAAATATTTTCTGGGTCTGAATAGCCTGCACAACTTTTCAGATATTTCTACTGGCGAGCATGCATAATAAAATTGATGCAACAATTAATGTCATGTGTTTAAGTTTCATTACATTAGAGCGATTTTTTTTTTTTTTTTTTTTTTTTTCTCCAAGCGTAGCTTAGATTGTTGCACAATGCCGAAAGTATGGGGCACCCAGTGAGGATCGAACTCACTACTCAGTTGTAATTGTTTTGCGAGACAAGCTTGCTAACTATTACACCACCTTGAGGTGCCCATGATTCATTACATTATAGCAGCAGATGTAAGCTGTATTGGAAATGGTCAATTGATAGTCATTGGGTTAGACCGTAGAAGCTACCAGACTTCAGCTTGCAGATGTTTGCTTCAAATACATAAAGCAGTTGAATCAAAATAAAAAGTCTCAACCGCGTCTTTGACTGTTTGCGACATCTGTCGAACTCTCTGCTTTGGCAGAGAGGAACTCAGACGAGGCTTTGCCGCAGGGCAAAGTTTCGTCCGGGGAGGTAGACAGTCCCTGAACCCATTTATACGGGTTCTAAATGGGCATATTTTTGGCCGAGCCTACGGGCTCGGTAAGCCCACATTAAACTGGCCTTGTGCCACATCGACCCATGTGTGTGTGTGTGTGGGGGGGGTTGCTAAATATCGAATCAAAATAAAGTCCCAATATAAATATACAGGCTATTAAACTTAAAAAAAAGGTGTTCTGGTAGAGAGCTAAATCATAAAACTGCCCTTCTAAAATTATAGCACCCCCCCATAACTCCCCTGAACACTGTACTCTCGAGTTCATAGCATCCCCAAGTTGAGCGTTACTGCCCACACTTTAAAAAACTCTAATTCCATACTAATGCAATAGGAAATGTTATTGGATGGCAAAGTTATTTACTAATCATAGTTTTGATGTGGCACAAGGCTAAAAGTAAGGAGAACCAAGTAAGGATGGATCTTGCAACTCGGTTGTAATTAATCTAGTGAGACGAGTTTGCTAAACCTTACCGTATGTATGATAGGGGGTGACTTTTAAATTGGCAGAGATCTTATTTTGAAGATTACTGTTTGTTTTGTTTTTTGTTTTGTTTTGTTTTGTTTTTTAATCGGTATCACCGCAAGCAAGGCAATACAGCCACTAAGACACAAGGAGTTACAGGGTGTGGAGGAATTAGGAACAGAAACATTAGTAATGAGTAGAAAGAGAAAAGAGTAATCAGTAGATAGCGATTGACATTGCATTTAAATTTTTGTAGATTAAAGTTGACTGGAAAACATGGAGCCAGAAGGGAGTTCCACAAACGAGAAGTGCGAGAAAAGGAACCGTTAGTGTAGAGGTTAACGGCTACATCTAGCTAGCTCAATTGTAAATTGATGAAATCTCGCCGCCAGTCAAGTATTGCTCTTAAATTCATACAGTCTCGGTAGCATAGTGAAGAGCTCATCCAAACAATTACCATGAAAATATTTATAAAAAGAGAGACAACCTTATGGCGATTAGCAAGTGACTGAAGTCGATCCGTGAGATCAGGACCAATAATATTGCTGATTCTTTGGATCTTATCAAGGAGCTCCAGGTAAATAGCAAGGACGTTGGACCATATGTGACAGCAATATTATAAGCATGGATGAATGGTAGACTTATAGATATGTAAGATTCCAGAGAGAAAAATTGTCTCACCCGACAGAGTGAACAGATTTTCTTAGCAGCAGACCTAGACATGGATTCAATATAGTCTTTCCACTTTCCATGTCAGCTGAGAACCTTAGCCTGAGAAGGCGCAACAGGTCACTTTCCTGGAGTATAACCTCAGCCATGCTGGTGGAAGGAAGAGAGGGGTCTGTCAGATGATTAATAGAAAGATGTTTAGGTTTGGAGGCATTAAAATTGACAAGCCATCTTTTGCCCCAGTTAACAACGGACTGTCGTTTTGGACATCAGCTGCCATTTTGACCTTGTTGGACTGATCAACCATACTATCGATGCAGGAGTAAATGGTAGTCTCGTCAGCTTTGATGCCAAATTGAGAGCTGATGTCATTGGGAAGGTCGTTAATGAAGATTAAAAATAGCATAGGACCAAGGATGGAGCCCTGGGGGACACAGACATTAGTATGAAAGGCTGTAGATGAGTGGCTGTTCAGGACAACTTTCATTTTACAATTTGATAAGAACGACTGGATAAGCTCAAAAACGTGCCCGGAAAACCGTAACCTTTCATCTTGTGGAGAAGATCTGAATGCCAGACACTGTCAGAGGCTTTCGAAATGTCTAATGCTACAGCCTGTGCTTCACTGTTTTTATCTTTCTGCAATTATCGTTAGTACATAATCAGTTGTCCTGGAAAAATGAAAGCCGTATTGCTTGTCTGTGAAAAGGCCCTGTGATGAGAGATGAACCAATTCAGCATTGATTAGGACCGCTAGGATTTTCCCCAAAAGAGGTAGAGGGCTAATAAGCTGATAGTTGGATGGGTCGAGACCACATGCTTTGTGGGGATCAAGGTTGGAGATGATAGCAGAAACTATTTAAGGGGTTATATGCATATCGCTCAACAGAGAATCGGTTCTAAGTGGGAAGTTAGGCAGAGATACTCCAGATGAGTCAAGAGTAGAGTTTGAGGAGAATTTATGGGCAAAGCATTCGGCTTTATTCGCAGAGGATGATAAATCAATTGAAGAGTGGGGAAATAGACCTTGCACTGATTTAGTACCCTATTAAAGAGACGCCAGTAATCACGAGAGCCAAAGTTTCTAGAGGCTGTGCAGCAGTGCCTCATTCTCTCGGCAAACAGGGACTTAGTCCCTTCGAGTACTAGCTTACATTTGTTACGAGCAGTAGCAAATAGACCCTTGTTATGATGAGGGCTGTCACTCTGGTATAGCCGGAAATAGTGGTTCTTGTGTGCTATGGCAGCCAAGAATTGTGGTTTCACCTGGTATTTCTGAGAAGGGATGAAAGCGTCCATGCTGGCTTTGACCCAAGAAGAAACTTCAGTGGCGCAATTTTCAATTGGGAGGTTGAAGGTGTCGGTCCAAGAGGCGTCACAAAGAAAATCTCAGAATGAGTCGTAATCAGCATGCTGGTAACGAAAAGAGAACTTATGGATAGGGGGTTCCTGTTTAATGGATGCTTGAAAGGAGATATCAATAGCTGCCACGGTGTGGTCCGAGTTACTAAGTGCGCAGTATTGCAAAGCTCGGGAAGAGGAGGTAAGAAATAGATCCAGTATAGAAGCCTGTTGCTCGGTTTGGCTGGGGAAATGAGTAGTTAAGTCCACGATTTGAGCGTGGGATTGGGCAACGGAAAAATTTAATGTTTGTATACCGGCAACATCAGTACTTTTTAGAATGTTTCAGCCACGTGTCGTGGTGAACATTAAAGTCACCAAAGACAAAGATGTACGCGGATGGATGGAGAGAAAGTGCTTTTTCTATATTGTCAGCTACTGCGTCTAATATACTGCAGTCTTGGGAAGAGGTGGGGGCGATAAAGGAAAAGAGGTAGCTGACATAGTTTAGTAGCGAAAGACTGAAGCACATGAAAGAGTAGTCAGCGGCCTCAAGAGACAATTCTCTGGCCATCGGCAGATTATACCGGATGTTAAACACCAAGGTTATGCATGTGAATGATGGAATCTTTTCAGCAACGGAGAAGGTACTCTGGGACCAAGAATGTAAGGATTCAAGTCTGTTTTGCAAAGGGCAAAGATATCTGGCAACCGTTCCAGGAGAAAACATTCTATGCTGCAGAAGTTGGAATGGATACCGCGAATATTGGAGAAAGAAAGATTGAGGCGGGGGTAGTAATTATACGACTTGATCGGAGCAATCTCTCTAAGCGCTACCAAAGAGTTCCGACTCTTAACGACCAGTTGGAAGCAGCAAACTGCTGACTTGGTACCCTCATAATGGAAAGTCACAGCCATTGGCTAGTCTGATCACCAAAAAGTTAAGACAGTTAAAAATCATTGTGGCCCTGTTAAAAGAGAACAGGTAAACGAAACCATATCCTGAACAGGGAACAAGGAGTGAACCTCTGCTCCTGTTCAATAGATATGGAAGGAGTCCGGCCCGGACGACAGGTGAGCGTACTAGTGAGACTCTTATTAACCCGTAAAAAAAAATATTGTGAAAGAATTTTGAGTAATGACTTGTTAGACTGATGTCTACAACCAATTAAAAAATCGGGATGCTAAACAAAAATTTTTTTTCAGCATTGATAAATAAGTGTGAAAGCATATTCTAAATTAAACAAGTTGGGGGTGGGGTTGAATATTTTTTTTAAAATTAGAGATAAATAGCAATGGAGAAAAGAAAATAACGGCAGAAGGAGTGATAAGTGAAAACATTGAAGACAAAAACCAACAAAAGAAAAACAAAAAAAAATACAATAATAACAAAGAGGTTAAAATGTAAAACATTTACAAACAACATGGTACAAGGTTTTCTAACTTACTTACAAGATCTTCATATGCTTCTTTCTGATCTTTGAATTTGACTTTTTTTCTTCTTTTATGGATGTATGAAGCCGACTTGATATCAATAGTTAGTAGATAAGTGAAAAAGATTACAGCCAACTCTGAAATACGTCGCTAATTCCACGGCCAAGTACGATGGGTTGGAGGGGGTGGGGGTGTATAGTCCAGAATCTGTTGCTATTGGTGGTACCTGGGTGGTGAAACATCTTTTACTCGACGGGGATGGGGTAGTGTCATGGGGGGAGGGTGAAGGCTCTTTTAAATGGCGATCTAAATTTGCTATTCTCATTAAAAACGGAACATCATCTTCAGAAGATGGGAGAAGACAGAACGTCACTTCTCTTATGCCAAATATTGAATAAGGCACATACGAAAACGAACAAAACTCGAAACTCCGATGTGAAGTTTGAAAGAAAACATTTATTATTACAATGACATAAAAAAAACAACCATGGAACAGAATACATACAAGGTATACACTTTACAAATAAGCTTGCTTGCACAAAATTTTCCTTTTGTACGTCTTATTATGACAAGATAACCTGTTCGAAAAAATTACAATTGGCTCATAAAAGCAAATATAATTTAAAAAAACAAACTCTTTTGTAGAGGAGTTATAACTCTACAAAAGTGTTGCTTTTTTTAACATTTTCTCTTCATGGAGTGAAAATTACGGACTTTAAGATAACTGTTATCTTAAAGTCCGTAATTTTCACTTCATGAGGACAAAATGTTCATACGACAGATTTATGATCTGACACAACATAATATTCCAAAATGTTTAAAACAAAGGTAAGAGTATTCGTTGCTCACCGAAGGGATGTGGTATGCTTATGTAAGATGAAGAGAGGTAGTTTGAATTAAGTAGCTTTCTTGGATTGCTGAGAGATAATTCTTTGAAGTACTTCATGGCCAATAATAATTGGTGTGTTCAGTTAGTACACTGGCAAAAACTGAAATTCTGGTCGTGAAGAACTGAAAAAAATTCATGTGACTTCAGACACTAGTCTTCTCGGATTAATTTAATTTTTCTCCACATTTATATAAAAGAGAATTTTGTGTAGGCTCACTAATTCCTTTCCTTTTTCTTCCTCAATCCTCTGACTGTAAAAGTTATTTTGCACTCAAAACAAGGCATTCAAAATAAAATAAAAACATTGGCTGCCTTCATTGCGTTGAGCAAAGTCATGTTAAACGGCACAGAATGTAGAGACAGTGATGAGAACTTTTTAATCCCCACAAATCTCTACAGAAGTCTCCTTTTTTCTTTTCTTTTTTTTCCAAAATTGCATTCGTGTTGTTTCTCATAATCTAAGAGGGCTGATCAGAATTTCCATTTCTTAATTTACTTGTACTGTCAAAAAATGACGCAAGTTTATTGAATTAATTTTGCAATTGCAATGTTTCAACTGATAGGCAGTGTGGACACTAGAATCAATACTGCAGGATTACTGTCAAGCGATCTGCAAACTGTCACAATTTCTTTATATATATATATATATATATATATATATATATATGCTACTGGGGGATTAATGGAAGTATGGGAAGGAAGAAACTAGTCTCTTTTTTTTTTTTGTATAAGACTAATAATGTTTCTTGGGTTACTTGCGGTCATGATCTTTCAGATTGCTTATTTATATATTTATTATTTATTAATTTATATTTCATTTGTTTAGGTTTTCTAGTATTTTTATTTGGTATTTGAAATAGTTTATTCATTTTTTTTTTTTTTTTTTCGTCTTTTTAGTCATGTTGTTGCAGTTAACATTCTAGGGAGGCAGTTACCATTTTGATGGTTGTCATGTTTGTGGTATACTTTTCTTTTTTTTTCTAGTATGCTTTTTGCAGCTATTGCTACATTTGAGAGTACTTCTGTTGAATATTTTCTTATGTAGTTTGTTAAATAAAAAATATTACCTAATATTTGTTTTTTTTTATTTTATATTTTTATTATGTAGTCGGTTGAACCATTTGACGTTTCTATTTTCACTGGAATATTTTGTTTTCAGACAGGTGTGATTGTACGTTCTGCCACTATTTTTTAGTCTTATTTCATACCCCCACCCCTCTGTTTTGTTGCTTCATTGAAAGTGTTCTTGTTTGACGAAGAGTGGGATAATTGGCTGACAGTGGGGTTTTTTGTTTGGTTTCGAAAATTGTTTGCTGGGTAAATGATTGGATGAAGTGTGTACGTACAGTTGCCTTTTATTTTTCTGACTTGTTGATGTATATTTTGTGGGATTTTACAGCTACATTTTTTAGTCTACCCTAACCCCTGCCGTTTTTTTTTTAATATCTATTTTGAATCCTATTTCTTTAAAAAAAAAAAATATATATATATTTAAATTTCTGTTGTAATTTCTGTACATTTTTTTTATTTGGCATCTAGTACATTTAGACTGTGTAGAATATTCCGGCCTGTTTCCAAGTTTCGACAGGGATTTTTATGGTTACATGAAATGTTTCCACCCCCACCCTTTATTTTTATTTTTTTTAACTATGCTGTTTCGCCGTTGAAGTGATTTTCAGCAGTGTTTTAAATTTTAGCTGATCTTTTTCTTTTTTTTTCTTCTGTTATTTCAAACTATTGTTCTCATCTTGGTTGATATAGATGTTTGTTACACAACGTTTCAACCAAGTACATACAGTCATCATCAGCTGTTCATTGATTAGCTGGTATGTGATATCTGTTGATAATTGTGATGTGATACTGTTTCTGTTGTCGGTTATTATTCATTCATGTTGAATTGGTGCTGCACATTGAACTCCTGTCCACTCAATTACAATAACATAACCAACTCCTATATCCACTATGCCACCGTCCAAAAGGACGTTATTAGTTCAATACTTGGATCTGGTAGTGCTGCACCAATTCAACAGGAACAAACAACGGATATATCACAATCAACAGATGTGCGATATCCGTCAATCGACGGACACCTGATGATGACTAGACTCTTTTTTCTTTTCTTTTTTTTATTGACCTTAGTTCAGAGTTCATTTCTTGTAGAATAATTTTATTTTTCCTAAATTACTATTTGTTCAGTTTATTAGCTTGCATGTTGGGTTAGCACTGAAATTTTATTTGTGGTCTTTTAGTGCAATCATTGCTTGTGATTCTTGCAAGGCAGATTGTGTAATTGTCTATGTTGAGTTGTGTGATTTTTGGATCAACATATAGCCCCCTGACTTGTGTGTGTGTGTGCGCGCGCGCGCGCTATATATATATATATATATATATATATATATATATATATATATATCGTCTGTTACCCCTCTATATAGATCTCAGGTCCTCTCACACATACTCTCACTAATTTTTCCCGGAGTTGTTTTTACTGTTTTCTTTTTGAATCTGTAGGTCTGATGAATTGGATCGTTCTTACGATTCCAATGGAATAAATTATGACCATGGAATATTAGTGTTTAAGTCTTTTTATTTTATTTATATATATATATATATATATATATATATATATATATATATATATATATATATATATATATATATAAAATCAGAGAAAGAGAGAAAGCCAGCTGAATTTGTAGTGACACATGTTCTGATGATTGCTTGGGGCGTAAAACTAACATACACCTTGCAGTGCTGATTCCTATGTCCACATTGTCTATACATGTTCTGATATTGAGCACTCTTCTCTCAGAAATATAGTAAATTGTAAACATATAATTCATTTTGGCATTAATCAATTCTCTATTATAAAACGATCACAATGTGACTATATATTTATTGGTCATATTTCCTTATCTCCCCTATTTTAAATGAGACCTTAATGAAAAAAAAAAACAATGCTTCATGTTTACAACGGACTATCACTTTGGTAAATAGGGTATCTCAGGCTGGTAATATGTTACTTTTTATTTATTTTGCTTTGGATAGTTTTATTTTTAATGATTTAAAAAAGAAATTTTTTAAATACATGAATATCTTTTAATTAGATAAAACTCCCAACATTACTGATGCAATATGATATAAAAATAAAATCTTAGGTATTGCTGAGCGCGTGTGTGTGCGTGTCAAGAAGAAAACCTTTAAAGATCCATTTCGGTTACAATTTATTTTGTGAATATTTCTATATATTCATCTCTTGAGACCGAATGTTGTTTTGGTCTGAAAGAGATGAATATAAAGATTAGCAAACAGAAACTGAATAGTGTGCTTTTAAATCATTTTAGTTACTTTTTTGTGTATTTGTTCATAGCACAATTAGGGAGGAAAACTGCTGAACTATAGAGCATGTATTGTAAATAAATAACATTTTTAACTAACAAATTTAAGCCTTTGCAGTGAAGGCTCAGTGGTTATATTGTAGAGGACCGCTGGGGGGTGAAGATGAGGAGATATCTTTGGGTTAAGATTTCCTGCTAGTCGGTTCAGCTACATAGGAATGTTGAACTTTAATGAAGTCCAAAGAAAACAAACAAGACCGATATACATGGGTAAAAACAAATATATATTATGGGTAAACAAACATATTAGTACACAGACATGAAAAGTTACATAGTGTTTGTATGGAGAAGTTATGTGTGTGTTTTGTGTTGAGTGTCCGTACGTACTTGTATTGTCCTTAGCGTGTCCCCAGAATATGGGAAACGCTGTATGTGTGAGAGGTCACATATTGGTGTAAGTGAAAAAGAGAAAGTTTTATACCTCGCCTCCGTACAAGGTAGCGGCTCAAGGCCTGAGTCGAAAAAGCGATTTTACCTCATCTCCACGCGAGATGGCCGCCCGAGGCGTAAGTCGGAAAAGAGAAAGAGGGAAAAGGTCAACCAGTATTTATACTCGTTGGAGAGAGACCCCTGAATTAAGGAAATGAGGAGGAGCTAACTCCGACAATATCAGAAGAACAGAAAGCAAGTTTTACTTTAACCCACTTAATGCTCACTGGTCCAAAATGGGACAGTGGTAAGTTAGAGAAACCTATAATTAATAGTAATATTGAATTTTACGATGGGCATTCCATTAATGGGCTAAAAATCTTTGCTGTCTGGAAAGAAAGGCTTTTTATAGTTTAAAAAAAAAATTATCTTAATTCTTGTTCTTTTATTGTCCTCTCTCCTTTAAACTTTTTTTTCCTCATATTCTCTAACTGTAACATTCGGTAATCATTTGCATCCTAGTAGCTTTATTGCCTTGCTTGGGGAGAAATGGTTAAAAAATAAAATGAAACATTGTAGTAGATGAAAGTAAATATTTTTTTTTTTTTTTTTTTTTTTAAAGTGAGTCACTCTTAAACTTTGTAATGCAGAGGATTTTCGAATTCAGTGACTGAGCAAGTAGATTAATTCTTCATATCTCGTGTGGTTGTTTTTCAATTTTTCACATCACCAAGGCTTGCTATTCCCTCTGCCACACCACAGTTCTTGTGACTTCACCACTTCCACAAAAAAAAAAAAATTCCATTGAAACGCCATGAATGAGATAAGAGAATGCGACCAAGTTGTCACAACAATACCAAAAGAAGTTCTTAAAAGAAAGAAAAAGTTCTGAAAAACAGAAGGGATGTTGGTACCATTACCCTAGGGAGGCTTTGCCCGTTAATATTAAATCGCTGGATACTTTAGGTAGGTGATTTAAGTTTTTTTTGTTTTTGTTTTTTTCTCAGTTCAGCTCATTGTTTCCCAGCCGGGTTTTTGCTAGAGGAGAATGTTATGATTGTTATGTATGGGTTCGAGGGGAAACTTTTATATGTAATTTTGATACACTCACGGCGAGGGAAAATATAAAACTTTCTTAAATGTGATTTTGAGAGAAAGTGGGTCTATCATTTCTTTTGCGATGTTGTATAAATAAAGAAATCTACAACATAAATCAGATTACGACTTTTAAGACAGAATCTCATTTTTCTGCCCATAAACCCAATCTTAAGTTTCGGTAAATTCTCTTTGTGTTAGAGCGAGAAATACTTTGATGTTAAGTCAGAAGTGGAAGGGTGGTGGTGATAATCAATCTCGTCTCGTTTGGGTTTGTGGCATTTTAAAACGCTGCTTTTTATGCATCTTCATGTTCAGACATGCATTGCGCGTTCGGAATTGTGATGCCTTCTGTTTTCTACACCTTCACCGATTGGTCCATTTAAAACGCTGAGGTCAAGTTGTTACGAACCAACAGCCTAGGGTACGGTTCTTTTCAATTTCTCTTTTTAAAGCATATTCTTTAGGTATCTCCAATTTTCATGTCGTAAAATTAGACACCGGAGTAAAAAAAAAGTCATGAAATCTGTATAAAACTTTGTTCTATGATCGTTTTTTTTTTCTTCTATTAATCAAAAACAGAATGGAAAAAAGTAAAACTGACACTGAGATTTTAAGTAGAATCAAAAAAAATAAAAACGTTTACTTTAAAAGTAAAACTTTAAAAAGGTTTGCATTGTCACATCATTCCCTTTTTTGGAGATCGTAAAAATGTCGATTTTTAAAATTTTCAAAAATTCATCTATTTTTATCGGATTTTATAACTTTTTTTGGCATTTATGTAAAAGATCTAAGGTTTAAAAAAATGAATTTAAAAAAATGAAAAATCTTTCTTGAAGCTTTTAAATCCAAGTTAAAAATGTCCAATAAGCAAAAATAAAATACTTTTCTGTATTTCAGACTGAACTTAAAATAAAAAAAATTCAGATTATCAGTAAAATCGATAAATCGTTCATATTGACAAATCTGTCAGCACAAATTCTCTTTATTAAAATTTTTTCAAAAAATAAAATGCTTTTCTGAAATGCTATTTGAGAAAAATTAGCTGATTTAAAATTTCTGAATTGAAACAAATACTACTTTTATTTTAAAATATCACAGAAAAAACATTTTAAAATACTGAGGTGGGTGTTTGTCTGAGGTGTTGAGTTGACACATCCATTGTTAGTCTGAGAGTTGGGAAATTTAAGTATGGAGCAGATAATTGTAATAAAATCACATACACACGTGTGTGAGTGTGTAAACTACCCAGTAAACTTTAAAAATTAATCTATTACATTTTAGGTATTTGACTATAACTTTTATGAAGGTGTTTATTGAGGAAATGTTAGAAAATTACCAATAAATTTTAAATTTACTATAGTTACTGCTCTTATTTTCTGATATCTTGTATGAACATCCATATTTACACAAATTGGCAGGATTATACACACACACACAAAAAAAAGATTCTTTTTAAAAATACTGGGGTGGGGTCACTGAATTGTAAGCTTTTCCATTTATGATTACATGATAAATACAGTCTTTATTTCATAACTATCAGTTGTTCGTTAAAAATTGATTCATTATTTTAAGATTTAAATGTTTGTTAATTGTTCTAATTAAAATAAAATTAAAAAAATGAAAAATGATTCTTGTAAAAAATTTTTATCGCCATACTTACAAACAAAAAAAATTCAATTTAAAGCTGTCAACATGAATTTGTGTAGCTGTCCATGAGGTATAAATATTACCTGACCCTCCCAAATTGACTTTTGACTTAGTACAGACTGAAGCAAGCCATTGATGTTATAAAAATACATTGTTTGATTTTTAAATAAAATTTGGCAATGTTTTTGGTGTACTTAAATCAAGTAAAGATTATTAAAGTAACAATATCTCATAAAATTGTCTTGATGCTAATATTATTTTTGTTTTTAATAGATTTTAAAAAAGATTTTCTTTTGTTTACAATATCTAGTTTTGGTTTGTCAGATAGCAGCCATTGTAATTTTTGCCAATTTAAGGGAAAACTTACTTTGCGACTGTTTAATGCAACCTTTATTAAGTATTTTCTTTTTCTTTGCAAGATGTAAATTTGTGGCTTTTCTGTTGTGAAAATAAGAAATTGTAAAAACTCGATTTTTTGTCACTATTATTTGACAAGATAAGACTTTTGTTGGAGGTACCTAAATTCTCTTAAATGTTAAATTGAAAATTAAATCTATTATTTGGGGATTATTTCTGGGCTTTGTTCCCACTGATTTTATTAAAAAAATGTATATGCTAACTTTGATGACAGCATATGCGCATAAGTTTTCAACTTGGAAAGAAAATACAAGTTGAGTGATTTTGCAAGTTATATTGATTTCTCATTATCTCAAAGCCTTTCTATCAATCTCTATTAAGTGTGGAATGACATTGATATGTTGCTGTTATGACGACGAAATGTTTTTGTGGATCAACCTCAAAAATAAGCTATAATAGCAGCCTTACTGCTAACAAGAAAAAAATACTGGGAGTGACAAAACAAATAGAGATAAATTGTGGTTGAGATGAGTTTTTATTACATGTGATTTACATGGTTCAATCACTTTGGGGGTATCATTATAAGAAGTTGAAATGGATAGTAAAGGGAGCTAACCCTTTACCATTCAAAAATCAACCTTGGACAAAAAGAAGGCTTGCAAATATAATTTATATTTGCAGACTTCACTGTTAGGAGAGTGTCCAAAGAACAAGTGGGCTTTGTGGATTTTGTATTCCAATAACATCGGAAAGAAAGGCTCTATAAACATGTGATGATTATGGCTGTCATTTGCAAAAGAGGAAGATTTCAGAATAAAGTTTATTGTGTGGCCTCAAAAGGGGCTTTTAATTGGACAGCAGTTTGCTGATCAGTCCCAGATTAGTAAGGGTTTCAAGTTAAAGGTTGATATTTGAATGATAAAGGGTTAACTCCCTTTTACTATCCTTTTAAAATTCTTATACCATATATTGGTTGTTGGAGACTGAGAGTTTGTTCAGGATATAACACAAGGTAGTAGTCGAGATAGACAGTTTGAGAAAATCAAAGCGTATATAGATTTGCAGAATTCTGATAAACTTTTCTGCATTACTGTAGAAATACTCACAAAATAGTTTGTACGTACAGTGTAAGATATTTATCAATGGGCTTTACATAAACTGGTTATTGAATAACAATAGAGGAGGTGGTAACTCTTGCTAAATACAGAAATCTGGTTAAGTCAGGGTTGCTAATTCCCTAAAATGAAAATGTTGTTTCCCAACTAAGAAACCTCAATCACTGTGGTTAGGTTCCCAACCATGGAGGTGTGCAGACTCCCTTAGGGACAAATTCCCAACCAGGAGTCCCTGGATCCACAAAGGTGAATTAAATCAGTTTGGTATTTTTTGAATGATAGGAATTCATCTGTAACAGATTATTTTTCTATGGTCAGTGCAAAATAACCATTCAATTAGAATGGAACAACTGGATTTTAAGGAAAACAATTATTAAAAAAAAAAAAAATGTAAAAATTTCTTTTCGGCAGTGCAAATATCTTGGATGCATTTTTAATGAACACATTGGTATTTATTCATTCAAGATCAGCAATTTTACATGTTTGGAATACAACCTCAAATGAAATTTGGTGATTTATCCGAAAAAGCAATTCAGAAATTTTTTTCTTTAAATGCACATAATTTTTATAAAGAATCATTGATTCTCAAATTATGAGATAAAATCGCCTACAACAGTTAATGCCGGACACATAAACATGCAACATAAAAATCCATTTTGCATTTTGTGTAATGGTTAGCAACCCTAGCATAAGTAGAAGAGTTTTAAATTGCTGTTTGAGTTGAAAGATGGATAGCAAGAATCTTTTATGTGCCATATCTCTTCAGAACATGGGCAATCGTGGCTTTCCATATTTTTTGTAGCACTAAGCAGTGTAGTATTTTATAAGGGGATAAAATTCAATCCAGAAGTTGCACGTCTCGAGAAATCCTCCTTCACACCCTGTAACGACTCCGATCCAATTCATCGGCCACATGTGGCACCTGTTCAGGTCGAGAAGTCAGTGATGGTTGAGGTGTGACCAAAAATTTGCATGACATTCTCATATAAACAAGTCATGTGCACTCTTTCTTTCTTTTCTGATGTAGGATACACGTGATACACTGTCACTTGGTTTGATGAGGTGAGTTGTCATTTTCTTTGCTTGTTACAAGTCCTGGGCATGATAAGACTATATCTGGTAGCAAGTCATTTGATTGGAAGAGTGGAGGTTTTGAGGAGACTAGAACTACCTTTTAATTGCTGTAGTTCTCCAGGTCCCACTGACCTGGAGTGGTATCACCTGTTAGGGTTCCAGCTATGGGCAAATAGTGCCCCCCAAAACAAAAAAAAAACAAGAAAACACTATGAAAGTATAAAAATATATTTTTATATAAAAAAAAATTACCAACAATACATTATATCTGCAGCTGAAGGCACACAGTTGCGTCCAAAATATTTAGATTTCAGAATTAAATAACCTCTAGTGGTTGATAGGCTGCCAAACAAAGTCAACTAACCAACAAGCTTGTTAGGTTAATCACTGTTTCTTTTTGTAACTCTTGCCTTCAAAATATCCTGTAAGTGTCAAATTCTCCATGCCCTCTTTCCTCATATCCCGGAAATTTCAATTGTCTAAATACAATTGTTCTTTTTGGTTTCCGTTTTTCCTTAAAACTTCCCTGTTGCTCACATGTTCTGTCCAGGATATTACCAGTAAGCTTCTGTAGAATTTGATCTCCATTGCCTCACATCTCCTCTTCATCTGTGAGGAGATTGTCCAGCATTTACTGCCATATGGAAGGAAGATTATGTAGTGTTTGAGCACTTTTATTTTGATTTCCAACAAAATTCTCCTATCTCTTAATACTTTTAAGTTACTGAAATAAAAATCCTATATCTTCAGAATATGTATATGCACTGGTTGTCACTTTTTACCTTTTCTTAAACTGAACCATTGTTATATAACCTGATCCTTACAGATAACTTGCCTTTACTAGGATCTCTTTTATATTGGTAAAGTATTTTATATTGGATGTGTGATTTGTATAACTGATGTCAACACAGAAAGTGGATTCTGCATGCAGAGTTCAAATTCTAACAGTTGTGTGTTCATTCTCCACCCAAGTAGTAGGACTTGTATCTGGAAAAATCATTATCTCTGAAAATTTGTTAATGCAATATTCCATAAAATAAATTATTCTCACAAAAAATGTTTTGGCTTTAAATAACCCACAAAAGGTTGATCAAATCTGTTTCCCCACCTCAGCTATGAATGAAATCGCCTATGTGGGAGTTTGGGGCTGGCAACTCTACCCTGTAAAAAAACCTACTTGCTACAGGAACAACCACAGCAATAACTAGCATCATGAGGCTATGGCCTTGTTCTCTACAGGGGATTCTACTGGCACTGAGGAGGAGGAAGATTTTATATTGATATTTTGTAAAATGTTTTTACATTGTTGTAGTTTTTAACTATCAAAAATAAAATTGAATAAATTTTATTATTAAATGTATTGGTTATGTTAGTGAAATTGTATACATGCGCGCCTACACACACACACACACACACACACATTTAGATGAAGAGTAGAGAAATAATTGTATCACACCTGTACCACCAATATAGATTTTGATTGAGGTTTGTTTAATAACCAGTCTCTAATGCAAATCCTTAGTAAAAATAAGGCTACAAAAGTTGTTTTTATTTAAGGTGATTTGTATAGCAGCAAGTTGTGTAGGTGGAACTCATTAAAATTCAACCTAAATTACCAAATGAGTAACAAATAAATAAATATACGGACTTTACGTTGTAGGAAACAATTGTAAAGTCTAGTACAGAAAAGATACTATGAATATGAAATGCGTGATTGAAACATTAGGAGGGTAATTTCATATCCAGATCTTTGAACTCCCATCTGACTGAGGTATAATAGTTTGATTCTGGAGGCTAGGTAGGTAAAGGTGCAGTGGGCATAAAGGAGGGGGACTACTTTTAAATGTATCTAAAAATGCATCTGCCTTATGCTTTCTACGGACTCCATTTTTATTTGCTTATCTTAATGTGAAAAAGTCTCGCAACTGATATTTTTTTTGCAGAATCCTTTCATCATTTGCTACTTGACGGCTATTCTCCACCATTTGTTTGGCAAGGGATGTCAAAAATATACACACGGCCTACATTGTCTAAACCCAATATCTGATAGCAATCTTAATTTTTCTTTCTTTCTTTCTTTATATCAACTTTCTATTATTTTTACATAAGTCAGCTGTCATAAGGTGAGTAAACATATTTTTTGTTAGTTGTTCGTTTTTGTTTAAATATAAAAAAAAAAAACCTAAGGTTTAAAATGCATTTTAAAAATGAAAATCTTTCTTGAAGCTTTTTTAGTTTTAATTCCAGGCTAATAGATAAATTTAATATTCCTAATAAGCAAAATACTTCAAACCAAATTTAAATTGATTGGAATCTCTTTCTTTTTTTTTTTTTTTTTTTTTTTTTTTTTTTTCACGACTTATCAGTAAAATCAATAAATTTGTCCTTTTTTGACAGATCTGTCAACACAACATAATTCCTTTTGTCTGATATTTTTTGTATGCATTTTAGGTACTTTAGCTTTAAAAAAAACTTAGGAAGACGCTTGTTAAAAAAAAAAAAATGTTAAACAATTAAAAGTAAATTTGAAAATTATCAGAAAATATGAGAGGTATCTATAATGTCATGTACAGACATCCATATGTACAAAAATCAACACATTTATACACAAAAAAAGTCAAAACTCTTTTTAAAATAGTGGTGGCTGTTGAATTGTAGTGAAAAATGTAAAATTTTTATAAATTATTGTAATTAAAATTTGAAAAATGAAATGAATTCTTGTAAAAATTCATTATACATCGAAAAAAAATTTTCCTTATTTTTTTTCTTCTTTTCCATAATATATTTTATTCATAAAAGCAAATAAAAGCTTTTCTAATTAAAAAAAAAAGTTTTAGTTTATTGAATTTTTATTTTATCATTCAGAGCAGATTTTCTGTAACTGGTGTTCTGTTTTGACAAAAAAAATTGATTTAAATTCTCTTTGAACTTGTCCTTTTATAACAAATATAAACATTAAGTGCTACAAAAAATATCTCAATTTCATAAAAATTAAACTAGTCGCAATGGGTAACAGATATAAAAGCAAAAAAAAAATTTACAAAGACTTTCTAAAAGAAACGTTTAAAAAATAATTTAATTCGTTTCTGAATAAATTTAAAATATCAGTAATGCGATCAATCCTAACTTCAGTCATTTTCTCACAGATGTGACATAGCTTCTTACCTATATTTTCATGGCATTTGTTCTAATGAGCTGTTCTTCTTAGTGTCTCAACTACATGAATTTAAATGTAACTAAGTCTCACCATTTTACTATTGAACTAGGTAGATGCAACCGTATTTTCTATTCTAATAGTTTCTTTTCTCGCCCGTGGAAATTCTCTTCCAGTTCCTTGCTTCCCCTGACACTTTTAATCTTCAATAATTTAAATGCAACATCAAACACCATCTTCTGTCTCCTTGAATCCTGTTCCTTTATTGTCCTTTTCTCATCTCTCCTCACTAAAGTCTTCTCTTTCACTCTGTAACCTAGTAACCATGTCTCATAGTCGCATTATCACCTTGCTTGGAATGAAATAATGAAAAAAAAAAAAACAACTCTTGAAAATTTAATAAAAATCTATTATTTGATTTTTGCAAGAATTTCCAAATCAATGTATTTTTCACCACAAACTTTTTTGAGTAATTATTGTATAGTTTATATTTTCTGTATGACTTTTTGAGTAATCCAGTATTTTTTTGTTTTTGTCTATACAATTAACTACATTGTTAGATGTGAGAAAAATTCTTAATTAAAAGTAAAAAATATTTAAAGAAAGCTAATAGCACAGAAATTAAGCAAAAATACAGCCAGACTTCCTCTAGTAAGATATTCCATCATTATGGTAACATGAGCCATATTCACTTATTGGTGTCTCCATAATGTCTCGTGTTATCCTTACACTGGAATATCTCATTACTGCCTGATTGATATATAGTCACATTGTTTGAATAGATTTAGCCCTATTAAAATTTTGTCAAAAGAAATTTTTGTAATTTTTCAAAAACTCATCAAAAAAAAAAAACTAATTTTTTTCAATTCTAATTAATCTTATATTCAGATTATGTCCAAATATTTAATAGCTAAAAGATTTTTTAAAAATGTTGAATAAAAGACTTTTTTTCTTTCTTTCTTTTTTTTTTTGCATTCATTTTTTTTCATTTTCTTTTTTCTTTCTCTTTTTTTTTTTTGCATTCATTTTTTTTTTCATTTTCTTTTTTCTTTCTTTTTTTTGCATTCATTTTTTTTCATTTTCTTTTTTCTTTTTGCATTCATATTTTTTTTCATTTTCTTTTTTCTTTGCATTCATTTTTTTTCATTTTCTTTTTTCTTTCTTTTTTTTTTTTGCATTCATTTTTTTTTCTTTCTTTTTTTCATTGTGACAATAGGGCGGAAAATTAGAAAATTATCCATTCTTTTATATTATTTATTAAACACTTGTGTAGACTTTGGTAACACAAAATGTTTTGTGCTTTGCTTAAATTCGACAAACTTTTATTTAATTAATTTATTTAAATTTTCTATAAAATTAAAACCCAATTTTACTGGTTGAATGAAATTCAAATAAAACAAACACTATTAAAATCAAAACTTTTATTCAACCAAATTGTACGAATGTTTTGCAATGAAATGGCCCCAGTTCTTTTTTATGAAAATGAACTTATTCTACACGATAACAATCTACAACTTGTTAAACTTGGCTTGTTTTCTATAAGACAAAAAAAATTTCAGCAGCAATTTCTGTTAATTCAAAAAAATGTATACGAACAGAATATTTGACCTGTTTATATTTTCCAGGTTAAAGAAATATTCTTGCAGCCGCTTTGGAGGTATATGGGTAAATTTGCTTTTTAAGCCCCACAAAGAAAATCTATTACAACTTTCCCAAATATCGTCATATTTCCTGATTTCCATGTGTGTATGCTGAACTCGAAAATAACGCCCAAATTTTGATAAAAGCTACCGTTTTGAAGTTTTGAAGTGGGTAATGATGAACACAAGATCAGCTCAACCAAGAAGCCCTTCCAACAAAAAAAAAAAAAAAAATTTATCAGATTTTGAGAAGTGGTTAAGGCTGATAATTTTTCTAATATAGCAAATGGTTCACATATTCAGGCTGTGGTTCAAGCTACATAAGTCTTATTAAATAGCCATTCCTTGTAACTCGGTCGTATTTGCCTTCATTCTTTATACATTGATTTATTCAAACTTTTTTCTTTATCCTGAATGTTTTAGTTGTTTTTCAGTGTCTGTACTCACCAGCTTTCTTTAAGCAACTGTTGTATTTGGTTATAATCTCTAAATTTATCGCAGCTTTTGGGATCTCTATTAAGCTGGCATAGTGGATATACACATCATCTAGCAGTTGTGAGTTCAATTCCTGGATCAAGTAGTGAAATCCATGTACTCTGGTTTAACAGGAATGAACAAGAAACAACAGATAAAAATTACACATGTACAAAATATCAGTCAAAAATAATGTCCAGAAGGTACTTGGCTGAAATTCTGCATCTAAAACATCTACAATAATTAAAGATGGAAGCAATGGTTAGAAGGGATTGAATAATTCTCGGTACATTGATAATTCCTCATGCTCCAAAATCATTCATCTTAATAGTATCACTTTCTACTCAGTTCAGTTACATCCAAATATGATGGCTGCTTTTAGATTAATAAAGTGTATGTAGAACAAATTTCAACCTACATTTTTACACACACACACACACTATTATTACTAATAACAGAATTTTATGTCTCTTGACTGTCGTGGATTTTGTTCCCACTCTTTTTCAGATTAGTTTTCTATCTTCTAATTTTTGGTTTAGATTATTAAGCAGTCTTTATCTTACAAAGTTATTTTACACTGTTTACATGCAAACTACTGTCCTCACTTTTGTTATCAAGAAGGGAACAACAACAAAGATGCAGACAATAATATCTCTTCATCCCAGAAATTCAGACAGAAATTCTAGTGTTTTTTTATTTTTTCCTTTCTCAGCTTTGGTTTGATCTTTGTTTCAATTACCTTGAAATATATATTATTTTAAATTTTGCACAGAATGCTCAAATATAGTCAAATTAACCAAAGTGTTTGGTGTATAACACGGAACTTTAGAAATTAAAATTATTTACCCATCCATGATAGTTTAATACATTAGCCATCATCAGGTGGTGTAGTTAAGCTACATTTGACATATACAGGGTGACCCCAAAAAACGAACTTTTTAACAATCCAATAAAACCAAGAGTGATGGAAGAAAAATATTTAATTCATAGTAATTGAAACCTTAAAACATGCCATTTAAGAAACAATGATGGAATTTTCATTTTTTTTAAATTACGTCTTGGAGATGGCGTCCTCCTGTACGAATGCATTCTTGAAATCTGCTGTTGAGATTCCTCATTGACTGCTGCAATATCTCAGCTGGGATACTGTGAATTTCATTCTCGTTACTAAAATGGCGAAATGTTTACTTGCTTAAGGTCACTGTCTCGCAGTGTTGCCACTTGCTCATGTCTGGCAATACGCACTTCAAAAATTCCTGTTTTTTTTTGGTCACCCTGTATAAGTCCTTACAAGCTTTATTTAGACAGTTTGAGTTTTCTAAACTAGTATAACATTTTCCCATGTGTGTAATTCACAAAGATAGATGTTTTGCCATTTATTTATTAATTTTTTTATGATTTTTATAACAGCAGAGAATAGCCAGTAGATCATTCACAGTCACCCATGTAACTTTATTGATATTAATTTATACACAGGGGTTTTTCTCCAAATCCTTTTCTCAATAAGAAAAACAAACCCGTTTTAAATTTCTACTGGCCTTACATAACCAGGCAATAGATGTCGTCAATTTTATCACTTCCCAACAGTGTGCCTAGTCAACTAATCTGGACTTAGTATGGTATAGAGGCAAAGGAGACAAATTGCAGTAGAAAGATTGTGTTATACAACCTTACAAATAGTAAGTGCCTGCCTTAAAAAATCAGCATACAGCATCCAAGTCATTACCTGGGCTTGAACACAGGCCATTGGCATAAATATATAACTATCTCAATCATGCTAACATACTGATCTGTCAGTTTGCAGTGATAAATTTTGAAAATACATATTGGAATGAAAGCTTTAGAAAGAGTGTAATGTATGTATGTATGTGTGTGTGTATATATATTATATAAGTGAACATTGAAGTCAACACTCAGAGATGACAGTCTGTTTCATGCTGGACGCAATTGTCAGACTGCGAATGCTGGATTTTTCCTTGGCTATTTATATATGTGGGTCAGTGGTGTATTGTGGGTAATCTATTCTGGCGGTTATTTGCGCGAGTGACTTGTATAGTCAAATTAACCAAAGTGTTTGATGTAAATTTAAATTAACCCAAACAAATAAATAAATAAACAAACAAGCAAGCCACTCGCGTAAATAACCGCCAGAATAAATTACCCACAATGCACCACTGACCCACATATATAAATAGCCAAGGAAAAATCCAGCATTCCCGGCCTGACAATTGCGTCCAGTGTTGACTTCAATGTTCACTTCTATATTTATATTTACATACTCTCTCTGATATTGAGCACTTTATCTCATAAATATAGCACACCTTAAAACTATATTTCTTTTTATATATATATATATATATATATATATATTTATTTATATATATATATATATATATATATATATATATAATTACACCTGTAGCATGAAACTCAGTTGTGCTGCATGTGAGTATATTTATTAATATATACTTAATAGTGGTGTTATATTACATCGAGCACTATTTTATTAAGACCAGCAAGCAATATATATATATATATATATATATATATATATAGTTTTAAATTAATTATTTTATAGAAAACTTATGAATAAAATACTTTAGTTTCTTTCAGTTAGTCTACTATTCTTACCTTGAAATATGTACACTTGTATGTCACAGGTGTTTCTGCCTGTGTTGTTTACAATTTAAAAAAAAAAAGAAAAAAAAGTGAAGTCTTCTCAGAATTACAAAGGCATTTCTTTACAAGATAAATAATCCAGTCAAGTGTCGCTGATGATTCATCAAGTCAGTCACTATTTGCTTGAGCAATCAACTGTCCTGTTTATTCTATTTCAGGATAAAACTACAATTCTGCACTCGGATTAATTTATTTTTGACTCAGTACTCACAAGTACCTTTTGAAATAGGAGAAATTATATCTTTGTCTTATTGAAAAATCTGAAAATAGGTCATCATTAATAACCTGGTTTAACTCCACATTTTGCTCTATACTTGTGGCCTTGTACCAGCCTGAGTAAATAAACTAAATACTTTAGAATCTGAGGCCAGTGTAATATGCCTGAGTGGCTCTAAAAGTGGTCTGTAGTTCCTTTGAAAGATTGGTGCAATACTGTCTTCCAACTTCCGTTTTGTTTTTCATGATGCTATTTGCTGTAGTAAACTAAGTTTACTAAATATCTATATGGATGCCAAGATTAACAAGTTAATCTCAAGTTCAGTTTTTTCTTTTCTTTGCAGATTAAAGCCAGAAAATATTTTTAGATGGGAAGAATTTTGGGGGAGATGATGTTTTCTTGATACAGGTCTTATTAATTGACCTATATTTGGGGGTTGGAGAGGATCTAAAAATATTGCAGAAATGCATTTCGCAAGAGTATTTGTGCATATTTAAATATAACAAACCTGACTGGAATTGGACCTCGGCTCTGATTCCCAATTTTGAGCAATTATCCATTACACTACCCACATGTATAAGCTTAGAGTACCTGGTATTCCTAAGCAGTCACCCATCTAGGTACTGACCAGACTCAACATTGCTTAATTTTGGTGATTGTACAAGCCCTACTGGGTGCTCTATTATTTGTGAATAAACAATTATTGTAGCTAATGTATGTTAGGGCCGAAATATACTTGCTGTAACCTGTATTTAGTCACTTTCCTAAGGTATAAGATGAATTTAAAAAAAAAAAAAAAACTTTCTTTAAAGCTTTTATTTTAGTTTTAATTACAGGTTAATAGATTTTTAATACTTTTTATTTCAAAACTAATTTTAATTAACTGGAAAGAATTTTCATTTTGAAATAGTTAATAATCGCTGATTTACGCAGCATTTTTAGCTGTCAGTGCAATATAATTCTGTTTTTTAAATTTTCAAAAATAATTTATACTTTTCTGAAACTTTATTTGGGAAATATTAACTGATTTAAAGTTTAATTAATCTTATTTGAAACAAACATTTCTTTAAGTTCAAAATATTGCAGAAATGCATTTTTTTTAACACAGATGTGTAAGGTGTTGACAGCTTGACTGACAGACGGAAGTTTATCTAATTTTTTTCTATGGTGGACATATCGGTAAAAATTACCTGATGAATATAACATGTGCACCTTTTTTCTAAAATAATTTAATTCATTTGTGAATAAGTCCTGAAAGTTTCATTAAAATCTGACATTTTAACAACAAAGAATTTCCAAATCAATGTGTTTTTTCACTGCAAAAAGACACTAAAATTTCCTATACTAATCTTTGTTCCCTTGACGCAAGGAAAACGAGATTATTAATCAAAATTCCGAACTTTCTAAATAGGATAAAAAATATAATTTAATAACCAAAATATCCTTTCGTCTTTTCTCTTAAGAATAACAAAGATTTTGACAAAACTTTGCTTTTAAATTTGGGTCTTTTTTTTTTTTTTTTTCATCATGGTATGCTTATTTATTAATAAATCAGTGGAGGTACCTAATTATAACTTTGTTTTTGTTTAACGAGGAAATTGCAAAATAAACACTTTCTATACAGGAAACATTAGGCATTGATTGACCAAATTGTTAATAATTATAGTTGGTTAGAATTTATAAAATCTTTTTCTTAACAGTTTTTCAGGAAATTAGACTTCTCAGGTCCACTGAAGGTGATAACAGATTCTAATACTGATTCGAGCTTCTTTGCAAACCTTTTATTTTTGGTAACGTGGAAAGTTAACTACTTGATCATTATTTTCTTTCTAAGATATATGTGTTATTTATTTTACTTTAAATTAACATCAGTGTAACAAAAGAATATTTATCACAAAGTAAACTTCTCTGAAAGTCCTTTTATAATGTATAAATAAAAAATTATTTTTCCTCTTATATTGAAAAAGACATTTGTGTGTATATTGTAAAGGTACATAGAAAATATTGTCAGGTCTTTTTAATAATCTCAAAGTTGGAAGATCTCTCAGAACAATATTTGAATTTCCCAGATAAAACATTGTCAACGCTTGATTTGTATTTCTTTCATCTTATTCCTGTTGGTTTTTAATGCAAATCAGTCATTCTACAATTATGAGTATGCACGTTGGTAATGTAGACTAAGCCACTGCCAAAATTCAAATATGCATCCTTTATCTTCAAGAAGTCTGCTTGTCTAGAGCAGCTGCTTTACCAATTAGGCCACAAAGACCGACAGGTTATAGAATTTCAAGTCTAACTATATATGGCCATATCACTTTGAAACACCTGGTTCTCACACAATTGCTGAAGTTAAGCAACATCGAGCCTGGTTAGTACTTAGATGGGTGGCTGCTTGGGAATATCAGGTACTGTAAACTTGAACGTGCAGGTGGGATAATGACTTTGGATTGTTAATTTGAGGGCCAAGTTCAAATTCCCTTTGGGTTTGTTATATTCACATATATGCAGATGGTATGAATCCCTCACTTCTCCACCACCCAGCTATGGGTTAATTAGTAAGACTTGTATCACTAAGCCATTACCAGCAAAAATAATTCTTACAGTCTAAAAATATTTTCTGGCTTTAAATAATTTGCAAAAGGTTGATCATCATCCTTCAACCATACTCTGGATCATCGGGTCAATGCGAACGGTCCTGTCTTTACCCGTATAGTATGTAGTGCACCAGGAGTACATGCAGTTTTGAATTCATTCTCCTAGACCGGTTGCCATCCAAGGCTATAGAACCCAGTCTGCCCTGCTATTTACCCATAGATGGGGGAGAGAAGAGGATTCATACCTTTCCCAAGGGTATTAGGACGTAAGTGAATGCAATGGATCCAACTGGAATTCAAACTCAGTTCTCCAATTCCTTAATCCGAGCCGCTATACATTACTCCACCATGCCTCCTAAAGAGTTGTTAAGCTGAATAAAACGAATCGGTCAATCACTCTAACTAGTAATTATTTGAATTGTTTAGAAATTATGAATTTTTTACTAGCATTTTTTTTTTTTTTTTTTTTTTTTTTTTTATTTCTGTTGGTTTTTATCACAACTCTCAGATTGGCATTCCAATGTCTTTATTCAGAAGTTTTTAAAAAGTTGTGATTTAAAGAAAAAGAAAAAAAAACTAACTAAAATAGCATGAAATACTAATCAAAAATTCATGTTTTTCAAATAAGGATTCTTTATTATTCAGAATTTTATTGGTTCAAAATATTTTGATAGATGCACTGATGTAACTTGCATTTCTTATTTTTTTAATGGCACTCTTCAAATGGGGAGTCTGGTTCTCTGAAAGAGGACCATTTCAGAAGACACTGTTCCAGAAAAAAAAATGCTATCAAACCACCAGCTTGAAAATGTTGACTGGATTATTACTGTACATCCTAATCCATATTGTCTCTTTCAAATGCAGAAACCACCAAAGTTTACACATCAAATAAGTGTCTCAACTTTAATTTCACTAATTAAATGACAATTTCACATTCATTTATACCTAATGCTTATATACATTGATTCCATCACTTAATTGTATTGTATTCCATCACTTAATTGTATTCCATTTTGAATAATTCAATAAAATTTGGTTGGGGATAACAGCTTGTAAAAGTTATGTTAATGTTAGCACCTTGTCCTTGCGGCCATATGCAAATATGTCAATATGAAATACTTGTGCTAAATGGTGATTAGGTTCTCCAGCTTGGGAACAGTAGGACTGTGCATCCTTTCATCATCTGGACACGGCAATAAAACTGTACTCAAGGTCATACTTGAGTGTGTCCATAGCACACATTCTTAAAAGTTGCCTGACTTGCTAAATAATAGCTTATTGTATTTGTAATTGTCTGCTTTTGTTTATTTCTGTTGCTTCACAAAATAAAATATGGAAAGAATGCCAACAGTGTGTTAAATTTGGATCTTATGTACGAGAAAAGTACAGGAAAATGGATGCACATATCTTTCTTCCCATTGTTTGACTGGCATCCAGTCAGATTGTACTCTATCAGGATATTCAAGTAGTAGCATTTGCTGGGGATAAAGTGACACCAAGTCTCCTCAATACACCAGCACTCTTCTCATATTCCTGCCTGGTTGTTGGGGACTAGAATATGCAAATTATATCTCTCTGCTGAGTCCCCACTACTAAAGGGATCACTGTCCAAATAATTGCTTTATAGATTTCAGTATTAAAATAACCAAATAGTATTTACCTATCCAACCCTGAACAAAGTCAATGCTTACAGACAGAATATAAACAACCAATATTTATTCCCAAGCTAAGTAAATGTTTTTAAATTCTCCCTTGTTTCTTTAGGATTGAGTTTCCAATTCCTTCTAAAGTCTACTTCAACTCTATACTTCTAACATCTCGCTTTGACTTTTTGTCACATTCGGTAGTGATGTGGGTGCATTAAAAAAATGTACCCTGTTAACGTCTCTGCTTAAACTCTGAAATTTTATTTACTATTTAATTTTTTTCTCCTTTTCACTAGGAATAGATAGGTTTGCCTATTATCCAGTTCATAGTCCTCCCAATCTTTTTGAACAGTAATAGTTTGATCCCTTGTTTCCTGTTTAGGTTTGGGTTTCTTTCACTCCCAGTAACCCCTTGTTTTAGTGACATTATCTCTTGCTTGGGGTAAATTGATTAATTTTTTTTTTTTTTTTTAAATTGAAATTCAAATATATATATGAATTAAATTTACCTGAGTAAATTCTTATACTCAAATACAAAAAATACTAACTTTGACATTAAATAACCCAAGGATTGTTGCTAATTTGGGGAATGTTGCCATCGTGAGTGTTTTGCCTTTTCCATACTCTTATAAAATTTAACTTTTTCTGTTAGTCTATTTTATGCTCATACTTGGTTTTCATAATTGAATCCCTGCTAGTTGTACAGTTCCCATTAGTTCACTGTTCCTACCCAATCACATTATTACATTCACTTATCTGTGATAGTTTAACCCTTTTGAGACAGACCAGCCAGATTTGGCCTGCCAAGTATAATCGGGTTTTATTTGGATTAGGTTTCCATAGAAACTAATAAAAAGCAAATAATACTGACAAAAAATGTCTCCATTATATAATCTGAATATAAGCTGACCAGAATGTATAGAAAGTTAACTTGTGTAAATACCTCCAGAAATTGAATTTAAATTTGACATACCTTTTTAAAATCATTTACCTTACAAAGATTTCAGAAGGGTTAATTTCTATCGCTATACAGCATTTATTTATTTTTCTATATCCTACTCATCCAATCACAGTGCTTGCACGGATTCCTGTGACTCTGTTGCCATCCAATACTATTATTCATCATATTCTGGCAGTTGAGAGGGGATTGCAGTCTGTCATTACAAATCTGCTTGATATAGATCTTGGCTTGTCAGCCTCTGCTCACTCTTTGTACAAGATCCCACAAAAGAACTTCACTAATAATTTCATCTTTCTCTCCAGCAATACCCTGTAAATCTAACTGTGTGCTGTTTGATGTTGCCTGATACTGAATGAAGGTTCCCATATAATTGCTCATTGGTCAGATGACATTCAAAGCCACTCTTAGCATGCCATTCAATCTTTTTTTTTCTCCAGTTTTAAGGTAAGGGTCCATGCTAAGCAGCCATACAACAGAACAGAAGTTACATTTGTTTGAAAAAGCTTCATTTTCAGGTCTGGAAAAGTAGATTTTCCACAAGAGAGAACTTTACCAATGCATGTTTTTACATCACTTTTACGGCTAGAGATTTTAGTACCAAGATAATTAAATTCTTCTGTACAGTTGAGTGATATGCCAGATACCATTTTTGATTGTTCCATTTTGATTTAAACATGTATTCTGTTTTGTCTGAGTTAACATGGAGACTGGTACCTTTTGGCTGAATGTCCAAAACTATGGAGAAGTCTCTATAACATAGTCCACCTTAATAAACTTGTTCTGGATACATATTGAATTTTATATATGTAGTATAAAAACTTTTTGTTGAAAAATTACAATTCTATGCCCCCTCACCCCTACCTAAAAGTGAAGACTTAATAACCAATGACTGTCTTTTCTCATTATGCCTTGACTTACGCCTATTTTTGTGTCGTTATAAAATTCCAATGTTCTAGTAAAAAAAAGATTCAGAAGGAAAACTCTTCCTTTGGATTTTTTGAACAATCAGAAGTATGACCCCCCCCCCACACACACACACACACACACACACACACACACACACACAAGCACACGCACCTCGATCATTTGAAATGGTAACCTTGTGATCCTGGGAACCCAAATATAAACAATGTTGCTGGCTGATAACTATTCATTCACATATCATTGGAATGATTGCTCTTTATATAATGTATGCCTGTCTTGAAAAAAAATATATATCATTGCAGCTGAGTACAACTAAAAACTGCCAATTTACAGGGAGACACAGAACAAGCTTTCATCACATTGCTGCTATTTAAAAAAATAAAAATAAAAATAAAAACCTTTTGGCCTTCCTTACAAATAATCTTTGAGACTGGTTGCTACATTTGACCTCAAATGCTGACGTGTCTAAATTTCACAACTCCCAGTGAACTTTCACTGTACACCTTTTTGACATTTTTGATTTTTAGCAATCATAATGTTCTAATTTTCATGAAGTGCTCAAAAGAATATTTTGAGCAAGACATTGTACTCTTCTTTCATTTCCCAATTTAAATTTGTGAATAAATTTCTCTTCAATTTCACACCAAGTAAGACTCTGTCATCTCTTGTGCACCTAATCACCCACTAAATTTTGTTTTATTTTTTTCTGTATTGGAATAAAACTCCAATAGGAGTGCATCAGAAAACTTTAAATTTAACTGAAAATTCTGAAAATTAACCTCGGTATCCACTTTTATATTTACATACGCTCTCTCCCTGATATTGAGCACTTTTATCCTATAAGTATAGCATACTTTAAAACTATATTTTTATAACTCTTAATTTGCTTTTTTATGGCTTATCAACCTTTTTACAAGTTATTTAAAAAGCTAAAAAATATTTGGATTGTAAGATTTTTATTTTATTTTATTTTTTATTTTTTTTTTTTTTTTTTGTTGAGGTAATGATTTACATATATAAAAATAAATATCTGTCCACTTGTATATGAGTATACCTGTCTACTAGAGGGTAGCCAATTCCTGTTGCAGATGCCTTCCCAGGCCCATTTTGTGTTTATTCAACACCCACTGAGCCCCACCTGAGGTTTATACTGCAACTATGCTGAGTGGACCTTAGTTACAGTTTCTGGGAGAGAGCGCATTATCTGGCGTGATCAACAGTTTGAACAAGGCCAGCATGCTCAAACCCTCGGTCATGATGACTTGTGGCTTTGTGCTAGCACAACTATTGATGACCCCAAATATATCTCTTCCCAATTTCCCTCACAGGGCTTGTATGGTTTTAAGGCAGCTTCCAAATCTACCACATACTAGGATCACCTTCCCCAGACCAATAATATTAAGTCACCTTCCTGACAAATTGACCATGGTGAGATTCAAACCTGGATCTCATGGTCAGAAAGCAAATGTTCTAACCACTCGGCCTCATGCCCATAGGATATAAATCCTACCAATTAACCAATAACTGGGGGGGGAAGAAGAGATGGATTCGTACCTTTCCCAAAGGCACTTGCATGAAAGTGAATATAATGAATTTGACTGGAATTGGAACTCTGATTTCTAAATTCAAGCCATTATCCATTACACCACCTGCACGTCCAAGCTTACAGCACCTCGTATTCCCTAGGTACTAACCAAGCTCTATATTGCTTAACTTTGGTGATCTAACAAGAACCAGTGTTTCAACGTTATATGGCCACAAGTATAACTCATAATTCTCAAAAATTACAGTTTTTCAATTGAACTGTGATTAAGTGTAAATACTGTTTTTGTTTTCAATTTGACTCCAATGAAAAAAAGTAAAACTTATTTTCTTTCATAATTCTCAAAAAAATATAGTTTCTTAATGGAAATATGATTAAGCATAAATACTGTTTTTGTTTTAAATTTATTAATTTAATTTAGGTACCTCCACAGGGTACCTAAGGTTTGAAATGAATTTTAAAAAATTAAAAATCTTAATTGAAGAATATAACACAAGTTCCTTTTTTCATATAATTTTTAAGTACTCAATCTTAAAAATTTAGGAAAATATTCTCCGTAATCTAATGTTTTAGTGAGTTTTAGATATTTTGTTTGGCTTTAAATTTACTATAGTTATCACTCTTATTTTCTGATGATGTCATGTATGAACATCCATATCTATAAAAATCGACACATTTATAAACATACAAAAAAAATTAAAAATACTTTTTAAAATATTAGTGTTTAATGAGTTGTACTAAGCTTCTCAATTTATGATTAGTAAATATAGTTTTTAATAATAATGTCATCTAAACTGGTGAAATTAATACAGAATTTTAAGATCCAAAACTTCATAAATTATTCTACTGAAAAAAAAAAAATTAAAATGAAAACAAATCTTGTAAAAATTCATAATTCATTGAAAAAAAATTTTTCTTAAGACAATAGTGTCCTTAATATATCTTATTTATAAAAGCAATTAAATTGGTTTTATTTCATTTTTTTATTATATAATGCAAAGCAGGTTTTGATATTATGGGGTTGAAAATTGAATTTCTTGAAATTTCATAAAATTTAGTTTGGTTAACAGTTGTAGTAAAAAAAAAAAAAATTTTTAAATAATTTCATTCACTTGTGAATAAGTCCTGACAGTTTCATTATGACCTGACAATTGACTTTTTTTTTTTTTTTACTGCTAAAAGATGCTAAAATTTCCTATAACTTTTGCTCTCCCACGCAAAAAAAAACAAACAAGATTTTTAACCAAAATTTTGAACATATCAGAAAGGGTTAAAAAATTTAATTAAATGTTCAAAAAATCTTTTGGTCTTTCCTCTTAATAATAACAAACATTTTGATAAAACTTTTATCTTTTATCAAGCTTGTGGCATTTTTCCATCATATCTTCATTATTCAGCAGATTAGTGGAAGTACCTAATATAATTTAAAAAAAGAAAACAATATTGTTCTATCAATTTAAGTGATTTGTCGTAACTAAAATTTAAAAAAAAAAATTCTGTAACCTAGTAGTTTAAGACAACAATTTATTAGGGAATTTTAGTTTGGACTAATGGCTTGGTCACTGGGACATTCAATATCACCACATGTGGGTCTTGTGGACATGCTATATTAAAAACATATCAGCATCACTAATATTAATCATATGATTAATACAAAATAAAATTTGTCTCTCATTCGGCTGATTCATGTTATATTCAGAACCTCAACTCCTGAGTTTTATAGACTAACCTTTTTTTGTAATTGTTCAGTTCACTCCTCAGGAGGTTTCAGCAAATGACTGCCGTTTTTCTCTCTTTTCGTTATCTTTATACTAATTTTGATGTAATTAATTTATGCACTAGTTGAGAGCTCTTGTTATTGGTGTTAGGTTGAGTTTTTGTGTTTGTTTTTTTTTCTTTGTGTGTGTCTATATATAAATAAATCTTAAATGAAATACCACCCTATACCACAACTATTTAGAGCTACTGCAAATTAGCAGTTAAAAAAAAAACAAAAAAAAAGCAACTCTTTCTATTTAAGAGTTGATCCTGTTTGGGACTATCCAATTATAAATTGAAATCTGAAAAAAAATGTAGGTCACAGCAGGGAGTTCAAAAAATATCTTTCTCCTTAAATGTTTTATGTATACATTCAAATTAAATATAATTACTGCTGTAAAAATATAATAGCAAAAATATCATCAGAAGGCAATTCAAAAGAAATGAAGTAAGGGGAGCCTGGGATTTTAAGCAGAGGATTGTGATTTGGAACTCTGGGAATCACTGTAGAATAATAGGCACAATTACCATTTACTGGGCATGCTTAGGAAACTCTTAACAATTAAATTAAGTTTCCTAGACAACAATGGCAAAATTAATAGTGTGCTGAAAAAAAGAATGTAACCCCACTATAGATCTTAACCCTTTGCTTATCTAAGGCATTTTTGTGCGAATTATCCAAATGTTCATGCTTGTTTTCAGATTTATAACTATTGCAAAGCAACTCAGATTATTTGGCAAATAGGATGTGCTGATTATATATATATATATATATATATATATATATATATATATATATATATATGATAAATTAATGCTCTGTAAATTTACATTGAGCACTATTGTGTAAAAAATAAAAATATCTATAAGAACACCGGATTTTATATCTTACTGTTCTTTCGTTTTATTTATATATATACCCAAGTATAGGATTGGTATATATGGAATAAATTCCAATAACCAACAATTATTCTTAAGAGTGCTCAATACAGAGTAGAGCAGATATAATTATTTATTTAAAAATTATAACATAAATGTTATAAAATCACTACAAAAATAGCCATTTTGTTTCAACACCTCCAGTGTCTTATCAAGTGATGATGTTGAATGTAGAACCTACATTCAACATCATCACTTGATAAGACACCGGAGGTGTTTTTGATGTAAGTTCCTTTCATATTGTCTGATAAGCTTAATAACATTATCATTGAAAGACGAAAGGAAATCATGAGAAGTATTAAGTAATACTTCTCGTTTTCACTCTTGCGTAGCCATGTGTGACGTCACGAGCTGCGACGCGATTTTCGCTTCCGCATCTCGTATACATGAGTTTGTCGTTGCTTTGAAATTTTTCATACAACAAAAACAGACTATCATTATTGTTTTGTCCGTGTATTGTTTGATATATTGAAATGTAATTGTCATCTTTGATAATGGCTTATGTAAGCCGAAAGCTTAGATAGGATTTAAACATGTATCAATATGGTGATTTCCTTTCGTCTTTCAATGATAATGTTATTAAGCTTATCAGACAATATGAAAAGAACTTACTTAAAATAAATAGACAAAACTTGTCTATATTATTTAATGAAACATGCATCAATTAAAAATTGCTGCCTCTCTCTCTCTCTCTCTCTATATATATATATATATATATATATATATATATATATATATAATAAAAAGACTTAAACAATATATATATATATATAATAAAAAGACTTAAACAATATATATATATATATAATAAAAAGACTTAAACAATATATATATATATATATATATATATATAATAAAAAGACTTAAACAATATATATATATATATATATATAATAAAAAGACTTAAACAATATATATATATATATATATATATAATAAAAAGACTTAAACAATATATATATATAATAAAGACTTAAACAATATATATATATATATATATACATATATATATGGTTTCTCATGATAAAAATGTACAAATCATAAGTTATTTACACTACGCTCTGTGCATTACATGTGATACACAGGTTTTGATTATGTGAAACACTATATATAGACACATTCTATTTGTCAAATAATCTGATTTGCCTTGCAATGGTTATAAATATGAAAATTTGGCAAGCATCCTGTGGTAATATATGATGCCCAAAATATTAGATTAGGCCTTTCCTCAGATGTACTGCTCAATAGTAGACTCTCTCCTTAAGCGTCCTTAGTTATACCAGTCTTTTAAAATTATGGCTTGTATGCATCACATATGATGCCCAAATGTGGAAATGAATATCACATATGATGCAAAGGACAGGCAAAGTGTTAATTCAATTTTATTTTTCCTTTTTAGAAAAAGAAAAGTGAGCATTAAATCCCTGTTGCTTTTCTTGTAAATGGTAGTCAAGCCTTTGATTGTTTGCTTAATACTTTATAATTCTCTAAAACTCATTAACTGGACAGTACAAGTTTTCTCTCTTAATATAACAATTAATTAGTCCATAAGTAATTACAGTCAATAACAATCAATAAAGGCTCTGTGCCAAATTTTCAACAAGCTTAGAAGATACCCACCTTACAAGCACAAACAAGTTAGAAAATTCACACTGCAATAGTTAAATAAGAAGAACAAAGTAAAAGAGGAATATTTTCAACAAGGAATATGGTTTTTCATAAAGTGATTGAAAATTGTACATAGAATATCCTTATTCTATCAGAAAAGTTTCTTAGCATCTCATTTCTATAAATCCTATAAATCATTCCTATAGTAAAATCATGAGCAATTCCTTTATTTCAGTCTGCTGTAAATTACTACTTTTTCAATTCTTTTTTCATTTCATTTCTCTTTTTTAACTTCTTTTTTTAAATTTCTTCTTTTTTTTAAATTTCATTTCTTCTTTTTTTAAAATTTCTTTTCTTCTTTTAGTTTCTTTTCTTCTTTTAGTTTCTTTTCTTCTTTTAGTTTCTTTTCTTCTTTTAGTTTCTTTTCTTCTTTTAGTTTCTTTTCTTCTTTTAGTTTCTTTTCTTCTTTTAGTTTCTTTTCTTCTTTTAGTTTCTTTTCTTCTTTTAGTTTCTTTTCTTCTTTTAGTTTCTTTTCTTCTTTTAGTTTCTTTTCTTCTTTTAGTTTCTTTTCTTCTTTTAGTTTCTTTTCTTCTTTTAGTTTCTTTTCTTCTTTTAGTTTCTTTTCTTCTTTTAGTTTCTTTTCTTCTTTTAGTTTCTTTTCTTCTTTTAGTTTCTTTTCTTCTTTTAGTTTCTTTTCTTCTTTTAGTTTCTTTTCTTCTTTTAGTTTCTTTTCTTCTTTTAGTTTCTTTTCTTCTTTTAGTTTCTTTTCTTCTTTTAGTTTCTTTTCTTCTTTTAGTTTCTTTTCTTCTTTTAGTTTCTTTTCTTCTTTTAGTTTCTTTTCTTCTTTTAGTTTCTTTTCTTCTTTTAGTTTCTTTTCTTCTTTTAGTTTCTTTTCTTCTTTTAGTTTCTTTTCTTCTTTTAGTTTCTTTTCTTCTTTTAGTTTCTTTTCTTCTTTTAGTTTCTTTTCTTCTTTTAGTTTCTTTTCTTCTTTTAGTTTCTTTTCTTCTTTTAGTTTCTTTTCTTCTTTTAGTTTCTTTTCTTCTTTTAGTTTCTTTTCTTCTTTTAGTTTCTTTTCTTCTTTTAGTTTCTTTTCTTCTTTTAGTTTCTTTTCTTCTTTTAGTTTCTTTTCTTCTTTTAGTTTCTTTTCTTCTTTTAGTTTCTTTTCTTCTTTTAGTTTCTTTTCTTCTTTTAGTTTCTTTTCTTCTTTTAGTTTCTTTTCTTCTTTTAGTTTCTTTTCTTCTTTTAGTTTCTTTTCTTCTTTTAGTTTCTTTTCTTCTTTTAGTTTCTTTTTTTCTTTTAGTTTCTTTTCTTCTTTTAGTTTCTTTTCTTCTTTTAGTTTCTTTTCTTCTTTTAGTTTCTTTTCTTTTAGTTTCTTTTCTTCTTTTAGTTTCTTTTCTTTTAGTTTCTTTTCTTTTAGTTTCTTTTCTTCTTTTAGTTTCTTTTCTTCTTTTAGTTTCTTTTCTTCTTTTAGTTTCTTCTTTTAGTTTCTCTTCTTTTAGTTTCTTTTCTTTTAGTTTCTTTTCTTCTTTTAGTTTCTTTTCTTCTTTTAGTTTCTTTTCTTCTTTTAGTTTCTTTTCTTCTTTTAGTTTCTTTTCTTCTTCTTTTAATTTCTTTTCTTCTTCTTTTAATTTTTCTTCTTCTTTTAATTTTTCTTTTAGTTTCTTTTCTTTTAATTTCTTTTCTTCTTTTAATTTTTCTTCTTTTAGTTTCTTTTCTTCTTTTAATTTTTCTTCTTTTAGTTTCTTTTCTTCTTTTAATTTCTTTTCTTCTTTTAGTTTCTTTTCTTCTTTTAGTTTCTTCGATGAGATTTTTATATTATTTCTCTGGTCAGCATTATTAATTCCATATTGAAAAGATATAAAAAATGTAACACTCTTGATTATGAAATTTTTCATTATGATGATTATAAGGATAATAATCCTAATGGTGATAACAGTAGAAGCAAATGTCCTTATTTTGTCAATTATGCTTGCATTAATTCCTAAACACTGACAATCACTCCCCCACTTCTTGAAATTGTAATACTTAATATACCATCAGGGCTACATAGTTTTCTAATGTAGTAAATGAAAGAAGTTAAACAGAGGAATGGTGAAGTAGCAGTAAAGTCAGTGGGCAACAATAAAAAAATTGAAACTTTGAGTATGAGTAAAATATGTAGGTTAAAATGTTGGTAAAGTACACTTTGTGTTTTTTTGTTCTTTTTTGTTGCTTTTCTTTTTCTTTTTTCTTTGTTTTTTTTTCCTTTTGTTGTTTTTTTTGTTTAGTGCATTGTTTTTTTTGTGTGTTTAAACATCACAGTTTTGCATTTCACTATAGATATAATAATTAGAGTAAGTAATAATTTTTTATATTCAGTAACTCTTACTTGTGATATCCTAACTTCTGTACCATTATCATTATGTAGTTGTTTCCACTTCCACACTCTTACTACCATTTTTCATAAATTGTTAAACTTTTACATGTGAATGATCACAAATGTGATCTTTTCTTTGAATAAAACTAAATTTCTTTTATTTATAATCATTGCTTGCAAAGATGTACAGCAAAAAATTCAAAAAATCTGCAAGTCTACAAATTTTTCTGAAATCACAAATTTTATTCAGTCAGAAATGTGCAGAGTGAATTTCGTCTTACACTGTATACTGGGAGAGGGTTTGCAACAAGTTGTAAATAATCAGTATTTTCTTTTGACTGAATTGCTGGTCAAGTGCATATATAACTTTTTGTGTCACTCTCAGCAACGTTTTTGTTAATTTTATGCTTACAAAATTTAAGCTGAAAAATACATTTTAGGATTTAATAAAAAAATTATCTGAATAGCAAAAACTGAATTTTAATATCCAAATTACAGAAAGTTGTAGAATAGATTGACTGAAATGCTTTAGTGGCAAAAAGGTTTTGTGTGTAAAACACTTGGAATGATAATGACCCCTCATAACTATACACAATGAACTATAACAGAACATTTATCTACTAGGCCATGTCTCTTTTGACAGGCAATGGAATTGTGGTGCCTTTTAAACCTAACATCTCTTCTCTTTTGAGATCTATAATAATTATATAGGAACAGAGCTAAGGTAGTAAACATCTGCTATTTGTAGCCTGGGTTGCTAAAATTAGCAAAGTAGTCATATGTCATAAAAACATACCGTCAGTCAGTGAAAAGGAGACAATTTTTTTTTTCTTTTTTAACATCCAGAAAAAAGCCATAATAAACAACACTTTAAAGCCATATTTGAATCTTTTGCACCTGATTGGCCTTTTAAATTAATTGTTGTCTTAAGTTCTAAATCTTTATTGGATAATATGTGCCTGGTTAACTTAACTTACTTCTACTTTCTTTTTTATTTTTCTTTCTAGAATATAAATGTTTTAATACTGGGAATATTGTTTTGCCAATGGGTGTTTTTTCATCCATACTTCGGCTGTCTAATGAGACGCTTGTAAACTTAATTGGGTTTTCATTACATGTAAGTACCTACTTGACCTTTTGAACCAAATTGACGGATAATAGTCACCTGCTGTAAACTAATGTATTTTTTCACTATATTTTCAATAAAAAGTATTTTATTTTAAATTCAGTCATGTAATCATAAAATTAACTTATTTTCATAAAATCCTATATTTCTATAACAATCCCTTTTATTTATTTATTTATTTAATTTATTTTTTTAATTTATAACCAAAAATTTTTACAACAATCAGGGTGTAATCAAAGTTAATTTTCTACAACAAAAATTGATACTAAAACAAGTCTAGAATGAAACCTTTTTTTTGCAATACATTAAAAGGTTTTATAAAAATGTTTAATTATTGCTAAAATTGGTAATGTTTTTTTGGTATTTACCTCATTGGGAGATTGCAGGTATATCTGTAAAATAGGAAATGGGCATCTGGTCTCTTCTCAGATAGGAACGAAAATAGCATAAAATATATATTGGCTTTTGTCTATAGAGATGACATGATATTTTTTTTTTCCGGCTTTCAATTTTCTTGTCTTTCAGTGAGACATTTCAAACAAAACTGTTATAGTCCTATAAAAGTTTTAAAGGTTCTAAATTGTTGTTTTAAAAAAAAGAAAAGTATTTTTCATCGACTTTCAACAGTAATCAAAATAAAGCATTTACTAAATTTGTTTGCTTGAAGGACAAATAAGGAAAATGAGAATTGCATAGCTCTTGAAAATCAGTATTAAATATTTCGCTGTTGTGCTGTTTTTTAACCTAGGCTTGAACACTGATCACTAACAGTAAAAATCCTTACATTTGCCTTGATAAAGTCTATCTGATAAGTTTTCTTTTTATTTATATATATATATATATATATATATATATATATATATACACACACACACACACACAAAGGAAAACTTATCTTAGCTGTAGTAGCTATTATTATTCAAACTGAACACCTCACATTATATAAAATATCATTTTTCACAGTTCACTGTATCTCAAAGTGTACATTATATAGTAAATGTGTGCATATACCATTAAAAAGTTAAATAAATTGCATTCATTTTGTGTGGCTTCTTTCCCAATAGCCATGACACATGACGTCATGCTAGACCATTCCAAATGTCCAGCTTCTCGAAGAATACCAGGAGGTAGACAAAGGAATTCTAACTACCACACAGGCACCATATTGGAATAACTGCAAAAGTCTAAAGTACTTGAACAAAAATATGAACTTCAAACAGTTTATCCACAACTTTGAGCACAATATTCAGCATTTTATCCGAAAATGGAAAATTGGTAAAATATTAAAAAAAAATTAAATGCAGACCTTGTCGGTTCTTTTTAATCGAACTTGTTTGGATGAATATCTACTCCCTAAATATACCTTTTTGTTATATATATATATATATATATATATATATATATATATATATATATACACACACACACACACACCCATAGATTTTAGAAATAGTCATATGAAGTTCCAGGATATGTTTTGTTTTTTTTTACAAACCAAAACATTTCCCATAATAGGTTAGTTGTCAATATTCAATTTCTTTCTTCTTCCTCTCTTGTAGAATTAATTTCAGGCCCCACTTCCAAGTGCTGAAATTTTTATTAATTAAGCAATTAAAATTTACTAATTTAATTATTTTATTACTTAACAAGGCTCATGGTTTATGACTTGTACAATTCTTATTGTGTTACAACTGTGGACATTAGGGGCTTATTATTTTGTTGCATCTATAAACATCCGCACATCCAATCTGTTGTAGAAATATTATATTGAAATTTTTATTTTCATTGACAGATCACCTTTGTAAACATTGCATGGTGTTTACTTCTAGGTCTTAAGAAACAGAAATAATAAATTTTATAGCTTCTAATTAAGATAAAACATATATTGAAGAAAAAATTGATATTAATGTACAAAATTGAACTTTTCAAAAACCTGTTAGATAATGAATTTGTTTACACGATATGTAAAAAGCTGGATTAAGCTAACCAGGAGCTTATGTTCTGCAGTCCACCTAATTTGAAAAATATAAATATTGTCATAAATTATTTACTAGCATATAATGATAGAGCTTATAGAACGTAAATATTTAACTTCTATTGACGTGTTAAACTAATCCTGAAAAATATGAAGCAAATAAGTCTGAGATACATTATTCGGACTATTGTCCTCATCTTTGTCACCATATTTATAACGTTTCAGCTCTTTAGTATTTGTCTATATTTCTGAGATGAGGTATTATGTACATTATTTACATTATTCGGATTATTGTCCTCATCTTTGTTGCCATATTTATTACAACGTTTCACCCTTTAGTATCTGTCTATATTTCTGAGATGAGGTATTATGTACACTATTTACATTCTTTGTCACAATATTTATTACAACGTTTCGGCTCTTTAGTATTTGTCTGTATTTCTGAGATGAGGTATTATGTACACTATTTACATTATTCAGACTATTGTCTTCATCTTTGTCGCCATATTTATTACGTTTCGGCCATTGTATGCTCCGGCCTTCTTCAGGTGGTTGGAATGTTGAACTGAACCGAACCCTTTATTTCACTCACTGGGGTAGACTGTTCTAGTTCCACGTGCCATGTCTAATGGATGTCAGTTATCTCCTGTTAATTCCCCTCTCAAAGTTCTCCACCTCCTTAACCAGGTATTGAACTCACACTATTTTGGGTCCTGTCACTGGATCTAACTAACACCTTTATCCACTGTGCCATGTGTCCTTGAACATGGCGACAAAGATGAGGACCATAGTCCAAATAATGTAAATAGTGTACATAATACTTCATCTCAGAAATATAGACAGATACTGAAGTCTGAAATATTTGAGCAGATTGAATGGCCTTGATACGATGTCACCTGAAATGATGAATAATTGAAGATGCAGCTCCCACAACATGTAAAAATTATTAACATTGCCAGATTGTAAAGGTACCGATTTTCCCCAGACAACTTGAAAGTATTTAATGTGTGGAGGTGACGGTCGAAAATACAGGGCCTGTAGCATTTGCTATTTTTGCCCCTAGGTTAATTCACTCCTGCCTAGGCAAAGCAAGAAATCTAGCTTAACGATGAAATCTTTCATCTTAATTTCATTTGCCTTTTGTTGCAATTACTTAAGATATTATGATTAATACTACCAGTCTATGTAAACAGAATAGCATGGCAATCAAGTTGGAAATAAACTTAAATGGTTAGATTTCATCTTCTAAAAACCATCAGCACTTGTAGCTCGAGCAGTGAGAGCAACATCGTAGTAAAACTGATAAAAAGGATGTGACTCTGAAGAACTTATTGTTTATTTCGATCTATACTATTTACTAATGGCCACAGAATAAGTCTGAGGAGTAGGGATAAAAAGCAATTGCTATTAAGCTGAAAAAGACTTGTAAAAAAATATTAATAATTGACAATATTTCATTTAATAAAATTTTAAAATAAAATTCAAGGAATTCTTTTTTTTTAATTAATTTGTATCCATTGTCTTTTTTAAAATTTTATAAAATTTTAAAATTTTAAAATAAAATTCAAGGAATTCTTTTTTTTTAATTAATTTGTATCCATTGTCTTTTTTAAAATTTTATAAAATTTTAAAATTTTAAAATAAAATTCAAGGAATTCTTTTTTTTTAATTAATTTGTATCCATTGTCTTTTTTAACTTTGCCTTATTTTCTTGAGGAGGCATGGTGGAGTAATGGATAACAGCTCGGATTGTGGAATCGGAGAGCTGAGTTCAAATTCCAGTCGAATCCATTACATTCACATACGTGCAATACCCTTGGGAAAAGGTATGAATCCTCTTTCCCCCCCAGCTATGGGTAAATAGCAGGACAGACCAGGCCTTGGATGGCAACTGGTCTACCGCAGAAAGAAATAGCAACCTACTACGGGAAAAAATCTGCCTCATCAGTCATGTAT
Organism: Acanthosepion esculentum; assembly: GCA_964036315.1. Lineage (NCBI taxonomy): Eukaryota > Metazoa > Mollusca > Cephalopoda > Sepiida > Sepiidae > Acanthosepion > Acanthosepion esculentum. The sequence goes on from OZ038499.1 coordinate 96,081,562, forward strand.
GGAAAGATACATGATCGCCTAAGCGTGTATCACGTATGGCACTTAACTGACTGAATTTACTATTTAATGTGTTTTCTTAGGTGTTAATGTTGGTGTTACTATTATCCTATTCAGAATTATGGGTAACTCCTTGCATTACTTCTTAACTACTGGCAATAATTTTTTTTCTCATTTTCAATATTATTTGAATGCTAAAACTTGGTCAAATATTTTAGGTAAAATATTGCAAAATTCCATGCTCTCTCTCCCCTCCAATGCCAGCATCACAAGCAGTTGCTCTAAATTTTTTTTATTTTTTTTTATACATATTCTAAATTAAATTTTGTTTTTTATAAAATCTAATGAAAAATTGGAATCAATTTCCTAGAACTTGTCTTGGACACCACTGTGGAAGGTTCATACATTTCAAGTTTAACTCCAATCCTGACTTTCACTATACAGGGTGGATAGTGTGGCAGTCTTATATACTGCAAAATATGGTACTTAGTGCAGAAAACAATGCCATGTGAAGGAGTGGTAGTTACTGTGAAATCAGTGAAGCCAAAACCTTACCTACATATACCAGTTTCAAATGCCATTAATGCTAAAATACAACCGATTATTATTGTTTAAATGCTCTTCTTTTGATCCGCCTAGCAACAAAATTTGCTGTGTCACTTGTATATGATCATCAGAGTGAATAAAACGTTTAATGCCTAAATTCTGCTGACATAAATTACATATACTGCTTGTCAGGTATTTGTCAGTCTATAGGAAATGTTAAGAGTATTTAGGGAACTACAGCTCACCAACTTAAGTCCTCATCCTGAGTAAGACGATAAACTACATCCAGCAGCAAGGCCTCTGATCAGGAGGTTTTGAAGAGCATGGAACCACCTCTTAATTGCTGGTGTTTCCAGGTCCACCCTGACCCAGAGTGGTAGCACCTGTTAGGGTTCCAGGTATGGGCAAATAGTTAACTATTACCAGCAATACTTTTTTGAAAAAAATTATTACCAGAAACAGATTTTTGACAAAACAAAACATTACCAGCAATAAAAAATGTTGTCGGCATTAAATAACCCATTGAGGTTGATATGCCATAAAATAAAATAAACCAAAGAATACATATTCTATTCATACGAATCTATCCTAAAAATATTGTCGGCATTAAATAACCCATTGAGGTTGATATGCCGTAAAACAAAATAAACCAAACCAATTGAAACCAAAGAATACATATTCTATTCATACGAATCTATCCTAAAAATGTTGTCGGCATTAAATAAACCATTGAGGTTGATATACCGTAAAACAAAATAAACCAAACCAACTTAAGTCCCTTACTCCATTTTGGGCTTTGGTGGACATAAATTATTTACTTCTAATAGTCCATTGAAAGGTAATGTAATGTTTTATTTTAATGAGCATCTTGTGTGATAGCAAATACATTAATTACTAACAAAAGTGTTTGTGTGTACATGTCTGGGTGAATATTTGGTTAAGCTAAATGTATACCCCCCCCCCTTCCGCAAATGAATTGAAATTGAACTGCCACTCTGTTCATTTACACTTTTAAAGCTTTTATTTCCTCAGAATTAAAATGGTAGATTAAAAGGTAGAAAGATCAGAATAAACTCTATGGGGAGGGGGAGGGGAGGGTGAGGAACATTAAGTTAAATAAATGACATCATCAGACCCACAAAGGTAGAGCTATTTTTAAAATTGATTAACTTTTATAAAAATAGAGATATTTTGAATTTGTTTTCAGTTTTTCCCCTCAAACTTGGAAAGACACATTTGTGAACACGCATCAAATAATGACAATGGTATCAGTGGTATAACGAGCGTATGGTTGCAAAGGAAAGAACAAATAAGGATTAAAATTTCAACAGCATGTATTGATGAATTTTCAGAATATATACATGGTTGTGTGAAAAGGTAACAAAATTGATATGATGTGGTTCCTTAGTTACCGTTGCTAAGGGAAGTGATTAGGTGTAAGAGTGTTGCTGGTAAGACCGAAATTGTAAAAGTATAATTATAATGCTTTTATAAAATGATCTGAATATTTCCAGTAATAGCAAAAGTTATATTACCATGACCACTTAAATATATTCAGACACTTTGTTTGAAAGACATTTTTTTTTTTTTTTTTTTTTTACCCCCTCTTATCTTAGAGCAGAAGCTTCTGGGAAGTAAATAAATGATTCGGTCTCACTTTGAAAATGATTGTTAAACACTTGTCCTTAATCTTTGTCATCTGACAATATAGTTAAATCACTTACAAAGGTCATGTAAACAAAATAAAATGCTATCTCTCACACTTACGCACACGCACACACACTTCAGCAATTAAAAATAAAATGAGTTAACTATTGGATAAATCCTATTTGAACAGAAGACCAAAGAAATGTATTTTTCAGAATACACAACACTAGTGTATTAAAGGCATACTTATTTGGAAGACTGTTTTTGGTGGTGGGGGGAAAGAAGCTACATTTGTATGGCTTTCAGCAGTTCTTTTGCATTTACATAACACTTTGAATTGATATGATACTGCGGGTTTTCAGTGATTCATCCAATTTGACAATAAATGTGTGTCAAAGTGCAGAGAATCTTATGAAAAATGAAATCCCAATTAGGCAATTACAATGCTAATTGCATTAAGCATTTCGATTTGTCAAGCATATTGGATATTTAAAATCTATATTGTTATAAATAACATCTCCAAATGAACTAAACTGTGTATGCCTATTTAAATATATTTATACTTGGCTTGTGTATATTATTCATACCTTTTGATGTATTTTTGCATTAAAATTGGAGGTAAAAATAAAGAGTGCATCTTTTACACAAAACTAGTGTTTGTTTTAAGTCTGTTTGGTAAATATTTGGATAGGTATGGTTTAGTCCAGGCAAGTTCGTTAAATTCACTTGCACACAAATACTCTTGGGGAAAGCATGAATCCACCTCTTTTTTCAAGCTAGGAGTTGAATAGCAGGACAGACTGTGTTCTTTAGCCTTGGTTGGCAACCAGTCTACCACAGAAAGAAATGGCAATTTACTGCAGGAAAAAATCTGGCTAAAAAGAAAAAAAATCTTTATCACATCCATGAGTCTTTTAATAAGTCATTGATAGCGCCACTAGTTGATCTTAATCTTGATGTTACTCTAGATATTATTGTACAAAGGATTCAAAGTAGAACTCAGGCCACATGTTTAGGCTGACGTGATTGTAAAAATTCTCTACAATTCCTAGGCCATGTAAACGTAAGCAGGAACCTTCCAGAATATGTACGGCAACCCACTTTATCCAGTCTAGTGCCTCAATGTAGTGGCTGGCAGTTATCAACCTACACAGACATGAAATTGGTGTGTATTAACAAAGGCAGAAGGTATGGTCATTAACAAATGGGACGGCCCAAGATAAGTTACAAATTGAAGCTGTCAGTTATACAGAAAAATGGGACGGCCCAAGATAAGTTACAAATTGAAGCTGTCAGTTATACAGAAAAATGGGACGGCCCAAGATAAGTTACAAATTGAAGCTGTCAGTTATACAGAAAAATGGGACAGCCCAAAATAAGTTACAAATTGAAGCTGTCAGTTATACAGAAAAATGGGACAGCCCAAAATAAGTTACAAATTGAAGCTGTCAGTTATACAGAAAAAAAATCTAAACAGAGTATTAAGAAATGGGGAAAATTTCATTAGAGACAAAGTGTGTTAAACTGCTATTGTTAAATAATACTAGCACACTATTATTTTTTTAGAGAATTGTATTTCTGCTCTAACTTTGTTTTCCTGTATCTGACTTTAAAGGTCAAAATGAGGAAGTCTATTCTGATTGGCAAAAACTAGCGTGGGAATGATAGATAAAGGGCTTTCAGGGAGTTGAGTCTTACATGTTGAAGAATGTAGACATGTTTCTTCATATCTGGGAAGCGGCTTCCCGGTGGGATGAGAGAGCATGATTTCACTCTCTAGTTAGAAAATGTACACTTCAACGTGGTGAATAAAACCAGATAAGTTTAAAATTCCTTTGTTGAAGTAATCTTTTATCTCCAAACTAAAACCAACTAGTGATCATTGTGTGAGTAAGAGAGAGAAGGCAATGTCAATATGAGTGAATCGATGCCATTGCCCAAGAGAACTCCAAATAAGTTGGCTATGCAACACTATATCACATCCATATGGTAATGAATACTGGACAACTTCCTCATAGATGACGAGGATACTGGAGTCAGCAGATGTGGTTCTACAGAAGGATGCTGAGGATACAATGGACAGAACAAACAAGCAATGAGGAAGTTTTAAGGAAAATGGAAACAAAAAGGACAGTTGAAATTTCTGAGACACGAGGAAAGAGGGCTTGGAGAATTTGATACTCACAGAACATGTTGAAGATAAGAGGGACAGAAGGCAACTGTAATACCTAACAAGCTTGTGTAAATGGATAGCAGAACAGGGAATTGCAGGTAGTAAGACAAATATTACTTACGGTAGGAAGATGTGGAGAGCCATGACTGTCCACGTCCTGAATGAATATGGCATATAAAAAAACAAAAAAGATCACTACGATCACATGATCTGTGGTGTCTGTACAGAGCCACCTATCATTCCTCCAGTTCACATGACCCCTTTTTTTTTTTCATTTCCTGTATCAAACTGAAATACTGCCATATTAATACTCTGATTTGAAAAAACAAAAGAATGATCAACTTTAGCACGTGCCTCATAATATGGTGAGGTCATCTTCCATTGCAGGAGTAGAGGTTTATTGCTTATTTCTTGTTTAGGATTGGGTTTCTAGTTCTTTCTAAATTCTACGTCAACACTATACTTCTAACGCCTCTGCCGCCTAAACTTTGAAGTTTTTATTATCTATTTATTTTATTATTTTTTTTTCTTCCACAATAGGTTCACCTATCGTCTGGCTCCCCTGATTTTTGAACAGGAATGGAAGTTTCTCTTGTTTCTTTATTTCGGATTTGATTTCCATTTCTTTCTAAAGTTTTTTTTTCTTTCTCTTTCACTTTCAGTAGCCCCTTGTGTTTTAATTCTTATCACCTTGCTTGAAATGAATTGATTTAAAAAAAAAAAAATTAAAAAAATTAAAAAAAACTAAAGGTGTGTTATCAAATATGTGCACTGTTCCTCATGCCAAGAGAAGAATCTACAGGTTTACTATTTTTTTTCTCTTCTAATTAAGGTGTGTTTCTTGCCCGACCCTTATTCTGATACGACTATACATGTGTACATATCAATGTGTGTCAACTGATGCGTGCCCATACATTGCTATGCGTGTCAAATTATGCATTGACTGCAAATAGACAACTGATTCAGATCTGGGATCAAAAGCTATTCGATGTCACTACTAACTTAAACAATAACAATCATGCCACATACCCAAAAAATAAACCCATCATCATACAAAGTGCTAACAGATCTACTCCAATAGCTTCATGTCTCGCACATCTCGCCTGTGGAACTCCCTTCCCTATTACTGTTTCCCTGACAAATAAAATCTCGAACGGTTTAAGTGTAGCGTCAATCGACATCTCCAGTTGCCTTGATCTATCCACTTCCCTTCTCCACATCCTTTCACCTTTCATTCCTATCTGCTCTCGCTCCAAATCTTCTGTAACCCCCTTGCCTTGATCGATCCACTGTCTTTCTCTTTCTCCACATCCTCTCCTTTACCACTCCTATCTGCTCTTCCTCCAACCCTTCTGTAACCCCTTGCATGCTAGTAGTGGCCTCCAGCCTTGCTTGGGGTGATATGCTTAAAAAAAAAAAAAAGATCTATTAGTTTGTCCATCCGTTAACATATTTGCCATACATTTTATACATCTTTCATGATTACTCATCCAGAAAATAACTTCTCCTTATTGTTTATCAATACTTATTTTTCAATCAATTTATCTTTTTTTTGTGGAAGTTTTATTCCATGGGTGACTTTCGCTGGATTTTGCAATTAATTTTGATCATTCCCAAATTTATTTCCAAGTTATAAAAATTGTTATCTACAAAAAGATTTATTGCAAAAAATCACATAAAACTTGCCGAAAACAATCACAGTAATAAAAACTTGGGAATGCAAAATTTCAGGATTGTGTGTAAAGTTGAAAACATGGACAATTTTATTTTGGAACACTGTAATTTGAGAACAGTAATTTTTTTTTCATTTGAACCTGAGCTATTGAAAGTTAGAGAGTTGTGTCCATTTAATTGTTTTTATCAGTAGAAGCCAAGCCAATATGGCGAAATCTGAAAGCCATCACAGTAATGAAAACTTGGGAATCCAAAATTTCAGGATTCTGGATCTGGATCTGGCCCAGAATGTTTTTAATTTACACACAGTCCGTCTGATTCCAAATTGGTATATGTTGGGATATGGCCTCTAGGAGTAAAGTTGAAAAAGTGTGACACACAAAAAGTAATATACAACGATTTGTTAATTGGTCCTGTTATCTGAGGTGATGATTGATTGTCCATCAATCATCACCTCAGATAACAGGACCAATTAACAAACCGTTGTATATTGAGCAACAAAGCAATGACAGCTAGTATGGCTGACTAGAATTGACATAAAATTTATGAAATCTAAGTGAACACTTTTCTTCTTTTTTTTTTTTTTTTTCTACCTAGTAATTTTTACAAATGAACATATTTTCCGCAATTATCCAATAATTTAATGACTTTTATTTACCTTTCAAAGATGCTTTATGCAGAAATAAAAAAATTTTAAATACTATAAAATTTTCTTAAATTAATTTCTCTGTAAAGCGACAAAACTCTTAGATCATGTGACCTTTTCATGATGTCATGTTTAGCCTTTCATAGATGAAAAAAGGGAAAAAATTATTTTAAAAATGGAATAGTGTAACTAGGTTTATTAATCTTTTCAATTTTGGATTCATAAGTTTCGCTTCCACTTAATTACTATATTACATCCAGGAAATAGCCCAATACAGAATTTTACATGATTTTAAACTATTATAAATTATTAAAATTTTTAACAAAAATGAAAAAATTCTTGCAAAAATTCATTATTCATAGGAAAAATCTTATTTCTTTAGATAATAGTGTCCTTAATATATTTACAAAAGCAGTTAAAAGCTTTTCAAATTAAATAATGTCATAGTTTTACTGCATTCATTATTTTTCAATTTAGAGCAGATTTTCAGTTAGAATAGTGCAAGTTTGAAAAAAAATTAGATGATTTACATTCTCCTTGGAGTCCTACTTCTAATGAATAAAATAGGAAATAGAAAGGTCTTTTCCAAAATTTCATGAAATTAACTAAGTGACGGGGAGGAGTAGCATATGCGGAAAAAAAATTTTAAAAATAATTTCATTCATTTGTGAATAAGTCCTGAAAATTTCATTAAAATCGGACAATTTGATTTTTAGAAGAATTTCCAAATCAATGTGTTTTCAATGGAAAAAAGCACATAAAAGTCAATGTTATTATGCCACCCTGATGACGTAAACAAAACAAGATTTTAACTAAAATTTCGAATGTTTTTAGAAAGGATTAAAATAATTTAAAAAATAATTAAAAAATACTTTGGTCTTTCATCTTAATAATAATATAAACATTTTGACGATAAAACTTTATTTTTATTAAGTTTGTGGCCTTTTTCATTACGCTATGCTGTTTTCAAAAAAAAAAAAAAAGTGGAGGTACCTAATTGAAGACCATATATGAGATTTACAATTAAGTGATTGACTTTCAGTATAATAAAATGGCAAAAAAGCAAAGGCAAAGTTAACTGACTTTCATGAATGCCTCCCAAATTAAGAAAATTCTGCTTTAGAATCTTTCTACAAGACAATTGAGCCTTTTGTGCAACATATTTATGATATAACAGATTTTCAAAGATGAAACCAGATAAATCTGTATGTAGATCAAACTTAATTTAATTCTCATTCATTCATGATTTTTAACATTATCACTAAAAGATTTACACCAGTGTTTATTTTTATTTTTTATTTTTTTAGGGAATATATGTTCAGTGATGAACACAGAATAAAAAAGAAGGAAAGTTAACTTTCACAAATGCCTCCCAAATAGTTTTCTGCTTTAAAATCTCCATAATTTCAACTTTTTAACTTTTGACCTAACATATTTAAAGCTGGCTGAGATCACCATAGACATTTGTAGATTTCAACTGGAAGGTCATTGTTTGCCAGTGCTCTAGTAGTTTTCACCTGATCACGGCAGGTCTGGGGATGAGGGTGTTTTAGTAATGGGAAGCCGAGGATGGTTATTGCCTCATTGTGGCCATTCGATTCCTTGTTCAAAACATTCAAAAAGTGTAATTTCCAGCATTTGATAATCATTTTTGTCAGTCAGAAGTGTTCTAATCTGAAGAATAGATTGGAAATGATCTTTCTCTTTTTCCTTGTACAAGGCCTAAGAGCCACTCAAAGTAGAAGGTTACAGAGTAAGAGGCACTGTTTATAGCGATATGTGGGGAAGATAACACTAAGCCTTAAACTGGAACAGGTTAAGATTGTAGTGATTGGGGAAGCATCTTCTTGGGAGTTGGTTCCACAAAGCAACAGTTCGTTGGAAGAAGCTGCTTGAGTGAAACTTACATCTCACCAATGGAATACAAACGAAATAGATAGTTTGTTTAACCAGCATATCGACCTTCGTTGGGCCATTTAATGCTGAAAAAGTCTCTTTTTTTTTTTTATATGGTTTGCTTTCTAAAGTTGTTGTACTCCTGAGTTGTTATGCACCTTTAGGCTGTTGTACACATCAAGATTGTTATGAGCAACAAGTTTATTTTACATGTCGAGTTGTTGTGCTCATCGAGGTAGTTATGACATAGTTGTTGTATTCGAGTTGCTATATCAGAGTTACTACATTCGAATGGTACCTTGGTGGAGTAGTTAGAGTTGGCATGAGATATTATATTTTTGTGTAAAATCCTGTCTCTTTCAAGAAAGCAAGGATTCTAGTGTTTTTCGGTTTGTTTTTACATTTTGATTTGTTATTTTTTAGTTTTTGCTTTCCTGTTCTGTTTCTAATTTGTCGGTTACTGTGTCTTTGTTTTCATAGTTATATGCTTTTGATCTAGTTAGAGATTGAGATCTTTCAGGTTTTGGATCATGAGGTTGTGTGGTTTGATGGGCGATTGTTTCTAGCTTTTTCTTTGTAAGTTTACTCTTTTCATTTATTTTGGCATCAGTCTTGATGGGTTGTTCCTTAATTTGATTATTAGAGTTTGTTCCGAGTTCCATAATGATGGTTTTAAGTTTGAGTAGGTTTTTTAGTTCCCTCATGAGATTCAGAGTTTGGGAAGAAAAGTCCGGAAGGTTGTCAGTGTGTATTTTATTTTATTTTTGAGCTACCATTGCATATGTGTCTCTTTGGTAACTTGTCACTTCCTTTCTGGCTTCCTGAAATGTAATATTTTTTTGATATTTAGTTATGATTTCTTTTTCCTGTTTATAAATTTGGCAATTTTTGGAATGTGAATGGTGGTTTTCTTGGCAGTTTGAGCTAAAGGCTTTGTTTGGACAGCTTTCTTCTAGATGGTTTGGATTTATTTCGTTACAGTTACAGTTACCACATGTTTGTTCCCTTCGGCATTGGTCTTTGTGATGACCGAATCTCTGGCATTTGTAGCACTGTAACAGGTTTGGAATATATTATTCCACTCTGGTTCTTACGTATCCAATGTCTATTGTTTTTGGTAATTGAGGAGAGTTGAAAGTTAGTATGTAGGTGTTAGTGTATATTACTTCATCATTTTTTTTTAATTGAGATTCTTTTCACATTAGTGACACCTTGATTTTTTAATTCATTTAGAATTTCATCTGTAGTGCATAGTGAAAGCTCTTTATTTCTAATGACTCCTTTGGAGCTGTTCAGAGTTGGGTGGGGATAAGTTTTGATATTAATGTCATGAAATTTATGTGTTTGAAGTAAAGATTTGGCATGTTTTTGATTGTGAACTTCTATTAATAAAGTTCCATTTTTCAATTTAGTGACATTTTTTGGTGGTGTTATATTTGATATGGTTTTTTGTATGAGGAAAGGAGATAGCATGGTCAGGGGTCTGCTTGAGTTAGATTCTAGAACAATAAAATGTGGGAAGGTGTCTGGTTGCTCATCGGGCTCACTGTTCGAATTTTCCACAAAACTTTTTTTTACTTGGTGTTTTATAGCTCATAATGTTTTTCTTTTCCTTTGTCAATCCTGCTCCCCACCCTCCACGGAGTCCTATATATTGGAAAATGCCAGGGGGGAAACCCATTTGCCCAAGCACTTCAGGGCTACAGGATTGATATACTTGAACATGATGTAAGACTCAAGCACCTGTGGTCTCTATTTTCCTATCCAAGTAACAAATTAGGAAGGGTCGAGAAGATACAGCAATGTTTGTCCCATTGTCACCATGGTCACTTGACCCTACAGCCACCACTACTAAATCAGTTTATTATCTAATGAGGTGAGCGTATATTTGTGTTTAGTAAGTTTGATTTAGTGCATGATGTGACCAGCCGATTGATTGGATCGGGCCGATCCGACTACCCGTCTAGCCCAGATAAGGGCCGAAGTGGAGTGTTGCAGAACCACTACCGCTAACTCCGGGTTGTGGATTGCTCAGCCACCAGGATCCTGTCTCCAAGCATTACAGGTCGCCACCCACGGCCAACAGGTGGCCTCATCGAGGAGCTTTTACCCTCTGCAGAGGTGCAGTTGGCATATTCTGAAGCCCCGCCGACAGGGCGAACAAAGGAAACGAGGGTAGTTCGCTACAATGTGTGTGACATGGGTTTTAGCAATGAATGTGAGAATGGGTGGAACTAAGAAATGTAGTTTGTCTGAACACATTTTTTGGAAATAGCGATAAAGCAGTGAGAAGACTGCAACATTTTGTCTGTGGGGAAAGAGGTTGTAGGTTGGAAAATAATTCCTCACCCACAAATATGCAGAGACACTTTTAAACTCTATTGAGAGTGGAAAGTGAAGACTCAGCAGTTCCTGTCCATATATTGCAGCAGTACTCCATCTTTGGCTTGATCTGGCTCTTGTAAATATACATGATAGCATGAGGAGTCAGGTACTTACTGGAGTGGTACAGGAAACCAACAGCATCCTTAGCATCATATGTACAAGTTCTACTTGAGGTCTGGGTGGAGCTGAAGTCTGAGTAGGCACTGAAGGCATGGAGCCTTCCTGAAAGAACACCTGTTCATCACAATAGGGCCCTGTTTGAAATTAGCAGCAAAATATCCTACAGGTTCTGAAAAAAAAAAGGGAATTTCCGTTGCCTTGATTTTCCACCAGTTTTTTTTTATTTTTTTATTTCCTATGCTTTATTCTTACCCAATTCAAATGATCTCTAGTTAGAAGCACGTTTTATCAAACATGGCATTTTCTTTGTCAAAACTCTTGCAATTATTTCTGATCTGCACTCAGTATTTTAGGTTTACAGCGATATCATTTTGAAACATTGGTTCTTAACCGATAACCAAAGTAACATTAAACTTGGACAGTCCCTAGATAGGTGACTGCTCGGGAATGCCAGCTGCTGTAAGCCTGGATATATGGGTGGTGTACATAATGGAAAATCAGAACAAAGTTTGGATTTCAGATAGGTTTGTTATATTCACTTGTATGCAAATACCATTGAGAAAGGTATGAATCCACCTCTTCTCTTTCCATCTATGTTAAATAGTCTGATTTTTATCAGAAAATTATCTCCAAAAAATATTCTCACAATCTAAAAATGTTTCAGCTTTAAATAACCTTAAAGGGGTTGATAGGCAGTTTAACAAAAAAAACAAACAAACAAACAAACAAATCAGTCAATATAAAACTTAGGATTTCTCTTATCCTGCAGCATTCTTAGATTTCATTATGCAATAAGCGGTTTTGCTGATTCAGGTGCATTGTGTGGGTTCTCAGTCATTTGCACTTAATTACAGTAGCATTTTTCAAGGAATACTATTTTTAGGACATTTTTTTTTTCTATACCCGTGTTCAGATAGGAAAAATCATTTAAATTCTCTGAGAGCTGCTTTATTTTGGAAGGAGCACACACAGGACCCCCTAGGAATTTTTAATTTAGACAAATCTGTTTCTCTCTCTCTCTCTCTCTCTCTCTCTATATATATATATATATATATATATATATATATATATATATATATATATATAATGTAAACTTTGAACATGGACATAATATCTTGACCGTGTTTTGAAACGTAAAAAAATGAATCATTTTATAAAACATACATATTACAAACTATTTCTAATTCTAACAGTTGAAATATAATCCTTGAAAATGGCTAAATGTATAGCCGAAAGCGCTCGGATAAAAAGAACATTCAGACAGTTTTTATATAATTTATCCTCTGAAAAGAAAAACTTTATTAGATCGCACGAGAAATTATATAAAAAAACTAAATAAAAGCACCTTGTCAGTCGTTTTTAATGAAATGTGCATATATATATATATATATATATATATATATATATATACACACACACACCTTGAACCTCCCAATTGAAAATTGCACCACTGTGCTTTCTTCCTGGGTCAAAGCCAACATGGATGCTTTCATCCCTTCTCAGAAATACCTGCTCATAACAAATATAAGCAAGTCCTCAAAGGAGCTACATCCTTCTTTGCTGAGAGAATGAAGCAATGCATAGCCTCTAAAAAGTTTGGCTCTCATGATTACTGGCATCTCTATAATAGGGTACTAAATAAGTGCAAGGGTATTATAGAGCATTGATGAATTCTTTTTTAAATTATCAGGTACTTCAATTATTTACCCCCCGACTATATAATTTTTTACCCCTGGTTGAGAACCTCTGCAGCCAAACTGTGCAACATACTTCTCTATTGGATCTATTTCATATCTGCTCTTCCCGCTCTTGCCCCAATACTGCTCACTTGGCAACTCTGACAACTCCGTGGTAACTATTGCTATCTCCTTCCATTAAACAGGAACCCCACTATCCATAAGACCTCTTTCCGGTACCAACATGCTTATTGGGACTCATTTCAAGATTTTCTTCGTGACGCCTCTTGGACTGACACCTGCAACCTCCCAATTGAAAAATGTGCCACCGAGGTTTCATCTTGGGTCAAAGCAAGCATGGACGCTTTCATCCCTTCACGGAAATACCAGGTGAAACCACAATCCTCTCCATAGTTCATACCAGCATGCTCGGCCATCATAGCACATAGAAACCACTATTTCCGGCTATACCAGCGTGACAGCTCTCGTCATAACTGGTGCCTGTTTGCTACCACTCGTAACAAATGCAAGCAAGTCCTCGAAGTAGCTAAGTCCCTGTTTTCTGAGAAAATAAGGCATCGCATAGCCTCTAAAACATTAACTATCATGACTACTGTCGTCTCTGTAATAGATACTAAATAAGTGCAATGTCTCTATTCCCCCACTCTTCAATCGATTCGAGGTGTTATCATCCTCTGCTGATAAAGCTGAATGCTTTGCCTATAAATTCTCCTCAAACTCTACCCTTGACTCATCTGGAGTTTCTCTGCTGAGTGATATGCATATAATCCCTTCCATGGTCTCTGCTATTATTTCTAACCTTGATCCCCACAAATCATGTGGACCCAGTGGTATCCCTGTAATAGTCATTAAAGAGTGTGCTCTTGAACTGGTTCCTGTTCTCTCTAAACTATAATAAATGCCACACTGACTCCTGCTTTCTTGCCTGCTGGAAGTCATTGTCTGTTGTTTCAGTTTTTAAGAACTCTGAACCAGCCAAACTACATGTTGCCATATTAGCCTTCTACTCCTTTTAGGCAAATTCTTAGAGGCCCTAATCAATGCTGAATTGGTTCATCCTCTCTCATCGCATGGACTTTTCTCAGACAAGCAATATAATTTTCATTTCTCCAGATCAACTGCTGATGTACTAACAATAATTTTGGAAAAAGTCTACCATGCTCTAGATAAAAACTGTGAATCATGGGTTGTAGCTTTGGACATCTTGAAAGCCTTTGACAGGGTTTGGCATTCAGGTCTTCTCCACAAACTGAAAAGTTACATCTCCAGGCACATTTTCAAGCTGATCCTGTTATTCCTTTCAAATCGTGAAATGAAAGTTGTCCTGAACGGCCACTTCTCTACATCCTTTCGTACTAATGCAGGTGTCCCCCAGGGCTCCATCCTTGGTCCTACACTATTTTAAATCTTCATTAATGACCTTCCTGATGACATCAGCTCTCAACTTGGTATGTATGCTGATGACACTACCATTTACTCCTGTCTTGATACTGAGGCTGATCAGTCTGACAAAGTTAAAATGGCAGCTGATGTACAAAACTATTAACTGGGGCAAAAGCTAGCTTGTCAATTTTAATGTTTTCCAAAACTAAATTTCTCTCCATTACTCATCTGAGAGACCTCTCTCTGCCTTTCATCAGCATGGCTGATGCTATCCCCCCAGGAAAGTGACTCATTGTGCCTTCTTGGGCTAACACACTCAGATGGAATGACAATATCGAATCCATTGCTAGGTCAGCTAAGAAATTTGCCCATGCTTAGAATATTGCTGCCACATATGGTCTGATGCCCCTGCAATTTACCTGAAGCTCCTTGATAAGATCTAAAGAAGAATCAACAATATTATTGGTCCTGATCTGGCATCTCATCTTCTGTCACTTGCCCACTGCCATAAGGTTGCCTCTCTGTGCCTTTTTTTATAAATATTTTCATGGTAACTGTTTGGGTGAACTCTCTGCTATGGTACCTAGACTGTATGAATTTGAGTGCAATACTAGACTGGTGGTGAGATTGCATGAGTTTACAGTTCAGCTAGCTGGATGTAGCCATAACTTCTACACTAACAGTTTCTTTCCTCACACTTCTCGTTTGTGAAACTCCCTTCCAGCTCCATGCTTTCCAGCCAACTTTAATCTACAAGAATTTAAATGCAATGCCAATCGCTATCTGTCTTCCTGAATGCTCTTTTCTCTTTCTACTCCTTACTAATATTTCCGTACTGCCTTGTCTGGGGTGACACTGATTTAAAAAAAAAAAAAAAATATTTGGATATCAGTTTTTCATTGATGTAAGTTTTCTTAAAGACTGACAAAATTCGTTAAAAAAAAAAAAAAGTTAATAAAAATAAAATTCATTTAAAATTCTTAGTGTTTCATTTGTGGCAAAGGGGTTGTTGGGTGGAAAATATTACTATTTAAGGATTTTATTTGAGTTTTATGCTTATTCATAATGGAAAATATTATTTAATATACTTCAAAATGTTATCTTATTTATATATTTTTTCTTTGGGTTTTCCTGACATGCAAATTACAAAAAAAAAAAAAAAAATCCTAATCTGACGCACTTTACAAAAATTTAACTGATTCAACAGAAATGTGGTTCTACAGAAGGATGCTGAGAATGCCATAGACCAAAAATGTAAGCAATGAAGTTTTAGAGAAAATGGAAACAAAAAGGACAATTATACTTAACGTCGGGAAGAGACCGTTAAAATTTCTGGGGCACCATAATAAGGAAAGATTGCTTGGTAAATCTGATATTGAAGGACAGATTGAAGGTAAGAAGGCCAGAGGAAAGCAACACATAACCTCCCAAAAGTGAGCTTGATTGAATGGATGATAGAGCAGAGTTTGGGAGAGATGGCAAAAAAGTTATTAAGAGCTACAAAGGATAGGAAACCGTGGAGAGCCATGATTGCTGACGTCTTGAAGGGACATGACACATCGAAGAAGCAGCATCTGTCTTTAGTTATTTAAACTAAATGTCCACGAGAGATTTTTATGGTCAGAAACTTTTTCTATTAGACAGTTTTCAAAAAATAATAAAAGTAATTGAGAAATCAATGATTTATTAAATGTTGATTACTTAGTTTATTTTTCAGAATTATTTTCACTCTTGACTTTGTTAAGAACATTTTTCTCTCTATATAAAAAGAAAAAACAAAATTAACATATCTTACTTAAAACTGTAAATAATAATGCAATTATACTTGACACAGTTTTACATTTAATGGCTTATTTCAAGTATTTGCTTAAAGATTTATTCATTTTATTTTATTTTATTTATTTATTTATTTATTTTTTTTTTTTTTTTCAGGTTAATCATTTACACACCTTCTGCAAGGAAAGAAAAGTCAAGAGGAAAACCAACTTGGAGCATCATCAAGCAATGTGCTGGCTTATTTACTTCAGTTTTACAAAACCTTTTTATTTAGTAAACACTTCCCACTTATCTAAAGAACAGTTTCAAATCTTTAATGTTAAAAGACATTTTTAGTCTTTAATTTAATCTCATTCTTTTTTTTTTTCTCTTTATAAATTCCGAGTTTTAGGATTTTTTTTTTTTTTATCTGTTTTATCCTTTAACTACTTTTTTTTCTCTTTATAAATTCCAACTTTTAGTTACACTAAAATTAAAAAATTTTAAGTGATAGTTATTTCAAGTCTCTATAAAATAGCTACAGTTCAATTTTTAAAAGTAATTAACTTTACATCGTTGTCAATATTTTTAACTTTTGTAAACTGACAGAGAAAATTGTTTGCTAAGTTCTCCAGAACCTTACAAGTCATAAAAATCAGCTTTTCTGTAAAATGAAAGAATATGAACATTCAGATATAACCTCATAATAAAAGGCAGAATCTACAGAGATGCAAATTTTCATTGGTTCTTCCTTGTTGCACGTATGGCAAAAATTACTCTTAAATTCCTAAAAAATAAATAAATAAATAATAAAAAAAAAATACACTAAGTAGACTAGTTTTTTTTTTTTAACTACATGATTCATTCTTTAAAAGCAAAATTGTCTACTTTCAAACTAAGAAAATATATTTAAACAATCCCCATATGAAGATGGACTAGAAACGAATTTTCTAAATATCCTAGAGATGCAGTCCATAATTTATTCTTAACAAGACTTTTTCAATTTTATTTGTATATATTCAAAAATCTTAACATGTACCATTGTTTTTACAAGATACTATATTAAAATATATATCTAAAAAATCCTACTTTTTAAAATTTTTTAAGAGCCATTTAATTAATTCCTCAATTTTTATTTTAAACATCATTCTTGCTTTCTGTGAAAGCAATAAATAACAATACTTGCATAGGACCCGTCAGTAAACCAGAATTATTTATGCATGAATTGGCACTCTGTGATAAGTATTATAAACTATACATACATGCATATTGTATTTTGGATAATATAAATTTCAAAGAATTGCAGGAATAATGAGATAACAGTAAATGCTATTATACAAACTCATATTTTAAAAATGCATAACATGTATATATAAAAATAAAAGTAAGTTTCCTGAATTAAACTTTTCAGGTTCATACATTTCAAATTCTTACAATTCTATATTTTATTAAGATTCTTCTTAAACTCTTTGATTCTCAAATTCTTCATTTTTCTTTTTAAGAAAGAAAAATATTTTATTACAATCTGTACAATTCTTGTCTCTGTCGTTTATATTTCTCAGAAAATTATGAAAATTCCCAACCCACATAATTACATCTCTAGTTTGCTTCATTAGATACAAATTCCTGTTCATTTTAATCTATTAAAAAAAAAAAGAAGGAAAAAGTAAATTTCACTTCAGATTTGTATATTGTTCAGTTTCCTTATAGTTCTTTCGACTGGTAATATCGATAATCTTCCAGAATTCCTTTCCGACTTCATCACATGTCCGCAAGATTTAGAAATCTGGGTTCAAAAAATAGACATTTTGTACCTGCTTTTTTACTCCTCATGGAGTCTACCTTGTGAAAAATGTGAATTTTATATGAGCAACTTGGTCAACAGGATGGCTCTACAAGTGACATCGTGCACCCTGACAAAATCTCCAAGTCAGTTGTTGGAGAAAGGGCCAAACTATTTCAAATGCCGAACCAATACAAATATTTTCGGTAAGTTGTGTTTTTTTTTTTTTTGTTTGTTTTTTTTGTTTTTTTTATTTTAATTTTTAATTTTGTTTTCAAATGTAAGCTATCTATTTTCATAAAATTACATGCTGATTTTATTTTTTTTAACCACAAAGCCACTATTCACTTTTTATTCATGGTTGATTCTTGATTATGCAAGAGCACATTCCCATTATAAAATTAATTCTTTTGTTTCAGATTTTGTTGGGTTTTTTTTTTACTGTGTTTCAGCTGTTGTACTCTCTGGCCTTCGTATTGTTACTATTACACATTTATTCATTCAAACTAGTTTCCTTATTGTTATTTTTATTATATCATGTTGTTACTATTATACATTGATTCTTTTAGGCCAGTTTTTTTTTTTTTTTTTCTCTCTCTACATCATTTCTTGCCTTTCTCAATCAGGAAGGCCAGCACCCATACAGTAAACGAAACCAGATAAGGATCAGCCAACAGTTTGAAAAGAATCCACATATAATAGTATAATTCTAATATATACTGGAAATTTTTGCACATACGTAACCAATGCACTAACTATGGCAATATATTCTTCTGTCTTGCCTAGATATCTGTAAAATAGTTTTACTTACTATTTTTGTTGACTTTCTTTGTTTTTTGTTTTTTACTGGGTGGAGGGTGCTTGTAACTCACAAACCTGTTCACTTGCATCATGAATTCAATCCTTACTAAGTGACCCACAACTGTATCCTCAAGAAAGACACTCTCATTAAGATATTACTCTCTGACACCAGAGGTTTGTGTTTAAGCCTAGGGTAAAAGACAAGCATCTCAAATACTGATTTTTCTAGGTAAGCACACCTAACTTGGATGGTTAGCACAACAATCTTCTAAGCTTCAGACTTTTCCAAATTTATTGCCCTTGTACCATACTAAGACAAACTTAGCTATATAAGAAAACCTGCCCTATGACTGGAAGTTGCATGTTTTCCACCAAATTAGAATTTCAAGTGAATTTTTTTAAAAAATTTTTTATTTAGGGTACTCACTCCCCACTTAGAAGATTGTTGTGGCAATCTTTTTATGTATATGTCTTTTAATTTGGCCTTGTGTCTTACATAAATCTGTAATTAAAAAAATAAAACAAAAATTCTGACATTTTTATCATTTTAAGAAAAATTAATTTAAGCAAATGAGTTTTTTAAATTAACTTTTTATTTCATGCAATGTTTATGTTAAATTTTCTAAAGTTTTACTGAATTTAAAAAATTCATGGATATATTGTGACTTAAGATCGAGGTATTTAATTTTTACGTTTTAAAGAAATAATTTCTTTTGCGTTTTACTATTTGTAATTTAATATCTTGTTCTTCACTTTTTCTTGTCATTTTTTGCATGAGACTTAAACCAACAGATACAAACACGCGTACTGTTTGTGTTACCTCCCCTTAGTTAAGAGATGTCTCACAGGAATTCTCATGCATAAATGAATCTACTGAAAAGTTTCATAAAATGATACCTGACACTTTACAATTCCTTGAAATATTGGCATCAGAAAAATATTAAATGTTTTGTTCCAGGTATGAACAAAAAAAACAATCTGTCTGTAAAGACGGACTGATATACAAATAGTACCCTGAATTATATAACAAATACAATATTGGATACTAAAAAAATACTGCTTTTGTATATAGTTTAAACAATTTTCTCTTTACCCCTTGAACTCTGACAAGTATGGATCCCTCACCCTTGGACCTTGTTGTCCATCTCTGCTGTCTATGACTCTGGATGGTATACTGGCCACCCAGATTCAAAGGGTTAAATGAATTTCTAGTGATACTATATTTCCTGCCATAGAAGGCACATTTTTTTTCTTCCAAATACAATCAATCAGTAAAGATGAGGAAGCGGAGAGTGACCAGTTCCTTTTTAGCACTCCAGTAAATACCTGACTCCTCCTGCTATCCTCTACCGTGACAAGAGCTAGGATGCTTGTCCAATCGCTAAACTCTTAACCTGTTCAAGTCTAGGGTCAACTTTTATCTTCCCTACATATCACCATAAACTGTGCTTCTTACCTCTTACTCTATAACCCTCCACTTTGAGTAGCTCTTCGGCCTTGTACAGGATGAACATTATTGTAAAAAAAAAAATTTTTTAAAAATGGCTAAATACCCCTACTTGACATGCTTGTACTCGACACTAAAATTAAATATATTAGGTGTAACAGCAAAATTGCCCAAATCATGTAACAGCAAAATTGTCCAATTGTTAAATTAAGCTTTGAACCATTGTATCTTAGAAATGATTAAAGATATCTTATTAGTTTTTATAACACTATTGGACTGTACTTTGAGCAATAAGAATGTATAATTACTTTCCAAGCTTAACAGAAGAATCATGATAAAATTGACCATAGACAAAATGACATGTTCATAATTAATTAATCATAGCTAAGGACTGGAAGCTCATGAACGATTGAAATAAAGTTCAAGTATATATTATTTCATGGTTAATTTTCCAATTCAAGAATACCTTTGCCCTCTTTAACCTTCTAATTTTCTGTCCTGGAGTATCAAGGTGCCTCACACATTTCATGTACAATTTCATTTTCATGTCTTTCTTTCACTGCTCTTTGGACTGTCATAAGTGAAAGTCTTCTCTCTCATTGGCCGAACGTCTTGTGCATTGAGTTGGATCTTTTCTAATTGATCTCTTTTATTAGCACGTAAGTGAATGTAATGGATTTGACTGGAATTCAAACTCTTATTCATGTTAATGCCCTTGGGAAAGGTATGAATCCTCTTCATAACCCCCAGCTATGGGTAAATGGCAGGACAGACCAGGTTCTATAGCTTTGGATGGCAACTGGTCTACCGCAAAAAGAAATGGCAACCTACTGTGGGGAAAAAAATCTGCCTCGACAGTCATGTCTCAAAAGATACATGATCGCTTAAGCGTGTATCACATATGGCACATAACTGACTGACCAGTGATTCTCGCTTGTGTTTTTTCTATATGATTGCTTTTGGAGTTAAAGATGATGATAAAAACGGTTGAATATAAAAAAAAAATTTAAATAACTTTGAATTAATTGCTACAGTTTTTCTCTAACTCCCTGGTGTCTCGAACACATGAATTTAATCGTGCTACTAGATTGAAATCTATGTCCCACCATTTTACTATTGAAATAACTAAATGCAATTGCCACTTCGACTCCAACAGTTTTTCTTACACTTCCCAACTTCCATTTTGTTGCTCCCCTGATAACCACAATCTTCAAAAATTTAAATGCAACCTCAAATCATCCATCTTTCTTCTTGAACCCCGTTCATCTTTTGTCCTTTCCTGAATCATCTCTATTCTCAGTCTTTTCTTTCACTTTCATTTCCCGAAAACCTAGTGTCATTACCGCCTTGCTTGGCATGAAATAATTTTTAAAAACACATTTGGTTGGGGTGGGTGGGTCAGTTATCATAATTGTATATTTCGGCCTCATCTTGAGAATTATTTCACTGCCTTGAAAAAAATTACTCACTGTGACACTTTACATATGTATGCAACCATCTTATTAAAGATAATAGCAAAATTTATTAAATTCAATTCAAATTTAGAAATGTTCTAATATCCTGAATAATGCCACTTATATATAATGCATCTTTCTTTTCTTATTAACTTTACTCTATGAACAAGGGGAGCAAAAATTTGTCATCATTCTGTCTGCCATCTTGATTTTGGTACCATAAATAAATAGTTATTTTTAAAGTTTTTTTTTGTAGTTTTTATACATGTATATTTTTTATATGATGAGCTTACCTCCATTTTGAATGTCTCATTATAATATCAACAATAACGTGAACATAACTAGTTTTACCCCATCTTAGAATTGTTGCTTTTTATCACAACACTCCAGATACCCCATCTTAGAATTGTTGCTTTTTATCACAACACTCCAGATACCCCATCTTAGAATTGTTGCTTTTTATCACAACACTCCAGATAAATAAATTTTAAATCACCAAATATGAAATCAAATTAAGTTTATCTTTGTATATGTCTAAAAAAATATTTTTAGACTTTCACACATTTGAAATGCAGTGAAAACAATTTATACAAAGAAATGATGTACAAAATTTCTCATGACAAACTGGGTACAAAAACAAAACAAAACAGAAAAGCAATCTTATTTACTGATAGAATTTCTATTCTCTCTAATGACTTGAAGCAGCCTATTATCAACAGAAGTTAATTTCAGAATTTCTTCAGGAATAATGGCTTTGCAAACGGCTAATATTGCTTTCCAAAGTTAATTTTGGGATACATATTGTTTGCCATCTTCTCAAATATGTCCATGTTGTCAAATTAAATTACATTCAACTAAATGCATTTATTTAGGGAATATTTTGAAAAAAAAAACTGACTTGCATATGAAATATTGGAACACGTTATCTATGTAGATAAGTTGTCATGCGTAACCAAAAGCAAAGAAAAAACACCTGACATATAATGACTGGCATTCTTCATGAAGTTTATCTTTTCTTTTATTAAAATCAGAAAAATTGTTTAATGTCTTGGGGATTATGTAGTTAGATTTTTTTTTTTTCCAGTGTTTTTAAGATTACAATTAAAAAGATGTGGTCTCTGACTAGTTCCCCGCTTTTTGTGTGTTCTACCACCTGGGGTTGAATAAATGGTTTCATTGGACATTTCAGCATAATTTTTGATTGACAGAAAGCAGGACAATGACTGAAATGTTGCGACTATAACCAACCACAATGACAACGATGACTGTATAATAATTCCTCATCTCAAAAATTCAAAAATTGTTTCAATATTTTATGCCTTTTTACCGAGTAAGATATTTTCTCTCTATTCTCCACCCACCTCCCTGCTTTGATTTAGAATTCTTGGTTGACCTTCTTTTTTTTTTTTAAATGCCATATTCCTTCAGGATGTAGGCGATCATGGCTCTACACAAATTCCTTTTCTTTATTATTTGTGAATTGCCATGACTTCTTGTGAAAGAGAGTGGAGTGGTTTTATATTGCCATCTCCACATTTTTAATCCAAAGTTATTGTTCTCTTAGACTGGCTGCCACCCAATGCTAGAGAGCTCCTTCGATTTAGAAAATCACTAGAGGAAAAAAACATTTATGCCCTTTTCCCAAGGGTATTAGTGTGGAGTGAATGCAACAGACTAGGACAGAACTTGAACTCTGCTCTCCAATTTCATTTTCTTTGCTGATAACTGTTGTATTTAGCTACACCACGCATAACAGTAAACCCGACCTTGCATTCAGAGATAGAAAATAAAAACCTGACAAAGTGCCACTTACTTTTTGATGAGCCTGCTGCCTGAACGGCGATCATTCCATATACATTATCCATCTGTAAGAAGTGCAAGATTTTTGTCAACATTCAAAGATAACGCTGTTTGCTATTCTAACTGGAGTGACAACTTCCCTTAATAAATGCTGTAAATTTTAGGAGTTGCTTCCCTTGTAATTTTCATTTTCAAGTGAAATTATTTTAAATATGTATGGATGACAATCCATTAACAAATAATTCTCATGAAAATAATGTGTACATTGGTTTGACTAATGATTTTCAAAAGATAAAGTAGCCATTAGTTCGTATTGTTAATGTAAAAGATTTTTTCTTAAGAAAATGCATTGGCCGTGTTGTTATTTATTCCTTATCTTTTTCTCTTATTTTATTGTGTCGATATTAAAGACGTTCAAAGATGACCAGGCATAAGAATTGGGTCAAGAAAATAAGCCATGAGTGAGATCTGGACTCTGTGTACTGATTTCATTTTCAAAATCTCTATTTGTACATAATATAACCTGTTTATTATACATTTATATATATTTATAGCAACATTACCAACTATTAACACACATTTATAAAAAAAAATACATTACATCACCATTTTTCTACAGATCCATTATTCCTGAATCTAACTTATCTCTTCCGAATACATAAGAATATATATATATATATATATATATATATATATATATACACACAAAATATGCACAAGATATACTTTAATGAAAAATTGTTCAAAATATCCTGCAGTGTCTCACTAGCCTTTACTTACTTTAACATCCAAAATGTTTTCTTACATTTATTTGAATATTATCTGTTGCTTCCTTACACATGACACGTATTCAATCAAAACATCCGACTGCAACTTACTAACTTTTACACACTTTAGTGTCAAGAATGTTTGCCACACATATTTAAATATTATCTGTAACTTCATTTACACATAAGACATAACCAAACACAACATAGTATTAAACTACGTCTATCTGCTTTTTATCATTTTTATCTTGATCTCTGATGAAGCTTTAATAAATTGAAACATGTTAAGTTAAGATCTGTTTCTTGTTATTTTTTTCCTATCATTTTGTTGGATACCTATCCATATATATATATATATATATATATATATATATATATATATATAGTTTTAAGGTATGCTATATTCATGGGTTAAAGTGATCAATATTAGGGATAGTGTATATAAATATAAAAGTGAACATTGAAGTCAACACTCAGAGATGATAGTCTGTTTCATGCTAAACACAATCATCAGGCCTGTCATCCCTGGGTTTTGACATCAGTGCACATACACACACACACACACACACACACACAGTTGTCTTGGAAATTTAAGGCCTGCATCACATTTAGATAAGGATAGCTGATTTAATACCAACTGAGCCTTTGAACTCAATTGACTAGTAATCGACACTTACTGTAAATATGTGTATATGTATTTATCACTAAATATATAAGTAAATCTTTTTTTTTCAAAATCCAGTTATGTAATCATTAAATTGACTACTTTTTATTGAAGCCAATATTTCTATAGTGGCTTTTGAAATTATTTTGAGTAAGAAAAATTGACATCAAAAATGATCTAAAGCCAGCTTTAAGTAAATGAAAATGTTTCTTTCATTCTTCCTTTTTCAAAGAAAATTAAAATTTCAATGAAGATTTTTTTTATAAAGCAGTCTGTGATCAAAAAAAAAAAAAAGTTTTTTTTTTTTTTTTTTTTTTTTTTAAAAAAATCAATTCACCCCCAAGCAAAGTGATAATGCCATTAAAAAAAGTAAAAGGGATACTGGGAGTGAAAAAGACTTTACAAGGAATTGGAAACCCAATCCTAACAGGGAACAAGAGATAAACCTTTACTCTGTTCAAAAGCTAGGGAGGAGTGTAAAGCAGATAATAGGCAAACCTATCTATTCATTGCTTTGTAACATGCAAATCATGACACACTGTTTTTTTTTTTTTTTTGTGTGTGTGTGCATGTGTGTGCATTTTTAGATATATAAATATTTTGAACTTGGATATTCTTCTCTAAATTTGTTGTGGGGCTATATATTTGTTTATATGTGTGTGTGTGTATATATATATATATATATATATAGTGTGTGTATATTTGTATGTAAATTATATTTGTTTATATACACTTACATAAATCCAAATACAGTTTTGTTTTCGTTTTTTTCTTCCATAAATTGACTGTTCCACTATCATCAAAGTAGGTTATAAATATCAATATTTAAATTTTACAACAGTCAGCTTTCAATTTACACCTAATAATGGCATTGTTCATGAAGCTGTGTTGTGCTACCAATGAGGAACAAAATGTACATTTATTGTGAGTGTGTGGTATATGTAATATATATATATATGTGTGTGTGTATGTTTGCCACTTATTACCATTGATGCTACCAGAGTTTCGTAGGCAGACCTGTCCATTCACTCTTCATAAGGTATCGGCAATATATAAATTTTCAAAGCCCTCTTTCCTCATTATGTGCCCTAGAAATTTCAACCATCTTTTTCTGATAAGTATAAGTATCCTTTTTGTTTCTGTTGTCTCTAGAACTTTGTTATTGCTCACATGTCCAGTCCATAGCATTCTCAGTATCCTTCTGTAGAACCACATTTCTATTGCTTCAAGTCTCTTCATCTGTGAGGAGATTGTCTAGCATTCACTTCCATACAGGAAGTTACTTAATAAACCAGAAAGAACTTTTTAGACTCCCCAGTAGGTTCAATAAAGTTGATATAAAAAATGTTTGTTCGGTTTAATAAGTGTAAAAAAGTCTTTTTGGCCAAACCAATACTTCATTTTCAATCTGCGTTATTTACTAATGGCTATCAACTGAAGTTCTGAGTCCTTACTGAAAAAGGAAAGCAAAATTCATATGAAAGGAATACTAATCAAAAATTAATAATGAATCCATTTGATAGGATTCGCTTCTCTACCCACCATCATCAGCAGCAGCAGCCTGTTTACTGCTAAACAGTCTCTATTACATCTTGAGTAGATTATACACTGCCTCCAGGTAAATTCACCTTTCATGACAAATAAATATTTAATCCCCTTGCCAGATTGTATTGGTTGTTATTTTATTTCCTATTCGAAGCGTGTTATCAGTTCTCCTCCACACCAGGAAACAATGAGTTGTTGCAAAGAGCCAACCTATTTTGACACTGTTGGGACAAGACAGACCAGAATGTATTTGACTCAGGACATTATGGATAATTGTACTATCAACAGAAACTTACTTAGAATATGGGACCGGTCACGTTCAGGTGAGCCATTCAACAACTTGTTACTTTTATGGCTGGTATATTCTGTTTCCATCTTACAAACAATCATTTTGTAAAATCACTACTTCACTGTTTCAAAATGTACTTCATAACGTTTCTACCCATCTTTAATGGCAGAAAAATGGTTTTTGTTTGTGTTTGTTTTTTATTTTTTTAAGTGGCTAGGTTATAAAAAATGATGGGTATTATACAATCAGTATTTTATGTAATTGTTGCCAAGTGTCAAAAGTGTTAAATTTGTATCTAAATTTAACAAAAATTATTCAATTATAGTCATTAAAACACATTTTTTTAAAGAAAGAGCAAGGAAAAAAAGAAAAATAATTTAACTATAAAAGTTTTTCTTTTTTTTGTCTCCTTAACTATGTTTTAAAAATTGTCTGTTTTAATGACTCTAATAAAATTTTGTAACCACAAGAAAATTACAAATTATTCCTTTTGAATAATATATATATATATATATATATATATATATATATATATATATATATATATATATATATAGTGTGTGTGAAAATATATAGAAAAATAGGAAAAAAACCGTTAGGTTAATAATCTAAAAGTCTTTCGTATTTTTGTTTTTATTTTTAAAAAACAGTGTTCAATACATAAGTAGGGCCTAAATTATAATTATTTAAAAACAATATGATTCCATTGCTACATAAGAGTTCTCAGTAAATTTCAAGATTCCAAAATTCACTTGAGGATGAAATAGGGCTGGTTTTTTAGCTTCTATTTTTGAAACCTGAGAACTCTTATATAGCGATGGAATTATATTTTTAAAATTATATATATATATTATAAATTGATTTAAAATGTTTTTTTGCTACACATTAATAACCATGTTTCAAAAATAAAAGCTAAAAGTAATAACCATGTAGCAAAAAAAACATTTTAAATCAATTAATTTATAATATATATATATATATATAAGTCCCACTTTATGCTCATTTAGCAGTTGTCATGATTTTAAGTGGGATTACCCTGCCTTTGAAATCTTATTGAACATAAAATAGGCTGTGCTAGACGTAGTTTTGCCCAACACTGCAGATTGCTATAAAGCCAAAACATTAACTTAAAAACTCTATTCATGTTCTTAAATAGCCTCATCAGATTGAGACTTTTGTATGAATGTCATGCATGGTACTAAACTGTCAACCTCTTTCTAAAATCAATTGTTAAAATGGCTTTGAGTTTAGGCTGTGGATCTTGGCAAAACCTTCAAACCTTGTGGACTGGCACTACAGAATCACAAAGAACTCTAGCAAATAACAGAAACCACATCACTTGAGGACTTGCAACAGCAGCTAAAATGGATATCAGATGTAACTCAGAAAATAATGATATAATCAAAATGTTGACGTTCCACATTATTTCAAATAAAAGATTAGGAAGAAAACCCCATCTATACGGGAAGAGTGATAACAGCTACTGGACTTGAGAAACCTATTTTCCCAAAAAATTGTTTTAAGAGAAAGATTTTATAAATTTCACTCAACAATGGTATTGGCTGCTTGGTCAATGAATACTAAATGTTTCCTTATAAGGAAACAGCTAATATTATGGTTACCATTTATAAGTATTTGTGTGATATAAGAAATGCATATGCTGAGAAAATGTGAATATAAAATAAGGCTCTAATTATAATATTTTATATCGGAGCAATAATCAACTTTACTGTAGCACATATAAGTGAATTACCATGTTTGTATAAGATTTGATCATATTGTATTTTATATTCATGACAGCTGAGATATCTGACTTTATATATACTAGCTTACTCAGGAAATTGATATTTTAAGTCCTTAATATTAGGTTTTCAATGTTTCCACTTATGAGATTTTTTCACCTCCCTACATTTGGCTTGCAAACACGTTCAGTCTGCCATTATTATAAGATACTACCACTCAGTGTTTTCAGTGCAAGGGTGATAACTAGTTAACTCCCTTGCACTGGAAACATAAAAAATTACAAGCAAGAAAATACAAATACTCCTGGGTTTTTATTATTATAGCAAATAATTTTGACCGGCACTTGTTTTATAATCACATGCCAGGTCATAACCTATGACCTTGGGCAAGTGAAAAGGTAGCTGTTAACAAAAAAAACTTAAACTGGGCAAAACTCTTTGCAGGATATGGGCTGTGCTAGTTAGATTTCCTGGTAAGATGGTGTAACAAGTCTTGTTGTTTTTGGGGGGTTTTTTTTTTTGGTTTTTCTTGAATTCTTTTCTCTATCAGACCCAAAGCTCCAACCACAACAGAAACAGTTTTGGTTTTTAAGTGTCACAACATGGTGTGGCTGTAAGCTGACACGCTGTCAGATAGAAGAAATAATAAACTAATTCTAGACACTGTTTCCTACTATTGAAACTTGTTTCTGCCTTGTATGGTTGACTCATAATTTATAATTGTTAAATATGTAATTACTTTCTGAGCATACTGATAAGTGTGTGTGTGTGTGTGTGTTCAAGTATGCGTCTATCATATAAGTAATGTCATGGTTTGGTTTATTTTGTTTTATGGCATATCAATGTCAATGGGTTATTTAATGCCAACAAAATATTTAGGATAGGTTCATATGAATAGAATATCTAATCTTTTTAAGAGTTTATGGCTCCGGTTTCATTAATGTATTTTTCTCAAGAGTCAAATGTATTGCTAGAAATCCTTTTTTTAAAAATGTATTGCTGGTATTTTTACTATAAAAACCTATTTTTATACTTTCATAGTGTTTTGACCCCAGTTTGAGGGTTAACTATTTGCCTATATCTGGGACCCTAACAGGTGCTACCACCCTGGGTCAGCATGGACCTGGGAACAACTGCAATTAAATGATTCCATGCTCCTCAAAACCTCCCAATCAGAGGCCTTGCTGCCTGATGTAGTTTATCATCATACCTGGACACCTCATTGGTGGTGTCTTACCCCTCTGCAGAGGTGCAGTCGGTGTATTCTGAAGCCCCAGCCAACAGGGTGGAGTAATGTCATGTGTAAAATGATTCCTCAACTACACTGAAAAAGAAATTATTATTATAATTATTATTATTATAATTATTATTATTATAATTATTATTATTATAATTATTATTATTATAATTATTATTATTATAATTATTATTATTATAATTATTATTATTATAATTATTATTATTATAATTATTATTATTATAATTATTATTATTATAATTATTATTATTATAATTATTATTATTATAATTATTATTATTATTATTATTATTATAATTATTATAATAATAATAAAAAAGGAAAAAAAAAAATATATATATATATTTTGACCTGCATTTGTTTTATAATCATATCCTGGGTCATAACCAATCATCTGCAGTGGTTCTTGACCCTTTTTGCCTAATGCACACTTTTCAAAATATATATCAGAATGTCACCACCACCACCTTCCAAGATTCTCCAACTCAAAAGGTGCATTCCAATAAAGTTTTACAAATTTAATAGCAATACAAAATGTTGATGGATTTTTAAACTTGAATACATGTACAGTAATTTGTTTTAATTCATAACTAATTATTCAATAAACTGAAGTTTACTTCAATAAACGAAAAGTTTAATAAAAGGTCATTGTATTTAAATTAATTCTGATGAAGATTAGAGTCAATGAGAAATTTGTGAAAAAGTAAGACTTTTCCCCTCCCCAAACTCCACTGTGAGGAACTTCCCTCCTCCTGGGTTGGGAATCTCCTGACCTAGGGCAAGTGAAGGATGTGATTTTTTTTAAATTTTTGTTACCACATAATTAAACAAAAAATTTTCCAGGATATTGGCTTTGCTTGTTATTTTTTTGCATTTCCTGGAAAGATGGTGCACCAAGGATTTTATTATTGAGGGACCAGCATGCCATCAAAGTGACACTGAGATACAAATATACAAAGCCTGATATAGCCATCATGACACCCAGTTTCATAAGAGTATACCAGGCATATCCATCACAGCCAAATGTGTGTGATATGGTGACCGGTTTTGATAAAAGCAGCATATAACAGTGCAGGTGGGATCCAATTAGAAATACCTTCAGGTTGGATAAAACCAGTCTGACTGAGTGTTTTCAAATATCTAGATATGACTTCTAAGTCATCTTAGCTACTTCATCTTTTTATCTTAGAAAACAAAAAAAACAAACTCTTAAACATCTGGCTATGGTTCTCCCCTATTTCCATTCATGAATAGAGATGCATAGTGATTCAGCCCCTAAGGGACATGCTCATCTTAATTCACCAAGATGAAGTATGTTCATGTTAAAACCTCAACTTAAGTTCAGAAACCACGTGAGCTTTGCCTGGTGGTGGTGATGATAATAATTCTGTTATAACAACAACAGTACAAATATCTGGACTTTATTCCAAGATGGCTGAGTGCTTTAATATTTGCTTGTTAGCAACTGCTAAATCTTCATGAAATTTAATTTAGCAGCTTAAGAGGTTTTTAGGTTACATATGAGGCTGGATATCTCATTATTAGTTGAATTTTGATCTGAGATTTTCACTGTATAATGTTTAAGTTATAAGATTAATATTCCTCACTGAACAAGACTGTAAGGGAGGAATTTCATCTTGTATGTCAGAAAATATAGTACATCAAAACATATATACACAAGGAAATGCTGAAAAGTTATTGATCTGACAAAGTTATCCCCCTATAAAAAAAAAAAACTGTTTGCTCATTGGGTCAGAACTCTTTAGTTCCCTCTTGTGTGTGGCGAGAAGGGCGGATTATGACATTTTGGAGCCACTAGACTAATGAAATTATGAGCCCCTTTCAGACTGTCCAACCTAACTTACCTGTACCCATCTTGAATATTTTTTACTCATATATTTTAATGACATTTACATAGCTTGAAGCAAACTTATCATATATAGTTTCTAGGATAATTTTATTACATTTTTTTCTAACTTCTAATCAAGACAACCATGGCTAAATCATGCCAAAAATTCAAAATAAAACCTTATAAAATTTCCCAAGGAATTATGATGGAAAAATTTTTTCTGATACACAATTTTCTTTCCATGTAAAATTTGTGATAGCTTCTTTTTTTGAGTGGCACTTTCCTTGATTACCAGATTTCTGGATGCCACTAAATGTTAATCCAAAATGCATAATGGAATTAAAAAATTTTTTTAAATCCCTTAAGTTTTCTCTAACATGTTTTTAGAAAGGAAAATTCAAATTACTTCAAAATAAAAAAAATGTGAATGTCCATTAATTACAAGTTGAAAAAAAAAAACATGCCCGATTTTTTTTTTTTTTTTTTTTTTATTTTTTTTTTTTTTTTTATTTTAGACATTTTTTTTTTTTTTTTTTTAAGTCTTATGAATTTGAGCCTTCAATATCTTATTTTGAAAACTAATTTGCAAAAATACATTATATACGAATATGTGGTTAAATATTTTATGGAAGGTCATCATCTCTCAGCAAGATGCTGTCAAAAAAGTGGTCAGTGTCTTTGTGATGCTTCAGGACACTCAATGAAACACAATGTCAAACTGAAAAGTTATATAAACAACTGGCCAATTGACTTCCAAATTTGAAGTTAGTATGGACAAAGATTGACTAGTGAGAAATAAAGTGGCCAACCTTGCACTGAAGAGATCTGCAGAGGAATTACCTTCTCAATTATAACCAATAGCTAAAGTTCTGGATAAAATTCAGAGTGACACATGCACCATTGCTGAAGCAGTGGATATTTGGAAAGAAGTGTTCAAGAATTTTGAAAAAGCTCCTTAAAAAAGCAAAACCAAAAAAAAAATTGACTTGATCTTTCAAAAGAGCGCCTTTAGTTATTGACCTTTTATGACCTTTTTAGATATCGACTGAACCTTTTTCCTTCATTTTTTTTTTTTTTTTTTTATCGATTGGATCTTTTTGCTTTATAATCCTAAAAAGACTAAAATAATTTTTTTTTAATAATTTTTTTAAAGTATTTTTTTTCTTCACAAATTGTTTCTACATATATTAACTTTAATGTTGATATATGTATTAACGGAACATCCAGCCAAACAAGATATGAATATTTTATGTTTGGCTACCATAGAAACTACTTGTAGTGTTACTGACTCACCGGAAGTAGTATGCACTCAACTGCCACATGAGTAATAACTGTAGCTATTTATTGTCTTTGTGATTTCATATGTAAATAAGTCACCTCATCTTGTACTGAAGAGGTTTTTATCCCTTTATTTTCCCTGGCACTTCTGGGAGCCTTTTGTTTCCTTACTATCTTCCTCCCTCTCTCTAAGAGATTGTCTAGATATGGGAGATCTCGACCTTCTTCTTTGTTCATAGGAGTGTTCTTCCAATGTTTGTCCTTGTTTATTATTAGTCTGTATTACTCTCAAATTTACTGTCTAGTTTGTCTTGCCCAAACATGACACTTTAGCTTTCATTACTTCAGGCTCACTGTACATTTCTTCATCATGTCACGTGTTGATAATTGTAACAAAGGAATAAAAGAATGAATTGCCAAAACAGAGCGAAATCACAAACAATATTTAATTTACTGAAAAAACACAAAGTAAAATATATACAAGATATACAATTGGCTATACAAAACTGAAAACACAGAGTTACTGGCGAAGTGTTACGAGGGAGAAGGTATGAGAGTCAAGTGTCTTTACTACGGTAGGGCTAGCGAAGTAATCTAGTTGCTATTACTGGGAATCCACAAATGTGTGTAAATAAAGATAAATTCCTAGTTTGGTCAATGAAAATAGTCAAAAGTCTATTTACCAAATTGGTTCCATGAAATTCTCTTTTTGGGTTTTTGTTGGTCGGCAACTTTTCAAAGAGATTCTTTCGGCTGGATATAACAATCCTCGAATCAAAAGCCGGAGTTGATACTGGCAGCAATTCCTTTTACACAACTGACAACCCTTTACCCAAAAACCTATTTTATAGGGGCTAACACCTAATTTGTATTTTTCTAGATGTTTCTCGAATCATCTAGATTCTTCTCGAATATACTGGAATGATCTCGAATCTTCCAAATGTTCTATTTCAAATTTCTCTATTTTACAACTACTTCATGACAAAACTTTTTTGTATTAACAGGTAGGACTCAGTAGAATCCCTTACTATAAATTTTAACCTTATTGAGACTTTCTTTTTATAGAAATGCATCCTCGTAACAATCATTATCGGGTTTCAATCTAATTTGGTCTGCATGTTCTAATATCCCGTTTCCATTTTTTTTTCTATTATCATAAGTGTTCTGTCCACTTTGCATTATGAATCTTGCCTCTTGTAGATTAAACTCACTATTCTTTTTGTACCATAGAATTTTTATTGATGGCATAGGGAATGGTCAATGGGCTCTAATTTGTCTACCCATGAGGGCAGACTGGCTTTTCAATCTTCCATTGTGGTATTGTCTAATAATTTAAAAACATTTCTTCCTAGATTGTTGCTATCTTTTTTTCTGTTGTACACATATTTTCAATCCGTTTTTTTATCATTTGCACCATCTTTCTGCTAATCTATTTGATTGTGGATGGTGACGGGGGGGGGGGGTATGTGGTTTGCGTTCAGTTTTGTTCAACTATTGGCGTAGTTCCTCATCACAGCACTCTAGGGCATTGCCAGATACTAGCATTTTCCGAATCCCATTTCTTGAAAATATGATCCTTAACGCTTGGTTCACGGTCCAACTTCTTTTGTTGGAGACCTATATTACTTCTAGCCGGCCTGAATACAAATCTACCAGTATTAGTAATAATCCCACTCCATTAACAGGGGCTGACCCATATGTACTCTGTCCCAATGTCTGGACTCTTTAGGCCATGTATATGTTTTTGTCTGTCTGAATTTTCTTCTTTCATTGCACATTTTACACCTGTTTATGTATTCTTCTAGATCTGTAGAATAGCCTGGCCACCATACCTCTAGCCTTAATAACCTTTGTGTAGATGTTTTTGCAATAAACATCATATGTATACTTTTTATAACTTTGCTCTTTTGCATTGCAGGCAGAACCACTATGTCTACATAAAAAAAATTACACCATTTTCTACAGTTAACTTGTGTTTAATCTCTTTTTGCCTGTGAGCAATTATTCCACTTATTATTTTTTATCCTGAACAATATACTGTTCCATATGGGATGTCGCTTTGTAGCCTCAGTTAATTTATCTATCAACAAAATATCAGTTTTGACTAAGTGTAAGAAAGTATCTTCAAGTTTTCCTCTTCTTTCTCACTTTCAGAAGTAATAAACCTCAATCTTGACAAAGCATCTACATGCAGAATTGTATTGCCTTTCACGTACTCAATATCATATTTGAGTAGATGCTCCATTTATTATTTCTGATAATTATTTTATTTCAGATTTTATTATTGCTGATTTCTGGCAACAACTCTTAACTGTTGTGGCCACTGAGCGGGCAATCCATGTTGTGATTTTGGTTACTTCTGTCATAGAGAAAAGGGGATTACCTGCCCTTGGGAAAAAAAATGGGTAACATGTGTTGAATGGATTTCCAATATAGACATAGATAATTTGGTATTTGAACATGGCTTCAAAAAACTGTGACAAGAGAATTTTTGTATTGATACATTTTGTTGTGTCCAAAAAAAAAAATTAAAAATATAACTTCAATTTTGAAAACACCCCCAGTTTTAGAGAGCAAAAAAAAACCTTTACATTGAATGGAAAAATGATTTAAAGATGTGGCAGTTGCTTATAGATCTTGATGAAAAAAGAAACCAGGTCCTGCAGTTTATCTTACCCCTACTGAATGTGCTAGAGATTTTGAAAGAGATTTAACATTGGAGGATAATTCACACGAGAATATTTTTACAAATGGGACATATTGTTTTTGAAAGACCAAAACCTATATGCATATTTGGCCTTTAGAGTTTTATGGCTTTTGTTCATCAGGTATGGATATAAGGTTTTTTGATAAAATTTGAATATTTATATAATAAGCAGTTTTTAATGTTCACTTGTCAGAGGAAGTATAAGCATTTTCTTTTGTTGATGACCATAAATGTGTCTGACAAAAATGAAAGGTTGGCTTGTGCAACTTGTTCAACTGTGACATATAAAAACCTTAAATTGACAATAAAAAGGATTTTTGTCAACCCAGCTGCTTCAGCTAATAAAAATATTCCAAGTATTTTTAGGTGAACGCTTGACAACTTTTTAAACAAGAAATACTAACATGTGCAATCCAGATTTTGGAGAAGTATCTAATCCTATCATTAGACATTGAAATATTATGTCATGTTTTATTTGTAATTCTATGAAAGACTTTGCAAAAGACTGTCATTACCATTATGAAGATAAAAAAAGCACACAGTTAACAAAATGCTGTTAAATGTCAAGCCTTAGTTGATTTGTTTTCTACAGCTTATCAACCCTTTGCAGGTTATTTAAAGCCAGAAAATATTTTTAGATTGTAAGTTTTTTTTTTTGTTTTTTTTTTTAGATAATGATTTATAGTGATACAGGTCTTACTAATTAACCTATAGCTGGGAGAGGAGAGGTGGATTTATACCCCTTTCCTAAGGGTATTTGTCTGTAAGTGAATATAACAAACCCAGTGGGGATTGGAACTCTGCTCTAAGATGAACAATTCTGATCCATTATCCAT
Organism: Acanthosepion esculentum; assembly: GCA_964036315.1. Lineage (NCBI taxonomy): Eukaryota > Metazoa > Mollusca > Cephalopoda > Sepiida > Sepiidae > Acanthosepion > Acanthosepion esculentum. The sequence continues at coordinate 96,117,701 of OZ038499.1, forward strand.
TACACCACCTGTACATCCAAGTATACAGCACCTGGTATTCCCAAGCAGTCACCCATCTAGGTACTGACCAGGCTCAATGTTACTTAACTTCAGTGATCATACAGGAGCCAGTTTCAATGTGATGTGGTTATAAAGTGAGCCTCAGTTGTGCATGTTAGTTTCTTGTAATAGTGCTTGTACAAAAACTGTGACCAGTAAAACGTGGTTAGATGCCTTTCTTGACATCTTAAAGGATAAAGAAGAGTCTAGTTAAACATCTTCCAACTGACACAAAATTCTAATTTGGAGATGGAGTGGAAGTTTTTGCAAGTGAAAAAGTCAAGTTTCCAGAAGTCATCAGCAGAAAAAAAAAGTTTATAACTGAAGTGTGTATATTAAATGACGATATTTCATTTCTTTTGAGTAATTTCTAAGACAGGTAATGTCGTTTTAAATTTTACAATTTTTACAAAATGTAATGTTTTACAGGTAATGTCGTTTTAAATTTTACAAAGAAAAAAAAAATGTTACAACCAATAAATTTTTTTTTTGGGGGGGGGGAATATTACAAGCAATACATTTTGAGAAAAAAAAAAAAAAATATATATATATATATATATATATATATATATATATATATATATATATATATTACAAGCAATACATTTTTGGAAAAAAAAGATTACCAGCAATACATTTTTGGAAAGAAAGAAAAAAAAAAACCTGTTAGGGTCTCAGCTATTGGCAAATAGTTCCCCCCCCCCCAAATAGGGGGTCAAAACACTATGAAAGTGTAAAAATAGGTTTTAATACCAGCAATATATTTTTGTAAAAATTATTACCAGCAATAAATTCTTAAAGAAAAATTATTATCAGCAATAGATTTTTGAAGGAAAATATTACTAGCATTATATTTGAAGAAAAAATATTGCCAGCAATAGATTTTTGAAAGAATTATTACCAGCCATAAAAGTCTTGTCAGCATTAAATAACCCATTGAGGTTGATATACTGTAAAACTAAACAAACCAAAGGTGTGAGGGAGTAGCAACACTTTGCAAAGTAAAGATTGAAAAATAAGACAGAAAATTAAAAGGCCATAGAGCAGGAATAATCTTTGAATGACAACTATGAAGATGATAGTCATGTAAATTCCGTAATAAATGAAGCCGATTCCTGTAATGGGAAGACTACTGGTGCTAGACATGAAAATTCTGCTCAGTATATGACTAAACCTACAAGACATTTCTTTATCAGATATAAGATAAATGATACAGATGCATGGAAGAAAGTTAAAGTAAAAAGTGTGCAACCAAAAAAAACTGGAAAATAGAAGAACTCGGTGAATGTTCATGCTGTTGTACAAGAACCAGTATCTGTTAATTTGGATAGTGTTAAAGAATGGAATGAACTGTCCTATGCAGAAAATGCTGGACTGTTAACAGCTGATCCAGAAATGTCTCGAGCTGTGGTAGATACTAAGGAGAGCTTGATTAGTATTGATATGTTTGAAGTAGTTTTGTTTTGAAAATCAAATAAGTATCATCTCATTGGGTTATCTCTGAAAAAAAAATATAAAAGGTGGTGAAAGGAAAATTAAAGTGAAATTGGTAGTCTGTGATTTTGAAGAAAATACTAACAATCTCTGGAAAGATTCTCCTATGGTTGGTATTTTTAAGTGCAGCAACAATGGGTTACAAATAATATAACAGCAGAATTTCTGCAGGGAAGTTCCCTAGAAAGAGAAGTATTATGTCCCCCTCATGATATGTGTAATATCTTTGACTTAAAAGGTGCATTTATGGAGTAAATGATGTTTGAAGACCTTTTGGTACAAGAAAGTTAAAGACGTATTATTACGCTTGGGAGATAAGTTTAGTGTATATAGGGCTTTGCTCATGTGACATAAGAATGGATCAGATAACTTAGTTATTTTGGTTAACCATGTGGGCAGCTTTGCTTTCTGTGGTAATAAACTATTCTGACAACAGATTATAGGAAAACTGAGAAAAACATTTAAGGGGGGCTTGCATGCAAATGGGTCATTTAAGTATCTGTAATTAGAAGTTTTAAAAACTTCAGAACAAGTGGCAACTAATTGAGACTTGTATATACCAACAATAACTCCAATTAATATAGTGCAAAGTCGCATGACGAAGAAAAATGAATTAACTATAGAAGAAAAAAAGCTGAGTTGAAAACATTTAAGGGGACAAATGATGAGGGTTGCTTCATAAACAAGGCTGGATATAACCTACGAAACATGTGCCACAAGCAATACAGGAAAGCACCCAACTGTTAAAATGTTGCATGAAATAAACAAAGCCTTGACAAAATTGAAGTCCAAGAAAGCAGCTTTAAGAATTCAAACGTAAGTAATGCAGTGAGTCTTGATAGAATAATAGAATATAAAAAAAATAATAATAATATATATATATATATATATATATATATATATATATATATATATATATATATATATATATAAAGCAAATTAAGGCATTTGCATTTTCCTTTAAAAAAGAATCTCTGTCTTTCTTTCTCTCTAAACTTTTCTCTATAGACTTCTCTCTCGACTAATAAAATGGCACTCGAATAAAAAAGAGGAACAAGAAAAGATTGAAATCAGCTGTAAAACTATGGAAGTTTTCTGGACCAGAGTCTAGCCAATTGTGACTAAAAACTACCAAAAATCAGAGCATTTCTTTGCATTTAAGTTAATAAGCTCACCTTAGATTATTTACATTATTTATATTCGGACTGCTATCCTCATCTTCGTTGCCATATTCACAAATTCAGCCATTGTATGCTTCGGCCGTCTTCAGGTGATTGGAGGATAACAGTCTGAGTAATGTAATTAATCGTAATACCTCATCTCTGAGATATAGACAGATACTCACCTTAGATGCTTACTGTAATACTTTACAACCTCATCTTACAGACAAGTTTATAGAACATGGGAAAGCAGCAGGCCACATACCTGACTAGTTTATATTAATGGATTGCAGAATAGGGAGTTATTAAAATAGGAAGATGTGGAGAGACTTGATCGCTTGGGTATTCTACTACTGTAGTTGTGTACCAAGCTAAGCTTATGCAATTTTGATGCTTGATAGTGCATGTTAGGAAGTTCATCTAGCAAACCATTTCATCAGTATAGTAAGTTTGATCCTCACTGAGTACTCCACTAAAATAGCCTTGTACCAGACTTTTTTGTCAATGAGAACATTTTTTAATCCAGTATTGCTAGTCTTCCCTGTCTGATTTTTAAACAAAACTTGGTCAAAGTATAAACGTTAAAGAAAACCTTGAACTTACTAAGTGAAGTAAATATGAAAAGATTTTGGCATTTACAAATAATTTGATAACTACATTACGAAAGACATCGTAAATGAATTATCTATTGTGTACACATGAAGTTTTAATCATTGGTCTTGATGCGTGTCTATTAATCTGTGTTTGTAATAAAAGTGTTTTAAAGATTAAGTTATTACAGCAATAGGATTTTGTACATTCATGCAAAATTTTGATTTGTTGTTATGTTCCATTAAGGGGCATAACAACAAAATCAACACTTTGTATGAATGTATAAAATCCTATTGCTGTAATCTGGTTGTCATTTTATACAACTTAAAACCAACTGCATAAAAATGATGTAAAGTTGAACTGAATGTTGATTGGACATTTCTTTGTGATGACAGTTAAGAGGATTGAAGGGATTGAGTTTCTAAAATTCATTGAATCAATGAATAGCCATGATTTACGGGCATTAAAAAGAGCAAGCAAATTTGTGAAGATCATGAGAAAATCAACTTTTATCATGCAACCATGAGAGATGTGTCCATGAATTTTACCCATTACTTGTAGTGTAAGGAATAAGGAAATATCAGTCCCAATGATCCTGGATTTATTCAACTACTTGATGTGTAGTGAATAAAGGAATATTATACCCAAAGAAATCATCCTAATTTTATCTTGGATGCAATCCAATTACCTAAGGGAAAACGAAATACAAGCACTATTCTGGAATCTTCTATCTTGCAGAAAGAACTACTGACTTTTCTCTGGACATTTTTAGTGACTCTATTTGCCATTATGAACATTTGAACTTAACAAAGTCATGAAACACAAAGTATCCGTTCTTTGGTATGACGATAAACTACATCCACGTCTTGGGTAAGATGATAAACTACGTCCAACAGCAAGGCCTCTGATCAGGAGGTTTTGAGGAGCATGGAACCACCTCTTAATTGCTGGTGTTCCCAGGTCCACCCTGACTCGGGGTGGTAGCACTTGTTAGGATCCCAGCTATGGGCAAATAGTTAACCCTAAAACTGGGGTCAAAACACTATGAAAGTATGAAAAATAGGTTTCAATACCAGAAATACTTTGTAAAAAAAATTATTACCAGAAATAGATTTTTGAAAGAAAAAAATTTTACCAGCAATACATTTTTGAAAATACCAAAATATTACCAGCAATAAAAATTTTGTTGGCATTAAATAACCCATTGAGGTTGATATGCTGTAAAACAAACCAAACCAAACACACGGTATCAGATAAGTGCCTGTCATCCTATACTTTCTCATATTTTGTTATTTTTTGTTATATAAAATTGTTTAAAAACATTCAGTTTGTTTGTTATTCATCAGTATCTGTTCAAGTGGTCCTATCTGATCAAACCCACCTCCCTGCATTTTTTTTTTTTTTTTTTTTTTTTTTTTTTTTTTCATGGTTTATATCCTTGTCGTAAATTCATAACAGTACTCTATCACTATTTACATGCGTCCTGGGTACAACGTTAAACTGCATCCAACAGCAAGGCCTCTGATCAGGAGGTTTTGAGGAAGCGTGGAACCACTTCTTAATTGCTGGTGTTCCCAGGTCCACCCTGACCCAGGGTGGTAGCACCTGTTGGGGTCCCAGCTATGGGAAAATAGTGAACTTCCAGCTCTTTTCCAGCACATTGAAACAATATGACGTTGCCAGCTACACGTTTTTGAAACAATATGACGTTGCCAGCTACATGTTTTTGAAACAATGATGTTGCCAGTTTTTGAAACAATGATGTTGCCAGCTATATGTTTTTGATAGATTTAGTAAATACTGGATCTGGCATTAAATAACCCATAGTGGTTGATATGCCATAAAACCCCAAACAACCAAACTATTTACATGGAAAGTGTTCAAACAACATTGCTTAGTTCTACCAGTTCTAATCTTCAAGGATGATGCTTGCTATGCCATACACATTGCAGCAAATTACCCTCCTTTCCTTTGTATTCCATTGGTGAGACATAAGTTCTACTTGCACAGCTTCTTCCCACAAACTGTGCTTTGCAGAACCGACTCGCAAGAGGATACTTCCCTGATCACTACAATCTTAACAGGTTATCTTCCCCACTTATCCCTATAAATTGTACCTCTTATTCTGTAGCCCTCTACCTTGAGTGGCTTTGGGGCCTTGTATATGGTGACCATTATTGTAAAAAAAATAAATAAATAATAATAATAAAACTGCAGTCACTTGTGTATTCAATTGTTATTTTTTTCTCTATTTGATTGATTTGGTTTGTTTACTTTCACAACATATCAAACTTTTTCTGGGTTATTTTTGCCAAATTCTGTTTTTTTTTTTGTTTTTGTTTTTTTTTTTTTTAATAAAAAGAAAGGTAAACATGGGTAGAAAAGGCAGGCATAAGTCAGATTTGCAAGAAGTCAAAAAGGCTGATATAGGTATCTCCCTTTTGGGGAGGAGGGGGCTTCTACATGGAGATGCAGTCCGTATCTTCTTGACTCCAACTGACAGGACAGTTTCTGTTTAATTAACTTTTGTAAAAATTCTTTGTTGAATATCCAACATTATTCTAAAAGCTTGATAATTTCATATTGTCATCCAAGCAAAGAAAATAAGACTTGAATTTATTCTACTTCTAAGTAATTTTAAACCAAAAAAATATCTTGGACAAAAAAAAATCCCAAGGAATTATTCTATGAAATATTCTTGCTAATATTATTCTTGTCAGTTCTCACCGTTTCAGTCAACAGTAATTTTTTTTCTCTATATCTCCCCCCTCTCTATATATCTCCCCCCTCTCTCTATATCTCCCCCCCTCTTTATATCTCCCCCCTCTCTATATCCCCCCATTCTCTATATCTCCTATAGATATAGATTTCATGGTAACTGCTCTGAGGAGCTGCTTTCACTGGTTCTCAAACTTCATGAGTCATAAGCGTCCTACTAGGCTGGCATCTCGCTCACACCCTTTTACTGTCAAAACTGTTAAATGTAGCCATAGCTTCTACTCCAATAGCTTCATGTCTCTCACCTCTCAACTGTGGAACTCCCTCCACTCTTACTGTTTCCCTGATAGCTATAATCTCCAACTATTCAAATGTAATGTCAGTCGATGTCTCCAGATGCCCTGATCTATCCCCTATCCTTCTCTTCATCCTTTCCTCTATCCCTCCTATTTGCTCTCGCTCCAACTCTCTGTAACCCCTTGCGTGCTAGTGGCTTCCCGCTTTGCTTAAAAAAAAAAAAAATGTTTCTAGATTCTAGTTATCAGATTCCTGTAGGCAGTGGTAATCTACCAGCCACCCACAAAAAAGAACCTTTGCTTTATGTTATAGATTAGATTAACATATTTTAACAGCATCTGTCTAAAACACTAACAATACAATGTTTTTTAATTATAGAAGGATCTATAAGCATAAGCAACCTTTTTTAAGCAGTGGGCTGCATGATCTATGGCTCGTCACAATAGCAGGCCACACTACTAAAAAGATTCAAGATAATTTTTTGTTGTAGGTACCTCAGTTATTTTCACTACAGAAGACCATATGCATAAGCGTATACCTTAGAAATGGTAGGAAAGTTTTATTTTTTTAGAAAAGTCTTTTTCAAAAATTGTAGTCTTGGTATAATATTATCACTGATGACAGTTTGATTAACACGTGTCACTTCGTGTGATTTCTTTCTAATTTACTCATTTGAAAATAAAAACTTTTATTATTCGGACTATTGTCCTCATCTTTGTCGGCATATTTATTACAACGTTTCGGCCATTGTACACTCCAGCCTTCTTCAGGTGGTTGGAATGTTGAACTAAACCCTTTATTTCGCTCACTGCAGTAGACTGTTCTAGTTCCACGTGCCATGTTTAATGGATGTCAGTTATCTCCTGTTAATTTTTCCCTCTGAAAGTTCTCCACTGCCTTAACCGGGTATTGAACTCACACTCTTTGGGTCCTGTCACTAACCAACGCCTTTATCCACTGTGCCATGTGTCCAGTGAGCGAAATAAAGGGTTCAGTTCGACATTCCAACCACTTGAAGAAGGCCGGAGCGTACAACAGCCAAAACGTAATAAATATGGCAACAAAGATGAGGACAATAGTCCGAATAATGTAAATAATGTATATAATACCTCATCTCAGAAATATAGACAGATATTGAAAAACATTTCTTTAGAGAAAAAAAAATTCTTATGAACATTTCCTGTTTCAAAAGCAAGATCATTGTTTATGTATATGGTTATGTGTGAGAGAATGTGTTGGTGAACAAGTGAGAATGAAACAAATTAAAATTTTTAAAAAAACATTATTTTCCTTATAAAATTAAGCATGCCATTCAGAATGACCAAACAGGCTGCGTGTGGCTCGCAGGCCGTAGATTGCCCATGACTGATTTAATGGTTATTTTTTATTTATTTAGCATAGATGCTCGCATAGTTGAATTATATACTGGGTTTGTTTATGTAGAGTTAATATTCTAGAATCCCTATATAAATAGGTTGTGTTTTTGTGTGTGTTTATATCTAAAATTGAGTCATCAAAATAAATGCCATTTACATCTGTGGATTTGGTTATTTTTTGTTGATATTAATTATTTATGTTGAGCAGAATGCATCTCATATCCTGACCAACTGAGCCATTGTTACTCAATAAGGTTAATTAATTTGCATATTTAGCTTAAAAATCTAATTGTAACAATTGGTATTCAGTTCCTATCTGGTCTTTTGTAATCTTTATAAATGAGCAATTGTTTTGTTGATACCTCTTATTTTTCATTATAAAACCTATTTTCTGTCTTGGAACTAATAAATTACTTTGGCTTTTAAGTCACAGCTTGTCTAGTATGAAGTGGAGTAAGCAACTGTTTTGTATTTTATTTATTTATTTATTTTATTTTATTTTTTTTTTCAGGGGTGGGGGGTAGTTTGTATATTTTGAACAAGCAGTATAACCTGTCTTTGATTGGGTCTTTCATTACCGGGAATTTTTGTCATTCAATTGGAGCAGTTTAAACTTAGTCAGCCCACCCGAAAATCAATATTAGTAACAACATTTGGGTGCAACTGAGCCACATCCCCAAATGGGGGGGGGTAACAATTTGAATGTGGGGGTGACCCTAAAAAGGGAACTGTGTAATAATAAATAATATTATTGTAATATTTTAAACTATTTATTTTTATAAAAGCTTTTATGAAAGGTATATATCTAAGAACAGATAGTAAATAGCAAAACGTTGCTGAGAGTTATAATGGACAAGAAGTAGTGGAGAGCCATTGTCGCCAACGATTTGGACTGAAAACCAGCACTGAATTGTCAAACAAAACAATTTCATCAAAATTGGATGAAAACTGTGGAAATGCATAAACATTCTCTCTCGCTCTCTCTCTCTCACTCACTCACACATTTTGCGAATTATAGATATAGATATTTAAAATCTCATTTTTGAAATTTTTACTTAAGTTTTTCATAAAAAAATAAAAATTAGGAGGAGCTGAAAAGATCTATTTTCCTAAACCTCAATTTTTTTTTTTTTTTTTTTTTTTTTTCCTCCTCTCTCTCAATGTAAATGACCTAAAATTTTTCCCTTTGGAGAAAATTCTTTTTGCTTTTGTCTTGAATTCATTGAAAATGCCTGTATCTCTTTCCATTGAAAGAATGTTAAAGAACTAGTTGTTTCATTTTAATTTTTATCTAATTACTCGAGCCATGACACAATTATTTTAGGATTGTCACCCACTTGACATGAGACAGAAGGCTAGAAATTTTAATCCTGAATCAGTTTTTGTTTAAACTTAAACTAAATGCTTTTACTATCCTCAGCCTCAAATTTAAGCTAACCTACTCAAATAAACTAAAAGCATTAAAAAATTACTTTTTTTTTTTTTTTTTTTTTTTTTTAAACCTTTTGGTCTAATACATCTCGGAAAAATAATTTAGAATTAAATTGTTAAGTGGTCACTTATATTCAGTTTAGCACAGAAAAATGTTTTCATGTTAAAGAATCAACTTCTGTGTTTACATTAACTTTTGCATCCCATAATGCAATAATATTATAATTTTTGACACAGTAACATGAAACAAATTTGTCACATTGAGTCTGAAAACTATTTATCTGCCATTAGCTTTAATTCTCATAGAAAACAATCATTCAGATAACTTATCCACCCATTTCTCTTTCATTTATATAAACAAACCATTTTCATTCAGTCAATGAGGAAAATATTAGGTTAGTCTGTGTGCATACCATTGTCATGGTTAATCTCTTGTCTTTTGTCCCAGGCAATGCCAGGAATTTCTGCAAGGTTTTGCTATTTTCATATCTTCAGCCCAGCTATTATCCTTGTATACAAAGTCTTGTTAGACTTTACTGTTTATAATTTTATATAAAAAAATAAAAAATAAAAAAATCACATTTACAGAAGCAGACATTAAGCTCCCCCCCACAAAAAAAATGCTGGATTAGAAATGTGAAATCTTGAAAAAGAAAAGAAAAAAACATTGAAAAATTACCAGAACTTTTGCATTTATTAAATACTGAGATCACTAGTAAATCTCTTTCAGAATCATTTACCACTGGATAATGAAGATAAACCTATATATTCTTTTTTATGTGCTGTGTCCCTTCAGTATGTAGCTCATGGCTCTCCACATCTTCCTGCCCCTTGTAGCTCTTAATAAGTTTTGTCTTTTTGCTATTTCTTCCAAATCCTGTTCTACAATGATGTTATGAACTGTTTTCCTCTGTCTCTCTTTGCTTCATTCTATCCTGTGAGTATCAGATTTTCCAAGCCCTCCTTCCTCATTACATACCCCATATATTTCAACTGACTCTTCCTGATGTTAAGTATAAATTTCCTTTTTGTTTCCATTTTTTTCTAAGATTTTATTCTTGCTTACATATTACCATATTAAATTATATGTAACACTCACCTCTCCCCCTCTAAAAAAAAGAAATATATTAGAATTCCATAAATTTGTAATAAATGTATAAGAAAAGTTTTAAACTGGGCTAAGTAAGAAATATGAGTAAAGATCCAGTAATATTTTGTGTATCCTTTAAAAACTTTTCTTAATATTCCCTGTCAAAATATTGGATTGGAGCCAGTCTTATATGGCATCAAATACGATAATTCTAACTGGCTCACATGGTGAGAGCCTTTTAGGATTTCTGTATTCTTTAAGATGCTTTCAAATTGCATCCTGTCTTTTAAGAAAATGAACGGACTTAATTTAAAATTTATTAAGTAATGATTTTTTTAATTTTTTTTTTTATTAAAAACATTTGAAGAAAATTTCAAAAATTACTTAAAATTTAATTCATTAAAATTATACAAATTAGAATTTAAAAAAATTAGTCTGAAATTTGTTTTACAAAAACATTCAGTTTGGTTTGGTTTGTTTTACAGCATATCAACCTCAATGGGTTATTTAATGCTGACAGGATTTTTATTGCTGGTAATATTCTTTTCAAAATGTATTGCTATTTTTTCAAAAAAATGTATTACTGGTAATTTTTTTTTTTTCCCACAAATGTATTGCTGGTAAATTTTTTTTCAATAAAGTATTGCTGATAATAATTTTTTCTTCAAAAATTCATTGCTGGTGGTAATAAATTTTACAAAAATGTATTGCTAGTAATATATCTATTTTTACATGTTTTAACCCAGTTTTAGGGTTAACTATTTGCCCATAGCTGGGACCCTTACAGGTGCTACCACCCCGGATCAGGGTGGACCTGGGAACACCAGCAATTAAGAGGTGGTTCCACACTCAAAACCTCATGATCAGAGGCTTTGCTGTTGGACATAGTTCATCATCTTACCCAGGATATGGATGTAATTTATCATCATACCCAGTACAGTATCCATTTTGTTTTTTTAAATTATTAAAATTAACCAATACAAGGACAAAGAGCCACTCAAGGTAGAGAGTTAATGAATGATGTAAAGAGGTGACATTATGAGGATATATAGGATAGATAATTAGACTGGAAGAGGTTAAGATTGTAGACCAAGGAAGCATTCTCTTGGGGGTCTGTTCCACAAAGCAGTGGCTCTTGAGAAGAAGCTGACAAAATAGTACTTTCTTACCTGTGAAATATGAAGAGAATGTGTATGTGGTATAGTGAGTCTTAATCGTAAAGGTCTGAACTGGTGGAACTTAGGGATGTAGCTCATCTGAACATTTGCCACTGGAAATGCAATATAGTAGTGAGAAGCTTGCAACATTGCATTTGTTGGAAATGGGTTGTTGGGTGGAAAATGAACACACAAGGCTATATAGATGCTTTTGAACTCTGTCAAGGCTAGAAAGAGAGCCCAGATATGGCAGCAATACTCCACTTTTGGTCAGATCTGACTCTTGTAAAAAATATAAAAAAAATAAAAAAATAGAGCATGGTGGGTGGGGATGAACAAATACTTTTTGGAGCACACAAGTAGCTGGCTATTTTTTTTTTTTTTTTTTTTTTTTTCTAGCATATTTAGCAAGTTGTGAAGGTGGGTTCGGCCTGCATCCAAATCCCCCCCCAAAAAAAAAGGAAGGTGAAAAGATGGTGTTGGCTGCTTCCTACCCAATCCCTGACTCTATAGTGTTCTGTGGCTATCCCAGAATTCTCACTTCGGCCAAAAGCTGCTGATAAGAAAGAGAAGCTTGCCAGTCTTAAAATGGGCAAATTTTAATCGCTCTTGAATGTATGTTTTTGTATGAATTTAATATTATCTTTCTTTTAATTCTCTGCAATGTCTTCTTACCTTTGCTTGAGTGTTTATTTCTGTTTCTATAATATATACAGTGTAACCTGGATATAAGAGAGTTGTCGGGGCCGGAGAATAAGTCTCTTATATCCGGGTTTGGTCTGTATATACATTAACACAGGCTCTAATTTGGGACCAGAGAGAATCTCTCTTATATCCGGGTTACACTATATATATATATATATATATATATATATATAGGGTGACCCCAAAAAACGGGAACTTTTTTAACAGTCCAATAAAGAGTGATGGAAGAAAAATATTTAATTCATAGTAATTGAAACCTTAAAACATGCCATTTAAGAAACAATGATGGAATTTTCATTTTTTTAAAAATTACGTCCTGTAGATGTCGTACTCCTGTACGAATGCATTCTTGAAATCTGCTGTTGAGATTCCTCATTGACTGCTGCAACATCTCAGCTGGGATACTGTGAATTTCATTCTCGTTACTAAAATGGCGAAATGTTTACTTGCTCATGGTCACTGTCTCGCAGTGTTGCCACTTGCTCATGCCTGGCAATACGCACTTAAAAAATTCCGTTTTTTTGGCGGGGGTCACCCTATATATATATATATATATATATATATATATATATATATATATAATATACACACACACACACTCTTTAGTACTAAATTGTGTTAATGTAATATTAATTTGCTTCACAGCATTTAATGAATATTTCTTGTTTTGGTAGTTACTGACTGGGGATTTGCCAACACAGTTTAGTTCCAAAGAGTTAGTATTCAGACTTATACTAAATTAAGACTTAATTACTCCTCCACACACACACACACACCTCCTGGTGCACAGTTATGCATAGATGTTTCTGCGGGGGCATCTGTGGGCCACAACTTGACTCTCCAAATAAGTTATCTGAAAGAAAGCTCATTCTTTGAAATAATTTACCTGGAAGACAAACCTGGGATTGTTTTCCTTTTTTCTTTTTTTTTTCAATTTTTCTCTTTTTTTTCTTTTTTTTTAAATAGTAGATAGGCTCTCCTATTGCTTGGTCCAGACTCCTCCCCCTTCTTTTCACGCTCTGTAACTCCCTGTGTACTAGTGGCACTCCCACCTTGCTTGGGGTGAAATGATTTTAAAAAAAAACACACCTGAAGTGGAAGAGAGAATTGATAATAGTTTTGTTTTATAAAAAGATAAGCATATTTTTTTTGGCGGGGGGGGGGGGGTAAGGAGTTAAATTTCAGACATGCAAAAAATGGTATGGTAACAAGATAGATTTTCTCTACCGCCATTACTATATAATCCTTTGATTCCCTTTGCAATGTTTGTTTTAAAAAGCTATCTTCAGAATTTTGATAGCAAAAATGTTACACACTATTTAGTTATTAGATTGTTTATTTACAAGATTATAAAAATATGTGAACCAACTATAATGCAATATTATTTACCATTTTATAAAGATTTATGATACATAAATGGAGCCTCATTAATGCAACAAGGCAAAAGAACAAACGTCTTGTTAACGTGACATAGAGAAGGAACAGACCTTTCCTTAATGCACTGTAGAATGTTGAGAATTTCTTTGTGCTTATTTAAAGTTGTTTTTTATAAATATGAAAAGATGGATTCTTATGAAGCATATGCAAATCTTGAAAACAAATTTGAAATCGGCCCTCAACTGTTTTTTATCTAGAAATTTCTATAAAATTATGATGGCTAATCAAAATGTTTTCTTTTTTAAATCTCTAACAGAAACGAAAGAAAGTTAATTTCAGATCCCACTGCTTGTTTTTTTTTGGGGGGGGGGGAATGTTTTGCATTGGAATGTTTCAAGATTTTCTAAATGTTACTTTTTTTTTTTCTAGTTAGTGCCAACCAACTTTGTATTTTTGCATTCTTTGTCTGGGGCATGGCACAGAACCAGGGCATCCACGTTCTTATCTCAAATTATGCACAAAGACTATATGAAATAAAAATCATACCCAGTTGAAGGATTCTTTGAATTAAGGTGTTTAACATGAACGAATGTAAACTTATGATATGGTAACAAGATAGATTTTCTCTACCGCTATTACTATATAATCCTTTGATTCCCTTTGCAATGTTTGTTTTAAAAAGCTATCTTCAGAATTTTGATAACAAAAATGTTACACACTATTTAGTTATTAGATTATTTACGAGATTATAAAAATATGTGAACCAACTATAATGCAATATTATTTACCATTTTATAAAGATTTATGATACATAAATACATTGGTTTTATGATCTCATCATGGGTTCAAATCTCACTACTTATTTTTTAATGATAGGGAATAATCTTTGTTCATCCAGGTTAGTTCTCATGTATAAATAGAATTTTTCTATATATGTTTGTGTACATGCATAGTGTGGTTCAACTGGACAATGGCCTAGTGGATTAAAGCATCAGTTCATGAATTTGGTGACATAACATAGTTATGAGTTCAATCCCTGGGTCAGGTAGTATGTACTTGGACTCTGTGGAAATCGGCAAGCAATAGCTGAGCAGTACTAAAAATAAGAATTAGATGATATCCCTAGATATGGGCAGTGAAACAAGAACAGTCTACCCTTGTAGATTAAAGGGTTCAGTTCAGAATTCCTGTAGGTTACTCAGATCAAAATAAATACCTGAGGAAGGCTGGAGAGCACAACAGCCAAAACGTGGTAACGACAACAAAGGTGATGATAGTCGGAATATAAATAAGTAAATAAATATTTAAATATTGTAAATAAATATATCATATAAATAAATTTTGTAAATAAATATCTTTAGGGTAATATTTAACTTAGGGAAAATTATCTTGTATTCTTAGGATATTACTTGTCTGTCTACATCCGGTCCCATCACCAGTCATCCTGAAAAGGCTGAGTAAATAATGAAATGTAATATTTCCTCAGTTACTTAACAAGAAAATAATTATTATATTTACTCAAGAGCTGCCTTCAGTCATCTTTAAACCCAATGTCAATTTATTTCTTGTTTTATAGGATTCATATTATAATTATTTGCAACTGTATTTACCCTGATATGGAAAAGATATGGGATAACAATATGTAAAGATAATGATAAGTAGTATCACTTTGCCTTGATATCCGAGAAATGCTCAAACATATATCACTTGTGTTCTGATATTTGTAGGAGCGTTGATTAGGTTGCTCATCATAAGGTGATATGAATTATCAGAGTTCATGGTAACAGATGCTAGATATGAAACTTTGGGCTTACGGCTATATAGTGTTGAAACACTGGTTCCCATACGATCACCGAAGTTAAGCAATGTCGAGCCTGTTCAGTACCTAGATGGGTGACTGCTTTGGAATATCAGGTACTGTAAGCTTTGTGTGGGTGGTGTAATGGATAACGGCTCGGAATTGTTAATTGGAGAGCCGAGTTCCAATTCCGGTTGGGTTCGTTATATTCACTTACTCACAAATATCCTTGTAAAAGGCATGAATCCACCTCTTCTTCCCCCAGCTATGAGTTCATTAGGAAGACTTGTGTCACTAAAAGCATTATTATCTCCCAAAAAATTCTTGCAATCTAAAACTTTTTTTCTGGCTTTGAATAACCTGCAAGATGTTGATAAGCCATGGGAAATTTTGATATCCCTCAATCCACAGTGTTTGTGTGTGTGTGTGTTTGAAATAGAAATACATGGCGGAAGATTCTTACCACTCGATAAACAGTGCAATAGCCAACCACAAGTCATTACTGATCATAAGAAGAAGTATTTGGCCTGAATTGTCATCTGTAACAGAGAAACCATATTGGCTCAATTCACATTGAATGTGTCGGATGCACATCCAGCAAATCAGTTCAGTATTATTTAACTTCATATTGGAACAGAAGATTCACTAGAGTGCCCCTATTTATACAAAACACAGCATCTCACCTGAGCTTATGACTAATTAAACCCTGGAGGACTGGTAATGAGGTTTGATGAATCATGGTTCCAGTTGTTTGAGGTTGATGGTAGGGTTTAAATCTCTAACAGAAATGAAAGAAAAGGTTAATTTCAGATCCCACTACTTCTGTTTTGTTTTTTTGTGGGGAAAAAATGTTTTGCATTAGAATGTTTCAAGATTTTCTAAATGTTACTTTTTTTTTCTGGTTAGTGCCACTAAAAGCATTATCTCAAAAATAATTCTTGCAATCTACAAAATATTACTTTTTGTATGAATGATTCATTGTTTTATATATATATATATATATATATAGTGTGTTTTTTTTACCCTGATGATCCGTTTAGATGAAACCTAGGTAGTTTTTCCTGGCTCTTTAGGTTTATATTAGGTTTGCTCTACTTTGTGTATTTTTGGACTCTGAGCTTGAATTCTGGATGATTGTTTTTGCCTCAATTTCATCTTCTTTCTTTTTTTATTCCTCATTTTTCCTTGGGTATTGGTTTGTTCAACTACAGGCCAAAATGCCTAACATTTTTCCAAGCAAGTACCACTAATATATATATATATATATATATATATATATATATATATATATATATATATAATAAAGTATGTGGTGCAGTTCCATTTTATATTACATGAATCATTCATACAAAAAACAGATAGTGAAGTTAATGATATAAATGGTGAGAATACCTCTTCGCAAACAAATTTATTAAGATACAATAACCCATGAACCTGTAGATGAATGTTATGATCCCTGTTTTTAATAAATTCCAGTTGCATAAGGTCTTTTTATACGAGTACTTTCGTCTGAGTACATCATCGTGTATGGAAATAGATTTGTTTTTTACATCCAGGTAATAACGGGACAACGAAAGATTAGATGTGATCTGAAATTTTTTTTTTATTATTATTTTTTTTTTTTAGAAATGTGTTATTGTTAACAGTAATAAATTTTGGAGCATGCGGTCGCAACGCTGAGATTGAATTTTTTTTTTTAATTTAAGAGTGTGCGTTTTTGTACTAATATGGTAATAGGAGAATTCTTTTGTACTGGTAGGTTTTTTTCAGTCGATGTGGCATGAACTAAATTGTTCAATAAATAGAGGAATGTCACAGTTATCCGAAAGTTGCACGTCGGATCAGTTCTTTTAATATCAAGTATGTGGTGCATTTCAATTTATATTACATGAATCATTCATACAAATATATATAACAATGAATTATTCATACAAAAAGTAAAAGCACAGGCCCCATAAAGCCATGGAAACCAGTTCACAACAAGACACTATGCAGGTTTGGTGGTGGTTCTATAATGCTGTGTTAATCTGGTATGGGCTGGGTCTGTAGGTTTGCCTAAACACATCATGTACCCCAACAGCAATGGATTATTCCAGCAGAATAATGCACCATGATATCTTAGCCAAGTTGCCCCAAATTAGTTGATGATTGTTTTGGAAACTTCTTATGATTGTTGTGGCTATCATGTTTGCCAGAGTTTGAGCATTTACTAGACATGGCGAAGAGCTCTATTCGCACACAAGATCTTGGACTGGAGGTTTTGAGGAGCATGGTATCGCCTCTTAATTGCTGTTGTTCCCAGGTTCACTCTGAACTGGGTTGGTAGCACCTATTAGGGTCCCAGCTATGGGCGAATAGTGAACCCCTATACAAAAACAAAAACATTATGAAAGTATAAAAATACCAGCAATATGTTTTTATATAAAAAAAAAAAAAAGATTGCCAACAATGTTTTATAGCAAAATGACCAACAATACATTTTATCTGTGGTTGAAGGCATACAATTGTATTCAAATATTTAGATTTCAGCATTGAATAACCCATAGAGGTATTGATATACCACTAAACAGAATCAACCAATGCAGGCTCAATAATACCTTGTATTTTAGTGGCTTTTTTGAAGTGAAATGATTAAAACAAAACTATTGACGTTGTGAACAGTTATCAAAACAACATGGCCTAATAGCTTTCCAGAAGAACTTCTGACCAGTTGTGAAATTGGTGTCTTGTCAAGTTGCTGCACTTTTCCAAACTAGGAGTCCTATATGATATTAGACACTTATCCCATGACTTTTGGCACATCAGTGTAAAGAGAATTGTGTAATTAGCCAAACTCCATGGAAAATTTAAAGTTAGCTTTTATTCATACTAATCTTTAATCAGCAGGAATCTTGTGGTATCAAATTATTTTTGAACATACATGATTATGATTAAGAAAACCTTTTTTTTTGTAATAGTGTGTGAATGTTCTTGGTGTAAGTAGGTAAGACAAGATTAATTATTTGTGTACAAAATAATGATATGAAACAATACATTCACTTGTTAAAATGTTATTTCTATATGAAATGTTCAAAACTTATCTTTCTGACCTAATATTTTACAGATAGTATCCACTCATCAGATAGATATCTTAAAGATGCTACATTTTTCTCCCATATATATGTAATGAAAGGATTTCATATATATATATATATATATATATATATATATATATATATATATAATGAAAGGATTTCATTGACTGATATCGAAATGGTTGAAAAAAAAATCCACTAAAACAAGCATGTCTGAACAATACATGGCACACAAAATGAATGAGATAAGAACTTGTACTTGATCAACACAAGCAGGGTTACCTGGCAGAGTCTGATGTTGAAAAGCCCAAAACTATTAATGAAGCCAGGAAAACATCACTGACTACTTAGAGCAGTCAGAGAATATATATATTATATATATATATATATATATATATATATATAAAACAATGAATCATTCATACATAAAGTAAATTAGTAAAGTTAATGAAAAAGAAAATAATTTCCATGCCTGATGATGACCGGAGCTTCTGTCAAAAGTACTTGCATTTTTAAGGAACAAGGATCATAACATTCATGAAGTGGTAAGTGGGTTAATACATTTTTAAAATTTAGTTAGTGAAGTGAATTTGCTATTTTATCTGATTAACTTTACTAATTTACTTTTTGTATGAATAATTCATTGTAATATAAATTAAACTGCACCACATTTGAGATAGATATATATATATATATATATATATATATATATATATATATATAATATTTCATTAAAGACAACTGACAAGGTACTGGGATTAAACTGTTTTTCACATTTTTTTCCTGTGTTTGTATAAATGTTTTCTTTTGTGGGCATAAAAGTGTGTAAAAACTGATGTTCTATATATCCAAGCACATTAAGGTATTCTATTTGCCATTATCAAGAATGTTTTTTGTTTATTTAACTGAATGTATAGATTTTTATATATGTGTATTTATAGTGATGGGAATGTCTTTTTTTCTTTCTTTCTTTTTTTTCTCTTTTTTTTCTTTTTCTTTTCTTTTTTTTTCTCTTTTTTTTTTTTTTTCTTTTTTTTTCTTTTCCAAATTCTGTCATCACATTGTGGCTGTATTTACAGTTGATATTGAGTATTGGGTTTTCTTTTTTATTATTAATGCTTCCACATTTTGGCCTTTAGGACTTCATTGGACTAAAGTGATGTTTACATTGACCGTGATAGCATATGTGCCTGAAGGAAAGGGAATGCTGACATATTAATTTTTTTTTTTTTTTTTTTTTTTTTCCACTTTGTCATTGATTTTTTTTTTCTTCTTTCAATGTCAGTATAAATTTCTTTCACTTTTTGTAACAAACACAAACAAAAATATTATTGAGGTGAACACAAATGTTATTTAATAAGTTTCAAATTGTCTGGAAATTAGTTTATTCATCAACTTAGGAAAACATCATTAAAACCCTTTCACAATAATTTTTATTGTGTTCTACCAGTTTTTCTTTGTTATTGTAACAAACATCCTAATATATATATAGAAATTATTTTCATATACATTATAAGTAACAAATATGAGGTTGTTATTAACTGTTATGCTACCTTCCGACATGACATTTATTTGTTGTGCAAAAAAGTTACCAGCAAAAAACTTGCAATTATGTATTCAGTCTCTAGTTTTCTGAAAATCGTGTTGGGAAACTCTTGCACACCCCTAATATATTTACTGTATATATGTAGTAAATGAGGGAGGAGGTGCACAGTTCAGTGTCGATCTTCCCTGTCCATTCTGTGAGGCCCACTTCATTCCATCTGTTTGCCTTTTGGTAGGAGGGTCAGTTTTATAGATAACAATTTTCTTTGTCTTGTCATCTTCGTCTTAAATTACATTTTTTTTTTTTTTTTTTTTTTTTTTTTTATCTACCCTCCATGATTTTTCTCTGTCTGAGCTTCTTACTCCATATTTAGAATTTGACGACACTTACTGATAACTATCAGTAGATGTTCCATTTTTGCTTTACAACAGGTCCCACTTGCTTTGCAACAAGACCCCAGCTGGTTCGTATTTCTATGCTGCCCGACCCAGGATTGAACTCACAACCACTGTCACCAAATTTATGAACCACACTTTAATCCACTAGGCCATTGTCTCCTAGGATGACAACAAAGAGGACGACAAACAATAGTCCAAATATAAATAAGGAAGTAGAACTATTGCATAAAAAATCGGTTCATATTCATCAAATGGAGAAATTTAAGTTGTTAAATTTAAAATTGAAGAATAAAAAAGAAAATGCCAGATGAGTTGAAATGTTTGCTGTGGGCTGTATATTGGCTCACACAGATATTGAATAATGGAAGACAACAACAAACAAAACAAAGACTTGAGTAAAAAATATATTGTGACTCTGAGGCTGTTAAGTGGTTAAACATTAATTCTAAGCAGAAAAAGGCTTAAACCCAAAATGAAATATGAACTGGAAAATAGAAAGAGAAAATTCAAAGACATTTTCCCTGGTAATGTGGAAGGGAAGAAAGGGACATCTGGGTTGCCTCACCCCTGCGAATTAGAATGATGCACCAAGAGTTTTTTTGTTTTTTTTTATCTATCAAAAATCTGGCATGCAGGTGAACCAAATTGGGAAATGGCTTCATCACATTCTTGAGAAATTAGAAAAACACATCATTGGAAAAAAGAGAAGCAGATGGGAATTATACTTTCATTAGTAAAAATGAATTGAGAAATGAAAACGATGAAGCCACTGCACGGGATAGGATTATGAAAATCGATTAGTCATAACAGGTGAACTGGTTTATGTTTTTGCTAAGATGGCAACTGGCCCAAGGATGGAAAACAGCGTGTCTCTCTGTTGAGAATTTAGGTAAACAAATATATTTTCATTGATGAAAACAAATTGAGAAATAATTTTTATCTATTGTTCAGAACCTTAAAATGAGAAGGTGATCTGGTTTGTTTTTTTTGCTGGACAAGTGGGTCCAGGAAAGAAGTTGGAGAATTGAAATTAATGAGGAGAATAAACCATGCCCCTTCTCCAATGCACTTTAAAAATTAGATTTGTCAAAGACAGTTATGCCAGCCCTAAGAAGCCGTCAGAATTAGAATACCAAGAACGAAGGAGGAAAATTTAGCCCACCTGTGCAGAGTAAACGGTGTGAGATGTGAACTGAAGCAGGTTGGAGCTAAGGAAGAGCAATCCTTGTAACTACTCCTAAGGAAGGTGGATAATTCTCCAAAATTTGGAAAGTTGATTAAGAAAGCAGAAATGGGAAACAACTTAACCCCACAAATCTCTTGTTTTATTTTTCATTGTGAAAATATTTTTTTTCCTTAAGATAGAACCTGCCATGGCTTGAACCAGCACTAAGAGACCTTCGATTTTTCCACTGCTCTGAGATCAAGAACACAATGTGGGCAGATTTGGTGTGGATTGAAGCGACCTACAACCAGCATGGACTAGCATCAGCATTGACCAACGCAAAGTTAACCCCATGATTAAAATGTTGTTCTAGGACCCTGAGGACCGGACCACTAAAATATGGATTACACCACTGGGTGTAAGCGGCAGCAAAAGGCGTTATAATATTGCCAAGTTTATTTTTGTTAAAGAAAATACATCAACAAAAATAATGTTGCAGTGCACTAGGCAAGAAAAAAAACTCTGCAAGCTCATGTAGAGGGTGAGAAGAGTGTTGTCCTGAGAAGGACAGTTTTGGTCATCACTGGAGAGCATTGTCCTGAAAAAAGGACCGTTTAGTGGTTGCTGAAGAGTATTGTCCTGAAAAGGATAATTTAATGCATATCGTTGCTGGTGAGAATGGCAGGACCTGGAGGCCTGCTGGAGCGGTGACCAATGGAGAACTGGAGATGATGATGGATGATTGCTGGCTAGCTAGCTGGAAGAAACAGATACTACACTTTCTTTGTCATCTTAACCATGGAACCTGTTTTGAGTTGCTTTGAGGCCTCTTTATATCCTGAACCAGTCTTACAAGAACATTGGATAAGCTTTTTCTTCTGGTTGTTTTTAAACAAATGTGAAACTATTGATTGGATACATGTTTAAACAACTTTAATTTTGATTTGCCAGTTATGACAAGCTTTCATGATGAAGATTCAAGGAGAGGAAATAATAATTGAAGGTGAAATTTTTCCAAACAATTTTGTTTGACATCTCTTAAAAATGTTTACTGAATATCTGTGCTGGACTTGCATGTTTTCATTGTGTCACCAAATTTATATCAACAACTCCAGAATTGGAATTTGGAAGTGTTGAAAGTATATCAAAAAGATTTTCAAAATATTACTTACTCCTGCTGGCTGGTGCCAACCAACTTTGTATCCCTGCATTCTTCATCAGAGGTATGGCACAGAACCAAGGCATCTAAGTTCTTATCTCAAATAGTACAAAGACTAAAGATCTGGCGGAGAAAAAGGATCCGACGAAGTTGAAATAAATCTTTTTTCAGTTCTTAAGGTATTTATCACGACCTGAACAAAAGCAATCTTTTTTTTTTTTTTTTTTTTTACACATCACTATTATATCGGTGATGTTGATCTAGTTTAAGTCTAATGTACAGGTTGCTATCCCCCCCCCAGAAAAAAATTGAATCTGAAGAGCACATACAAACTTAATGTAGTATAGACTTTTGCTGATACCTTTTTGTGAGCTTGCTTGCTGTATAACACATGCCCAAGAGACATAGGGAGACGGTAGAAACTAGATATTAAGGTAAGTGTTTCTTTTTTATAATCGGATTCCTAAACCCTTTTTGCTAGCCTCTCCTATAAATAGGATTTTCTGTATTTGTTTTAATAATACTACAATGTTCCAAATTGTGATATTGTTACAAAATTTTATTTGTATGTTTAATAATGTATTGTATATTTTCACTTGATTTCATAAACTTTGACAAAAAGCTGCATTTCATGGGGGCACCTAGTAAGAAATAAAATCGGAAACATTAACATATATACCTAATAAATTAATCTCTGTAAATCATCAGTTCCATCAATTGTATATATTATTAATACAACAAATTATTCAGCACTTGTTTCAATTAACTGTGTTACTTTGAACGATTACCTCACTACTTATATAAATGAAAATGTCTTAGTTGGCAATTATATAAGTGACAGATGGCTTATAAAAAAAAAGCACTGTTGATTACTTACAACTAATTTGATAATTAATACATTGGCTACTGTTTGTGGCAATAATTGTAAGTAAAATGATGCACTAAAATAAGTAACCAAGTAATCATTTTAAGTTCTCTGAATATCGATGTCTGTTATTAAGACTTTGTAGCTACCATTGATTTGTTGTCTGTTAAAAAATGACTGGTTTGCAAGCTTGTTCATGGGATCAAATTGACTCTGAGTAACCGAAAAGAAATTAATGTTTTGGACCATGTTACAGACAGTAGTCAACCAATTTCATTCTCTCCAAGAACTTTTCAGCATCCTCTTACTTTGAGATATATATATATGTGTGTGTGTTATTTTTGGTGCGTATCCATGTTTGAAATAGATGCCTTGTTTTTTAGTTTAAACAGTGTGTATTACATCTATCAGCCTGTGCATTTGAGAAAATTTTAAAATGTGCTCTCCAGAAGTGGGGGGGGGACAGGTTCGGACCCTACCAAAGAGCACATTTTCTTTATAAAGTTTTGAGTGATCAGGCTAGTAGCCTTAATATATACACTGTTTAAAATAATAGAAAAGTACAGGGCATCTATTTCAAACATTGGTATCCACTTAAAAATAAGGTTTGAAGTAGCAAAAATGTCTTATTAAAAATAAATTCATTAATTCTTTAGAAATATGAGAGAGATGATGTGATAAACTTGGCTGTACAGAAGCGTGAAACTGACAGATACTGTATTGCTTCCTATGTTCATACTGTCTATACCAATAAACATGCCATCTCTGATACTGAACACTCTCCAATAAATATAGCAAGGTTTAAACATATATGGTTGTAGCAATTAATCCATAATCTAACTTTCAGTGTGTGTGTGTGTGTGTGTGTGTGTGTGTGAAAATCTATCACACAATATTTAGATCTCGTCAATTTACAGTGAAACTCCCTTCCAGCCAACTTTAATCTGCATAAATTTAAATGCAATGTCAATCGCTATCTACTGTCCTCCTGATTACTCTTTCCTTTTTTCATTCATTATTAATGTTTCTGTTTCTAATTCTTCTACACCCTGTCACTCTTAGTGGCTTTACTGCCTTGTATGGGGTGATACTGATATTTTTTTTTTTTTTTTTAAGATAATTCTTAGATGATTTTTAATCCTGGGATGACATTTCTGTGATGTAATAAAGCAGGATAACTGAATATGAAAACAAATCAATTGGGAGTGTGTTTTACGGAGCAAAAAACAAATCTATGACCAATTAATCAGCAAATGGTCATATGACCAATCATTGATGATCAGCTGATTGATTGATTCAACCCAAATATATAGAAATAAATAAATAGCTACATCAGAATGTCATGTCCTAATGATGAAAAAAAGGATTCATTTTATATAACAAATATTTTCAACAATCTCTATTTTTTTTGTCAATGCACTTAACCCAACACTTCTTTTGGCTGAAGGCCATATCACGTTAAAACACTGATTACTGTACAATCACCAAAGTTAAGCAACATCAAGCCTGGTCATTACCTAGACAGGTGACCATTTGGGAATACCAGGTGCTCTAAGCCTGGATTTGTTGGCGGTGTAATGGATAATGGCTCGGAAAGTTCCAATTCCAGTTGGGTTCATTATCTTCACTTACATGGAGGGAAAGATATGAATCCACCACTTCTCTCCTTAGCTATGGTTTAATTAGTAAGATACAGTGAATATTTCAGATCAAAATTGCTGTGTCAAGTTGCAAATTTATTGATCTTACTTTTTTCTTTTCTTTTCTTTTTTTTTTTTTTTTTTCCTAATCGTTTCATCCAAAGTAAGGCAATAAAGCTATGATGCAATGGGTTACCAAGTGCAAAAATATGAGAAAAAGAGAAACATGAAGGAAGGAGAACAATAAAAGAGGAATCAAGAAGGCAGAAGATAACAATTGACATTGTATTTAAATTTTTAAAGATCAAAATTGGCTGGAAAGCAAGAGTTTTATAAACAAAAAATCTGAGAGAAGAAACCGTTATCATTTTGAACTCATGGTTACATCTAGAAATTTCAACTATGATGAAACCTTGCTGCCAATCTAGTACTCAACTTAAATTCATAAAGTCTACATACCAAAGAGGAAAGCTCATCAGAACAATTACTATGAAAATATAGAAAAGTACAGGAAAGCAACATTACAGTGGTGGAAAAGTGGGATTATAATTTAACATGTCAAGGAGAATAGAACTTTCATCAGTAAACTGCTCGATAGATGTCTAGATTAATAATTATTGTATCCAAAATATTAAAGGTTCAGGAAACTCGGTTATAAATAAAGGTTCCTAAGATACATGGCATTTTAGCATTAATCAAGTTTTTAATTATATAAATAAAAACACCTATTGATATACATTTTCTTTTAAACATTTCATGCAAGGGGTTACTGAGTGTAAGAGACTGAGAAAAAAAAGAAACATTAAGGAGGAACAACTAAAGATGAGGAATGAAGAAGGCAGAAGATAACAATTCACATTGCATTTAAATTTTTGAAGATCAAAGTTGGCTGGAAAGAAAGATATGAGAAGGGAGTTCCACAAGTGAGAACTGAAAGAAAAAAACTGTTAACATAAAACTTAGTTACATTTTGCCATTTCAGTTGTAAAATGATGAAACCTAACTGCCAATCTAATAGTGCACTTACTTTTATAAAAGTCATGATACCAAAGTGGAATGCTTATCAGAAAAATTACAAGTTATTCTACAGCAGTGGGAAAGTGACTGAAGCTGAGGTGCTAGGTTAGGACCGATAACATTGCAGATTTTTCTTTGGATTTTATCAAGAATCTCTAAGTATATAGCAGAAGCACCAGACTTCTACTCTCCTTTGTATGTATATATAATAAAATAATATAATAATAATAATGAAAATTTCTATATTTCTTCAGTGTTCGCTTAATGCTGTTAATTTATTGTTGAATTTTATTTTATCAATTTTGTTGAAAAAGAGTCATCAATATGATAAATGATTATTATTATCATCTATACATTAATACACTTATCAAGTTTGGTAGAGAGAGACATGGACAAAATGACTGTGTTACACAGAGATATAATGAAGTGGGTGTTATCTTAGATAAAGGCAGGCAGTTTGTAATGATGAGTTAAAATCATGTTTCGTTCATGACCTAACGATCTCTTGAGGACATTTCAGTATTTCTAAGAGAGACTGTCACTTCTATAACTATCTGGGACTGGTCATGGGCTGAAAGGTACAGTGTGCAGCATCAAAGAAAATTATTGTTAAATCTCTGTAATTTATACGGGTCTTGCTAGTTGTTATTTGTTTATGACTTTTGTGTGTGTGTGAAAGGTGTACCCACTGAACTCTTCCCAGATAACCTAACCTAGCTTAATTCCCAGTTCCGTAGTAGCAGCATTTTCTTTGTGATCAACAAGGAGGTGGTAACCTCCTTGTTGAATCCTTTACACTAAATGTCATGTTCATGCATGTGTGTGCAGGTGTCTCATGCACGCTTGTGTGTTTTGTGGTGTTTAAATACATTCGTGTATTTATATGAATGTCTCTCTTGGGATTTGGTTTATAATTCAGTAAGCCAAGGTCTTATGGAATGATACCGGCAATCTCTCCCTGTTTCCTCCTACTCTGATTATTTTTCCTTTTTTTTCTTCACTTTTCTTCTCTCTCTCTCTCTCTCTCTCTCTCTCTCTCTCTCTCTCTCTCTCTCTCTCTCTCTCTCTCTCTCTCTCTCTCTCTCTCTCTCTCTCTCTCTCTCTCTCTCTCTCTCCTCTTCTACCTTCTCTCTCTCTCTCCTCTTCTACCTTCTCTCTCTCTCTCCTCTTCTACCTTCTCTCTCTCTCTCCTCTTCTACCTTCTCTCTCTCTCTCCTCTTCTACCTTCTCTCTCTCTCTCCTCTTCTACCTTCTCTCTCTCTCTCCTCTTCTACCTTCTCTCTCTCTCTCCTCTTCTACCTTCTCTCTCCTCTACCCCATCCTTCTCCCTTTCTTTTCCCCCTCCTTTTACCCCTCTCTCTTTCTTCCCCCTCTCTTTCTTCCCTCTCTCTTCCCCTCTCTTTCCTTCTCCCTCCTAACACCCTATCACCCCCTAACTCCACCCTCTCTCCCTACCTCATCTCCCTAAACTCGTTCTTCTCTTTTCTATTCCCTTTCTGTCCTCAACATTAAATTCCTCATCTTTTTTTTTTCTTTCAAACAAAAACAAGAATAACAAAAAAAAAAAATGTAATGATATAATTCTCATATGAAAACTAAACAGAAATTTAAAAAAAAAATGTCAGTATGATGATTTTGCAAGGTTTTGCATGGTTATCAGAGCGTTCATTATCAACGTGAATCTTTGCAGAGTGATTTTATCTTGACAGCTGTAAACATTTCTAACAAGGGAGAGATGAATGTCATGGAAAAAGACCTATTTATATGCATTTAACAATCCTGAAAAATTCTTTCTTTGTGGGGCGGGTGCAGTGATCAGAGTATGGTTAATTTAAGAACTTAAGTATCCATTTTGATTTAACAAAATAAAACTCTGTTTGCTTATAAAATGCATGAAAGAGGGTTTTCTATTCAATGAAAACTGACACTTTTTAAACTGACACTTTAAACAGAAATTTCTTTTTTAGATCTTAGACTAGTATAAATGGAACGCCGATTATCTGAGCAATAAAGTAAAAGATCCGGTCATTTAAAAAAAAATAAAAAAGGAAGCTATATAACTAAACAAACATGTTAAAAAAATAGGGGAATTGTTTTCGTTCGATCGATAAAATAAGTAAAATCAGTATTGCTTAAAATTTGATATTTTATTTTACAAAAAAAATCCTAGTGTTAAAAATCTGTCGTTTAAAAAACGAAAATATGAATAGAAAATTCAAGGAATCCTGGCGTAATTCGTGAAAAAAAAAATGCACTTTTAGAATTGAAGTAATGTAAATTGAAGATGATGAAAATTGAGGTGGGGATCATTCATTGTTTTGTGAGGAAAATATCCAGTAGCTTTTGCTTCTGTTTCTGCAGTTTTGATATCATTTGACGAAGATTCATCCCCCTTCAACTGCGTCGACTTCTTGCATTTCATATTAACTACTCCGTGAGAAGTCACAAATTGTTGATAGTTTCGTTCCAAAAAAAGGACTATAGAACGTGTCTGTATCTTGTCTGTCTTAATCTTCGGCGTCTGTATTTTCCTTGTTATTCTGATCATTGTCGAGTGTTTCAGTTTTTACCCATGCATCAATCTCTAGAGTCTTCTAACCCCAACTGTCTGCAATTCTCAGTGATTTCAAAGGTCACCCTTTCATCAGGACGAACTCTCTCTTCGCAGTCACGACTATCAACACGCAAGCCATTGTACTGTCAATAGCTTGATATTGTTCTAAGAATCAACGATCATTGCCAGAGCTTCCATCACAGTGAAGGACGATTTTATCATTTGTAATAATCTATTGCATTCACCAACTATGGTACGCATCATGTTACGGAAATAATATATTTCTTTACGAGAATTGTCTGGTCGTGCTGCTGTAGCAATGAAATGGTGATCTGGGGGGGGGGGCATGAATCTATCTCTTTTCTCTCCTGCTGTTGAAACTAGAGACTCTCAAGCCTTCGATGACAGTCATTAGAAGGGGTTACTCTGAATTCAAAATCATGAAGGCAGCAGAAACTACACCACTATCTTTCCCAAGAAGCCAAGACAAGTCACATTAAATAAAGAAAAAGGAATCTGTGGAGAGCCATGATCCCCCTACATTGTGAAGGGAAATGGCATTAAAAAAAAACATAATTCACAGGAAATGAATTCATGTTACAGTTCTTGAAGCATTTTATTCGTATAACACCTGACTCTGACAAGCAATAATTTAGGAGCGCCTGTGCCATTGACACAAGGAAAAGAAATGTAATGGGGTCCTTTTTCGCCTTGTATCTTGAGGCCTGTTTTCTGCGTTGACTGCAAGTGTTTTGTTCAGCAATGCACATCCAAACAATCAACTTTCATTAACATTGTACAGTTGTTCAAATTCGTATTTTCATCATGGACGAGGCATTGAAATTCATGTTTGAATCTCTCCGCGATGCTGTCATCCACGCACTTCTTTTCTCAAAGAACACAAAGTTGTGTCTAATACTGTGTTATGCTGTGATCCATCTCTTGTGGATTCATTCATAGGAAAGTGAATTGCAACATCGAACCAGACAACGAGTATCTCTAAGTTATCGTTGTCGAAAGTGAAAGCACCGAGGTGAGTTCACATTCCAACCGAGTCAATTGCATTCACTGTCGCACTATACCTTTGGAAAAGGTATGAATCAATCTCTTCTCGTTACACACACATGCCGGCTATGGATTAAATAGGAGAGTATATTGAACTCTATAGCTTTGCTTAGCAACTAGTCTTTAAAAAAAGAGGAAAAAAACCTTTGAATTAATCTTTGTTTTTCTTAATCATAATTATCAACAACTGGGATTACTTTAATGTGTTATTGTTGTGGCTAAAATTCCAAAGTCTATTTGGAACTCTCCATTTTTATTTAGCTCTTTTATCTAATTATTAGCCATTACTTTTGCCTGGAATTGAAGCCAGTGGGTATCTATGATAATTAGCCTGGCTCTGAATTCATTTGTCATTGCTATGTATTTTTTTTAATTAATACTCGAGGCATTTATTTAATCTACTTTGGATTTCTAAGCTTGTCAAAGCTTCGTCAGAGCCCCATCAGTTGTGCATATTGATGACCAATATATGTTAGCATTAATTTGGTAATTTACAGGAATTGCCAGAAGGAAGTCGGTTGACATTCAGCCACCTCAAGTGGCTGCACTCCTTCGTTTTTGTTACTTGACTGGTTTCCAATCACAGCTAGGGAGTCCAATCTGCCCTGCTATTTTATGCATAGCGGAAGGGATGTAAGAAAAGATAGATTCATGCCTTTCCCAATTAAATCACTGAGCTGACTTCATATTCCAGCCGAGTCTGTTGGGGAGTATATTGGGCACTATAGCCTTGGTTGGCAACTAGTCTAAAAAAAAAAAAAGGAAAAAATATGAAAAGCCACGGAAAACCATTCCACTATATTTTCAAATAAGTCACAGATAATGAAGAAAATCTCTCTCTCTCTCTCTCTCTCTCTCTCTCTCTTTCTCTTTCTCCTCCTCTCTCTCTCTTTCTCCTCCTCTCTCTCTCTTTCTCCTCCTCCTCTCTCTCTCTTTCTCCTCCTCTTTCTCTCTCTCTCTTTCTTCTCTCTCTCTCTCTCTCTCTCACACACACACACACACACACACACACACACACACACAATATCCATGAACACTTATGTCCTTAAGAGACTTGCTATTACAAAATAAACAACAAAAATGTGGCCTGGTCGAGTTGTTCATTTTCCTCTGATTTCATGGATTTTAATTTTAGTGCATGTGAAGTGTCACTTTGATAAATTTGTCCATTGTCACACTTGCTTTCTAAATGTCGTCCTCTGCACAGGAGGACAAAATTGGAAAAAGCCGCAATCTTTGCTGCCTCTTTCACCGCAATTTAGACGCTGTAAAATCTCCTTGTCCGATTGTCAACGTTGTTCGCTTTCTTTTTGCATTCATTGGAAGAAAAAAAACAATAAACCGCACCACTTGGAATAGAGATACGTACTCTGGATAAAGTCGTGACGTAAATTGAATGACAGCATTACAGATTTGTTGGTCGTGCTTCTTTCAGCATGTTTTTCCTCTCACTCTAATTTTGTTAAAATTATATTTCAACACTGTTTAAAAGTGGTCGACTGATATCAAGCCAACCGACCACTTTTTCTTTATAAACATGTAACCAGCATATTAAACTCTATCATTTGGAACAAGGTCTTAGATTTAAAACCATTGCTACATATTTTACTTACTACCATACTTTTAAAATTTAAAACCTTCGTTTTACTTTGTGTTTAAATAATTTTAACATTATTTAAAGTGGCCGACTGTCATCAACTTAACCGGCCTCCCCCCCCCCTTCACAAATATGGAAACAACAAACCCATAAACTCCATCAATTGTAACAGATTTGTACACTGGACAGTTATAAAATTCAATATTCACAAGGACTTGATATTTCGTTCGGATAATTCGGAATTCAGATAATCGGTGTTTGGATAACTGACGTCTCTTTCAATGATCTTATTTACATATGGAGTAGCATTTCTGCTTAGGATCAACGTGTCACTTCCCGGCTCTTTGCAGACACTCAAAGTGTAATTATTAAATATCTCTTCCAGTTCATCTTTTCGGTGTTTCTGCTTTCGAGCCGTTCACGGAAAAGCAACGACAGAAGATTATGCCAAGGATTCCGACTCTGTGAGGAATCAGAACCTAGTTCGAATTCCAGTCGAATCCATTACATTCACGTATGTGCTAATACCCTTGGGAAAGGTCTGAATCCTATTCTCCACCCCACCCCCCGCCAGCTATGGATAAATAGCAGGACAGACTGGGTTCTATAACCTTGGATGGCAACTGGTCTACCGCAGAAAGAAATAGCAACCTACTGCGGGGGAAAAAATCTTCCTTATCAGTCATGTATGGAAAAATATATGATCACCTAAGCGTGTATCACGCATTGCACATAACTGAATGAACAGCGCCTCACCTAGCCTAAATATAACATAAAAAATTGAATAGACAGGCCTTGTGGAATATTCTTGATGACTAACGATTGCCGAGAATATTCAAACAAACAAAAAAACATATCTGGAAACACATTGCATTTTTTATGGATTATAATTCATGGCAATTTTGTTTTTTCTCTTGCGAAGGAATACGATAAATAATGTTTTAAATTTTTCACTGACTAAATTTAACTTTTTTTTATTATCTACATTTCGGTCCCTACTTAACCCATATGTGCATAGGCGTAGCCATAGCAACAGAAATTATATAAAAAATAATTTCACTAAAATCTTTCTTCAAATATTTTTTTTAGTTATAACAAGCATTTTTATAAAAAGCACTCTTTTCACTGTCAAAATGTCTTGGTTAAGTCAGCAGATAATTGTGTCTACATTTGCACAAATATCTGAATATGAATAAAGCAGCTTGAAGGGACTTTTTTTTAAAAGAAAATGTCAGCAAACTAAACATGGGACACGCGAATTACAAATTGGAGATACGAAAATTAAACAAGTGCTAAAATTTAAATATCTAGGAACAGTTTTAACAGTGGATGAAATATGTGGTATCGAAATCCGAAACCGCATTGGGGTAGCGAAAGATGCCTTCCAAAATTCAAGTAAAGTATTAAGAAACAGGAAAATTTTCAGTGAAAGAAGAAAAGAGTACTGAACTGTTAATTAATATCGGTACTCCTATATGGGAGTGAATGCTGGACGATCTCATCAGAGATGAGGCAACAGAAGCGATGTTGAGAATACCATGGACTGAAAACGTGAGCAATGAAGAAGTTTTAGGGAAAATTGAAAACAAAAAGTCACTTATATACGTAGCATCCCAAAGAGACGATTTAATTTTCTAGGGCACATAATAAAGAAAAAGGGCTTGGAAAATTACTCACGGGACATATTGAAGACAAGGACAGAGGAAAACGACGCATAACCTACCTAACAAACATAGATTATGAGATATAGCAAAAAGGCACTTTACTAAAAGGAAACAGGACGGGAAATTGTGGAGAGCCATGATTGCGCACGTTCTGAAGTGACACAGTACATACAAAAACCTGTATTAATGAAGAATCATGAGACTAAGAAAGGGGGAAAACTGATTGAAAATAATAATTACATAATTAACGATCATTCTTAAGTATACTAATACAAATTAAAAAGTTGCCTATGAAATTATTTACTTTGTTTTATTTTTTATTACTTTAGTTCATTCAATAAAAGGCCCAAGAGCCACTCAAAGTAGAGGGTTACTGAGTGGGATTGTAAGGGAGAAGGAAGCAGGAAGAGCATAGAATGAAGATATGTGGGATAAATAAAGGATGATTCTGGACGTGAAGAAGTTAAGATTGTAGTGATCAGGGAAGCATCTGTTTGGGAGTCAGTTCCACAAAGTAGCGGTTCTGGGGAAGAAGCTGTCTGGGTTGAACATGCTCCTCACCAAAGGCGCATGAAAGGAATGGCAATGATTTGCCATCGTGAACATGGCATGTCGGGTCCAAGCTGTGATGGTCTGAACTAGTAGGTCGAAGGAATCAATAATGTAACTCGTGTGAACATTTGCCATAGTAATAGCGATAGTAGTGAGAGGCTAGCAACATTTCGTGTATGGGACAAAGCTTGCAGGGTGGATAATAATTCATCACCCACAAGGCCACGTAAGTGTTTTTGAACTCTGTCTGGAGAGTGAGAATTGGGCAGCACCCGCCCAGATATGGTAACAATACTCCATTCTTGGTCTAATCTGATTCTTAGAAAGATAGAGCATGGTAACAGGACTTTTAGCAATATGTATTTGCTTAATTTATTTATTATTGCTAAATCCGTAACGAGATATCTAAAAAAAAAGAAGGGGGGGTCTATATTCTAAAGAAGCAAGGATAAGTACCCTATAAAATTATTCCGTACAAAATTTAAAATATTTTTAGTTGTGTAAAGTAGCACTTTAGGGGAGACTCGGTAAATTTATATACCTATTGTAATGAGCTTCAGCTTAAAAGCAGACATACGTCTTTGTAAATCTGTACTTCTGATATGCAAAATTCAATTTTCAGTAATCTTTACAATTAAATGAGCCATCTGGACAAAATATAGCATACATTTGTACAAAGACTAAAATCAGACAATACGCATAGCGTTCAGCAGACATTAGCAGCAGCTACTGATTCGTTGAAAGCCAGATTTTACAGCAGTTTTATTCGTAAGTAAACTGAACTGTTTAAAAAATAAATAACGGTTAGTGTTGTTATCCTATTACTTAGATTATTTTTTTTTAAATATTAATTTTCGTTTAAGATCCTATTTTTCGTGTCCTATAAATGACTTTGTGCACATATGTAGTCATTTCTAAGGAATCTATGAATTTCTTATCCAACATTACCAAACATTTGGACTAAGTGTGGGTATCCATGTTTGAGTAGACGTCCAGTTTTTAAACAATGTAATTACGTCTACCGGCCTGTGTATTCGAGTGACTTGATAAAGAAAATGATCTCTTCAGTGTAAACGTTTGTAGTAGTAGTAAGAAATAAAAATATAATCCTGGAGATGAGAACTACGAAGTTGCGAAATCATAAAAGAATTATGGGAAAAAAAGGACATTATGTACTTCACTAAGTAAGCGTCACCATAAAAGAATCTCTTTAGAGTTCAAGTTATTTTTACAATTACAATTTTTTTATCTTATAAAAATATGATAGAAATTAAAAAATAGTATTGAAATTTTATGCTTCTGAAAGTGAAAAGAAAAATGGAACAAAACAAAAAAAATGAAACTAATATTTAGTAATAATATTATTAACATCGTTAATTTTAAAAATGACTGGATTATTTACGTATGGATCGATATTTTTGTCGAGGCTCAAAATATCTGTGTGCTCTGGCAAATCCCATGCTGTTCAAGTAGAAGAACTAGCTATGCATGCATGCTTAGTTCTGTAAAAGGGGGTCGGATCAAAGTAGGGTTCACTTGTTAATTTTACGTATTGTTTTTAGCGTGATTTACAGAAAGGGAAATAAAGAAGCATACAAAATAAAAAGTAACACTGTTCTTCATTATATGACAATGAAAACGATCGAGTGAGGCAGTAAGTGATAACTTTTTTTATTTTATTTTACCCAATATAATCCCAATACATACCATTTGACCAAGATAGATCAACCGAATAAGGAAACTAAATTCTTGAGATTAACAAGAGATTTTAAGAAATAAAAAAAAATCTTTTAACAAGATTTGGAATTTCTTTAATCAATATTAATAAAATTGCATTTGTAGTCAGAACTGACTCCACTTCTTGATTGATTGAGTGACATAAAAATACAATACATGATTCAATCAACTCAATTAATGAATGGAAGAAAAAATTAAGCATGAAACAGGAAGTGATGACTTAAATACTCTTACAAACCATCTCTAAATAACAATATTACACAAATAAAATTAAAAATCAATGAGAATATCAAGAGGACTTGCTTTCACTTGATCCCCAATAAGAAGAGCCAACTTTTAACGTGAAATGAAAACTGTAGTAAATAAATCTTAATTTTTGTGCGTGTGTGCCATGTATTTTGTGGAGGGTGGGACTATGTCAACTTAACCCAGTTAAAAACATTGAAGTTTTTTTTGTTTCGTTTTTTTATGTTTTTTGTTTGTTTTTTTCCCCCCTTAATTCGAAATATAAATTTGAAAAATATTTTCAACCATTCACCTACCTACCCCCACCAAAAAAGATAAACACTTAAGTGACACTGTCAGTGTTAAAATAAAAACGTATGTACGAACTTCAACTGCCAAACAATTTTGCTTTTTTTCCCTGCTATCTCGACTTTACAATACTTTTTTTAGTTTTTTATTGTTATTATTTATAATTTATCTTTTTTGTTCTGACCTCAAGACGATCGACTTCTTTCTTACATCTACTGCTACAACCATCACTACTACGACTGCTGTTATTACCGGTGTTTTTAGTTAATAATAAATAAGTGTGGGTACTGCGTCACAACACAGACGACGGACAGGACTACAGTTTGTAAGTTACCCGGTCAGGTGCGACTACTACCACCACCAAACAAATACTACTAAACAGACCACCTGTGATAATTTGTGTGCAAAGAAAAGGGATGTGCGCTCCAAATGGACCCCGACAATTACCCTTAAAAAGAAAAGTTTCAGAAGGTTCTTGATATTTCTTCTTTTTACCAATCTTTATTTATTATTCAATTGCAATGACTAACTTTAGGTTTTTTTCTTATTTTCTGAGCACGTTGAATTTATTATTTAATGATTTTATTTTAAATGAATAACGGTAACTAAAAACTAAAAAAGAATTATCAGAAAGAGGGAGGAAAATTATGACGATGTATTGGAAACTAAATGTTACAGCACTAACACTACATTCAGTAATAAACAGTAAACACAATGTTAGATTTAATAAATGTATTGTACACAATAATTATTTTTATTTTAAATATTAAAGATATTTTTTTAGAGAAATTGCGTTCCCGTTAACTTATTTTTTTTTTTTTCATATTCATACATTTATCATGTAAAAAGATACATGGACAATTCAATTACATCATAACGGTTTTTCAATATCTCTTTTTTTTTTTAGCTTAGCACTAATCACCATTTTTATTTTTAGTAACATTATTTTAAATTTCCATATTTTAAATAGAAATTATGCAGTGTGTGTCTGTGTGAAAAGCCCAACACGTTGAACATCATCTTCTTCCTCATCTCTAAAACATCCATTCATGCATCCTTCGTTGCTTAAAGAGTTGTTGTACTGCTATCTTTCTTCTTCTTCTTCTCCTCCTCCTCCCTCTTCTTCATCTTCCTCGTCAGTCATTGTTTTTGTTGTTGTTTCCAACAGAAGGCACGAAGAAGAGAAAAAGATGCAAGGTAGACGAGAGGCCACCACTGCTGCCTGATCATTTCAAAAATACACTCGTATAACAATATTGTTAGAATTTGATAATAGCTTGTTTCCAAATCGCAAGTTTCCCCGACTCTAGTTAAAAAGAATGAAAAAAAGCCTAGTAAGTTTCTTTTAGACTTAATTATTGTCCTAATTTTTAAAATTTAAAACACTTTCAGGATTTATTTTCATTTATATTGTTTTTTGTTTTTTTTTTATTTACACGCGATCTTATCCTCCAAAATGTAAAAATTGAATGCTGAATTTCTTTTTTTTTCTTTTTTTTTTTTTTACTTCCTCGACATCAAACAACAAAAAGGCATATAAATCATTTAAAAAAACATCTACCGTTCGTTTTCGAAGGTACGGACAATATTTTTTTTATTTTCTCGTTTATTTTGTATTTTTTGCTTCTTTTTTTTTTTTTGTCTTCATATGTTGTCTCCTTTTTTTTTAAAATTTTTTTGTTGACGTAAAATAATAATAATAATAATAAAAACGTAATTTATTTTCTTTCTTCCAATCCAAAATGTAAATCCAATAATTCATTGATCTGTTTCTGTCGTCTTCCAAAACAACAACAACCTTACATTTTTAGTTTGCCTTGTTTGCTTTCAGTCCAAAAATCTTTTTCCTCGCTTTCCGGGTAAAAAAAATCGTTTTCTCATCTTCAGCCTCAAGAATTTAGAAATGATATCAATTTTATTTTTAACCTTTTAGTTTAAAATGTCCCTTTCCTGTCGCAAATTCCTTTATTTCTTTTTGTCTAAGCGAAAGCAGAGCGTACATGTGATGTGTGGGCTTTTTGTTTGTTTTTTGTTGTTGTTTTTTACAAGACAAACTGAAGACGGGCACATGCTGACAGCACACTCATTCGAATATTATATCATCAACACAAAATAAAAATCAAATCTGATATAATCTTTTAAAAATAGCATCTTTTTGCTTTCAAATGATTTATTTATCTCAAATAAACCGTTTTGAAACTAAAACTATAATCTACATCGTCATGTATTTTTTTAAAGAAATTATAAAATTAAACGGTAAACGCTAATTATGTTCATATAATTTTCTTTATTAACAGTTACCATAATATTAAAAAGTGCAAAATTTTATGGATTGTTTTTTCACTAAATATTCTAAATCGTGAAGGATTTTTTATTTTGTAGTTTATTTTATTTTTTAATGAATGTCTGGTTTTATGTCATGTGTAAATCCGCGTGTATTTGTTGTCCCTGCACGTTTGTATGCGTATCGAATGAGTGTGTCAGTTTCAGATCCCCTTGCACATGCAAAAAGTAAATAAAAAATGTGCATATAAGTTTCATATTCTATTCATGCATCACACAACACATTTTGAAGTGTACAGTTTTCTCTATTTCTTAAAGTTCTCCAAACTTTGTTACATTTAGTTTAGTGTTTTACTTTTAGTTCCCAAATAAATAGTATTTTTATTTATATATATATATATATATATATATATTTAAAAATTATAACATATCCGAAATTTATTCTATCCATAATATAAGAATAGAATAGACAGTACTCGACAGTAATAGGAGCTAATATCCAAGTCTAGGATTGGTGTATACGGAATAAATTCCAATAACAATATATATATATATATATATATATATATATATATATATATATATATGCTTGCTTTTTCATTGTTATTTTTTAGTCCTGGGATATTTTATTTCTCGTGACAATAAGGAGAGGTTATATCTTGTTTAATCCTCATTCTGGTAATGT
>OZ038499.1:96161468-96206468 GCA_964036315.1 Acanthosepion esculentum
ATGGACAAAAGTAAAACGGAGTCTGTTAGTCTGACAAGCATGATAAATGAAACAGACTGGTTATTTACCAATCTATTTCATTAATAATCTTTATCAAACTATTTCATTTAATAGAATAACTTGAAGTTTATATAAATTAAATGTAGATAAATAAATTTTAATATTGTTGAAAAAAGTTTTCATTTACAAAAGAAAAATGGTGGAACTTGAAAACAAATTTGGATTTGTTACCTTGTAGATCATTACTACTGATTAATGAATTCCATCTTTACTGGGTGTCCTATACTTTGTGGCCTTTTGCCAAAACACAACTATACTTAATAAATAACTAGTCTGCTTTTGTTTATTCCCTTTGTTTTGAAGTAGTTGGAAAATAATCTCTTAAGTACCTTCCCCAAACCCTTTTTCTATTGTTTGAACCTTTGAATTAATCTTTGTTTTTCTTAATCATAATTATCAACAACTGGGATTACTTTAATGTGTTATTGTTGTGGCTAAAATTCCAAAGTCTATTTGGAACTCTCCATTTTTATTTAGCTCTTTTATCTAATTATTAGCCATTACTTTTGCCTGGAATTGAAGCCAGTGGGTATCTATGATAATTAGCCTTGCTCTGAATTCATTTGTCATTGCTATGTATTTTTTTTAATTAATACTCTAGGCATTTATTTAATCTACTTTGGATTTCTAAGCTTGTCAAAGCTTCGTCAGAGCCCCATCAGTTGTGCATATTGATGACCAATATATGTTAGCATTAATTTGGTAATTTACAGGAATTGCCAGAAGGAAGTCAGTTGACATTCAGCCACCTCAAGTGGCTGCACTCCTTCGTTTTTGTTGCTTGACTGGTTTCCAATCACAGCTAGAGAGTCCAATCTGCCCTGCTATTTTACGCATAGCGGAAGGGATGTAAGAAAAGATAGATTCATGCCTTTCTCAAGGATATTAGTGCCAAAATGAATGCAAACTTGCTTGCTTCTTCCATATTCCATACTGTTAACTGTTACACTACTGTTGTAGAGTAGCTAGCACCCCCTTCAGCACTCGACCAGATGGCCTGGCTCATAGCCATAAATAGTCTACGATTAAGTACTTCAACAGTTGATTAATAAGTTGATACTAAACTGATTAATATTCGGACTGATCTTACTTCATTTGTCTATACAGCATTTGACCCTCCTCTATTCCTTGTAAGTTGTCTTGTTAATTGTTTTTTAACTTATTGTATGTATCCATTAGTACCGGATGCTGGTGCTGAATAAATATATTAAGCATTCAGTCTTCTCGTTGTATCATCGAGGGGGATGTTACACAAACCACATTCTACCGGAATAGGAGGGGTTCTGTGGAAAAAGTTGTTTGCAAAATCTAAATTAACCCATCAAAATGCATTGTGGTCAGAGTAAAAAGCGAAAGGGCAGGGCACTTGGAAAAGAGCTGAATATTAAATATGTGTGCAGAGACAAAACTAAATGAATGCAATAAAACTGAGACTATTTAAATAGAGACATAATAATTACTTTAGCTATTACCTAACTTCAATCCTTACTTTTCTTTCTTTCTAATATCAAATATACTAAATATTATTATATACTTTAGAGAAAAGATAATAGGTTAGATTGGCTGCGATGTTGACTCAATTTACCATGAGCTCAATCTGCTTTCTCTAACAATATTTCCCAATTTGCTTCAGGTTACTCAACTGCACACTCCTGTTGGCCTCTGAATCCAATTCTTGGGCTTTGTAGTATATTAGAATTTTTCTGCAAAATGCTAATCCTCAAAATATTTAGCAC
The DNA here is from genome assembly GCA_964036315.1 of Acanthosepion esculentum. NCBI lineage: Eukaryota > Metazoa > Mollusca > Cephalopoda > Sepiida > Sepiidae > Acanthosepion > Acanthosepion esculentum. Next base: position 96,163,265 of record OZ038499.1, read on the forward strand.
TGTTAAAGTTATCGCTAACATTTTTTTGTCGAGATTTACCAACTCTACATTTCATTCAATTTTGCAAGCCAATCAATAAAATTTGAATTAGCTAATTTGTTTGGAAAAATACTTTAACAAAATCCTTACTTTGTGGTTTAATAATTTCTTTAATTCAATTTTATAGGACTTTATAGTAAGCAATATTTTTTAAGAAAATTTCTTTCCCTGCCCCCTTTTTTTCCTTTTTAACAGCAAAGAATAAATTCTTAGGATTTCTAACTCTTGAGCATGCAACATACAAGTGGCCGTGCATAAATATTTCCTTCTGGTGCCAAATTCCAAGTTTTTGAAGCATTTGGCCCTGTTATTTGTTTATAGTTCTCACAAGTGAGGGCAAACTGAAAACTGAATTCTTGTATATATAAAAACTTAAAGAAAATATATGCAGGAAACAATATTGCATTTTTATTAAGTATTTATTATTTTAATCATTAAATTGTTTTTAAAATAGTGAAGTATTTTGTATGTTAAATAATAAAACTTAATTTTCCAAAGTTAATGAAAATTTATTGTACTAGGCTATGCACCCTAGTAAAACCAACTTTACTTTGTATCTCCTTACCTGTTTCCACTTCTCCCAAAAATTTGGTTTCAATCAATGTATGGCTATTTTAGAGGGTGTGATTGGACTAACAGAAGTCACATGATTTTATATATAGATGGATCTCTTAGAATCATTTTCCCTGGTCACACTAATCCACCCTGAAAGATTGCCAGGTGTGCCCCAAGTTAACAGAAGAGGAATTTATGAATTATTTTTATATTTAAAAAATTATTTTCAAAAAGGTAGAACATCAAGTACATGGCTTCCAGTCGAGTCTTTGTCATTTGATATTTTAAACTGGATGCTAAATTCCTTAATCTTTAAGGAGTGGATAATCCTTTCCCCTTTTGCCTGCCTCAATGGATTTAAATTATCAGCTTCTCTAAAATAGCAGATTCTTGATAAATCCCTTTAAATGAAAACTGTACTGCTAATTGTCTTTGGGAATGCTAAACCAAAATTTCATTTTTCCCATTGAATGAATCAATCTCTGTCTCTCTCTCTCAATCTCTGTCTCTCTCTCTCAATCTCTGTCTCAATCTCAATCTCTCTCTCAATCTCTCTCTCAATCTCAGTCTCTCTCTCAATCTCTCTCTTTCTCTCTTTGTCTCTTTCTCTCTTTGTCTCTTTCTCTCTTTGTCTCTTTGTCTCTTTCTCTCTTTGTCTCTTTCTCTCTTTGTCTCTCTCTCTCTTTGTCTCTCTCTCTCTTTGTCTCTCTGTCTCTCAATCTCTCTCTCTGTCTCTCAATCTCTCTCTCTGTCTCTCAATCTCTCTCTCTGTCTCTCAATCTCTCTCTCTGTCTCTCAATCTCTCTCTCTGTCTCTCAATCTCTCTCTCTCTCTCTCTCTCTCAATCTCTCTCTCTCTCTCAATCTCTCTCTCTCTCTCAATCTCTCAATCTCTCTCTCTCTCTCTCTCAATCTCTCTCTCTCTCTGAATGGTACAAGTGGTGAGACATAATGAAATCAATTAATATAAAGACCAAACATTAGAAAAGTATACAGACCCCCCCCTTTTCCTTAGACAATGTGACAAAATAACACTGACCGTTGTTAACCAGATTTTTATTATGTTGTTATAATGATAAAACTTTTTACTCTCTTTCACTTACTTTATAATTTTTTTAAACAACCTTCCACTTTTAGGACACAGCATTTTAGACTTGTTTTAGAAAAATATTCTTTGCTAAAAAAATATAGTACCATGTTTAATAGCATAAAAAACAAGAATATTAGACACTCCCAACCTATTTCTGTAGGGCATATTCAAGGGAAATATTTTGAGTGTATTTAAGCATGTCCTGTTTAAAACAAGCTATCAGTACATTAGAAAAGATAAAATCACTTTAGCTATAGAGTTAAAAACATTACTGTAAATGAAAAGTTAGATGAACATAATGCAAGAAATCATAACGTACGCACACTCCTCCCTTCACCAGTCATTCTTTGCCTGCTTTCTCTGCAGCCTTAATGTTATGTTTTCTAACTTAGTGTTTTACCATTACTAGTATTGGCTTTTATTTACATTTTATTTCTGTACTTTCTAGCTGGTTAATGAAAGGAATGTGTTGAGGCATATTTAAGTACAATGAACATTGCCAGTACTTTAAGATAATTCCATTTACATTGCCATTAGCAATAATGTTGGAGTAACTCTGATTATGGAGATTGGCTAGTTAGAAATGACTGTCAGTTAAAATTATAGTCTTTGGTATCGAGTTTTAAGGATAAAACCAGCCTGCAGGTGACCTCAATGATATGTCAATTTTGAAAAATTTATTTTCATGCTTCTCATACCAACAAATATGATATAATGTAATCTAAAAGTTTGATATGATCTTTGATCTTTCTTTTTCTTTTTTCTTTTTTTTTTTTCCAATGATTAGCAAATACAATTAAATTCAATTTGCATCGTCTTAGATGGTTTGGTCACATCCAACAAGCTTCATGATGCATTAGGACTGGACTGTCTCTGAGTTCAGGGTTCCTGGTCACAGAGGTCAAAGTAGACATAGGAAGATGTGGAAGGATTGCATTGGATGTGCAGGCGTGCGGCCTTGCCCACATTAGCCCACTTGTTGACAGGGATGCTTGGAACTAGGGAGGGAGAGCTAGTCAACTGCTGCCTCCGCCAGTCACTGGGAAACCCGCAGCAGTATAATGAAAGTTCCAGATCTTGACTTGCTTAGGGTTCAGAAATCTTGCTTTATTTCGATTTATAATGCAGAAAAGAAAATTGAAGGTCAAAGGGATGAAGTTCTTTTGTAATCATCTGAGTCAAATAAAGAATAAATCCTTATTTTGTCTTACCAATTCCAACTACATGGTAAAGCAGGAAAAATGGTAGCAGCCCGAGTAATAATGTTTTATGAATTCCAACCAGTCAAGCTATATAGTGTCAGATTTATGTATGAGCTAATATGAACTGCAGCCCAGGGACACATGGCGCTCGAGTCTTGGGCCCCTAATAAAACTAAAAAAATAAAAAATAAAGATATAAGAATAGAGGAGATTTGTTTATTTTCAGATTTTAATGGGGCTCCTTTGAACTAATTTGAAAACATTGAGTATTTGGGTGCTTCTAATTGGAGTGAGTCTTTTTTAATTTGATGGAGCCCCTTTAGATGTTTATATACATGTAGATTTTTGATGTAGCAAGTCAGAATTTTCCTTCTCTGTTACTTTTATGTATTTTAGGATGCTTTGCTAGTAAATTTGAATACTAAAATTTTTCCAGTGTAAAACAGGTCCTTCATTATAGATACATTTCTGGAGGATGTAAAGTTCAGATAAAAAATACCATGAAGTTGCTAATGGAATAAATTGGAAGCGTTTCAAAATCATGAAAAATTTTCATGTCTTAGACCAAAACAACATCTAAAAGATTTTTTAGGCACTTGAGGGATACATAATAAAGGGGCTCCAAAATTCTATTAGCCTAGGGGCCTCTTAAGACCTAAATCTGTCATATATGATGCATTTCAACCTTTGGGACTTCATCTATATGAGACACACACACACAAGTCCTAAAGGATGAAATGTGTCACACAAAAACTTTACACTTTGTCATACATAAAAATTTATACATTGTTATCTCTCACACCTCTCTCTCTCTCAATATATATATATATATATATATATATATATATAGTCAAAGCCATATAATCATAAAATGTTCTCAAGTCATGTAACCAGATTATATGCATTGTACTCGTTCAGCCATGTGCCATTGTTGCACCAATTTCACGTTCTGGGTTAAGACAAAATCCTAAAATTGACTCCCAATTATTACCTAAAATAATACAGCAGAGGTTTGTTGTTGCTTTTTACTAGATTCGAATTACCCCTTGTTTGAAACCTGTAGAAATCTCCAAAGGTTACCCATTTCATTACTGTCAAAAACTTTGCTTAACTTTGAGCTGTTTGAATAACAGGTTATAATTACAGCACTAATGCAACTGGCAATAAGATTGTGATTTTTTTATGAGCACAGATACACACATTACTGAGTGTAGCTTTGTCTGGCACAAGGCTCGTGAGAATTGAATTTACTTCACCAGCAATGATTTGCAAGACTGGCTGATCACTGTTTTAAGAGGCATCAGTTGGTTGTCTTTGTTTAAATAAAATATTGTTCAAGCAGAATATTTAGTTGAAAAAGCAATCGGGAATTGATTAAGCTGAGAAATATGTTCTGTAAAGAGTTATAAAAAATAAAATTTGTTGCCACATAAGTATTGTAGATTTTATAACTACATGAAAATATTAACTATTGGATATGTAGCACCAATATGCTGAGAAAGTCAGTTTTGAAAAATCGGTATTTGAAATTCTGCCTTTTTGTGAAGGCTGACACTATTAGCACTCGAACAAATTACCATTTTAGCCACCAAGTTGTTTTAGTGTCAAGAGGCTAATGAAATGTAAATAGACGGTCAGTTCTTAATTCCAGTAAAAACACAAATAAAGAAAAAAAAGATCAAATCAAATATTTACTAAGTTTTTGTCTGATACAAGATCACAAAGGGGCACCCAATAAGATTTAATTTCCATTGACTATAATCTGAAAATTTAACAAGTTTTTTGGTTTAGCATGACAGTACTCAGTACTCCTAAAGATAAATTAGTTTAATTGAAGATGTGTATTTATTTTCAAATACGTTTTGACTTCTTCACTTGTTTTTGTTGTGCAATAAAAGATTAAGACAACTCTATTCATTCCTGTGCATACAAAAGATGCAACTTGATGGATTTCCTTGTGTATTTACATTTTCTTCCTGGGTTCATGCACATTGCACAAGCATCTATGCTCTTATGAGTTCTTGCTTTTTTCCCCCCATTCTTCAAGCCTTTCTGCTGCAATCCACCCCCTCACATACACCTGCCCCCTGCACCCATCATGCAGTTATACAAGAGTTATCATTTACTCTTTTATTCTATATCCACATCTCGGTGTTTCACTCTCTCATTCTCTGACATATACACACACACTCTCTCTCTCTCTCTGACACACTCTCTTGCAACATTCTCTTAACACACTCTTTCACTCTCTCACAAACACTTTCTCTTACATGCAATCTCTTATCTCCTCTCTCTCTCATATGCACTTTCTTATCTCCTCCTCTCTCTCATATGCACTTTCTTATCTCCTCCTCTCTCTCATATGCACTTTCTTATCTTCTCCTCTCTCTCTCATATGCACTTTCTTATCTCCTCCTCTCTCTCTCTCATATGCACTTTATCTCCTCTCTCTCTCTCTCTCTCTCATATGCACTTTATCTCCTCCTCTCTCTCTCTCTCACATATGCACTTTATCTCCTCCTCTCTCTCTCTCTCTCACATATGCACTTTATCTCCTCCTCTCTCTCTCTCTCTCACATATGCACTTTATCTCCTCCTCTCTCTCTCTCTCTCACATATGCACTTTATCTCCTCCTCTCTCTCTCTCTCTCACATATGCACTTTATCTCCTCCTCTCTCTCTCTCTCTCTCACATATGCACTTTATCTCCTCCTCTCTCTCTCTCTCTCTCTCTCACATATGCACTTTATCTCCTCCTCTCTCTCTCTCTCTCTCACATATGCACTTTATCTCCTCCTCTCTCTCTCTCTCATATGCACTTTATCTCCTCCTCTCTCTCTCTCTCTCATATGCACTTTATCTCCTCCTCTCTCTCTCTCTCTCACATATGCACTTTATCTCCTCCTCTCTCTCTCTCTCTCACATATGCACTTTATCTCCTCCTCTCTCTCATATGCACTTTATCTCCTCCTCTCTCTCTCTCATATGCACTTTCTTCTCTCCTCCTCTCTCTCTCTCATATGCACTTTCTTCTCTCCTCCTCTCTGTCATGCACTCTTTTATATATATATATATATATATTTCAATGCCTACTTCCACCCTAGGCTCAGAAAAGTATTGGTGGGGCATTATTTTATTATACACCCACAAAATCATGCCAGTAATGTTTCTCAGAACTCTTCTCCTTCTCTACTTAAATAAATCACATTCATTGCATTTTTTTTTCCAATTTCAAGAATGAAAAAAGAAAACCCTTTTAGAAGCATTCAATTTGAAGAAAGCATTTTAAAATTCTCTGTTGCATCAAAATGGCATGCATGTGAATATCACTTGTATTAATGAATAAATATAATTGATTTGCTTTTAAGTCGCTCACATCTGAATAAAATATCAGTATAATTACTCATTATCGGCTCATACCTCTAACCTCCACCAATTATTGGGGCACTTTCATTGAATTGCCAACTGTACTGATTTTTTATCATAGAAAACTTTGGCTGACTTTGATGTTCACCAATTTACTTTTCACAGTTCTGGTTATTTGCCTGTTAATCAAGAGTGAAGTATATTAGTTTGATAAAATCAAGAAATATTTGAAAGTATAAATTTTTATCTTTGTAACAAGAATTAAAATATGACTTCTTTTTTTTTTTTTTTTTTTTTCTATTTTTTTTTATTCTGTCCAGATTATTGAGGAATTATTAACCCTTTAGCATTCAACCTTCTTAAACCCACCCTGTAAATGTTTGGCACTCAAAGTCTCACTGTCCTGGGTCAAAGTCTCACTGTTTGCGTGACTTCCTGTATTATTTGGGATAATATCATATATTATGTCAGTGTACACAGAACGGGTTGAACATTGAGAGCAAATATTTATGGGGCAGGTTTGCACAGGTTGAACTGACTTTTGGGTCAAACAAGAATATAAGTTGATTTTCCAATTGTTTCTTTTCTCAATAGTCTTGAAAAATCAGAAAAGAAAAAAATTATTAAGAGGTACAAAGGGCAGGAAATTGTGAAGAGTCATACCACATAGCAGCAGCAGCAGCCGCCAACCAAAATGATCAATTTAATCTCCACTGAGAAGTTGACAGATACATGATGAGCAAAAGTGATCAATCAAAATAAGTTTTATTAAAGCTTGTCACTAATGACAAGCTTTAATAAAACTTATCAGCTCAGGTACAGTGGAGTAATGGATAGTGGCTCAGATTGAAGAATCAGAGAGCCAAGTTCAAATTCCAGTCAACTTCACTCCATTCACTTATGTGCTAATACCCTTGGGGAAAGTTATGAATCCATCTCTTGCTCCCAGCTAAATAGCAGGACAGATTGGTCCTTGGTTGACAACTAGTCTAGAAGGAAACTCTGAATTCAAACCAGCCTGGAGAGGGTTGGGCTCTGCCAGGATGTCTTGCTCAGGAAACACCACTGCTGCTGTGGCTTCAGTAGATGTAGTGCCCCTACAACCTTAAGGGGCTACAGGTTTTATGATTGTGGTCAGCTCATACCTGCATGTGGAATTTAATTTAGTATAAGCAAATTAATGATATGTAACATTTTCAGTTTCTTACAAGTTCCAAAGATTATGTAATTCTATTCTAAACAGTCTAAGTAATATTTAAAATCTCATATTCTTGTATAATGATCAAGTACTTGGTTGAGCTGTCTTTTTATATCTTATCTAAAACTGTTACAAGAATCTTCATTCTCATGAGTGACCAGGGCTAACTGTATTTGGTGAAAGATGCATAACTGTATACCATAATGAAACAAAAAAAAAGCATTTATTTTATATAATTATTTTTGATGTAATCTTTCATGTTAAGGCACTTAATTCAGTTGTGAATATTAATCACATATATCAAGCATCATATGATGAAAATTGCAGATCAAAATACAGTTAATAATTCCATACCAGCCTAGCGACTGATTGGCCTGTCATTATACAGATGCTTCCTTTGTAAATGGAGTTCCTCCAATCAGCTCGGAAGGAGAAATTGGAGAGCCAAGTTCATTATGCTCACTTATGCACAAATACCCTTGGGAAAGGTATGAATCCATCCCCTAAATAGTAGGACTTGTATCTGGAAAAACCATTGCTATTTTAAAATGCAATATTCAGTCACAAATAATTATTCTTACAATCCAAAATATGTTTTGGCTTTAAATAACCCACAAAGGGTTGATAAGCCATAAAAAAAAAACACAAATTCATTTACAGTGTTGTTTGTTTATCATAATATAGTAATTTTTGATAGGAGCTATTTATAGACTGGCACTTCTGCTTCAGATAACTGTAGTATTATACATATTATGAATAGTTGTATGCATGTACACACTTATTATCTATCTATATTCTCTCACTTACACACACACACACACACACACTTTTATATATAAGAAATGTTATGACCTAGTAAAAATTCTTTCTCAGGTTCTCTCCACAAATGTGAGTTAATCTGTTTATTTTTTTTTCTTTCTTAACTATGCCACTGTATACTCCTATCTCTTCATTAATATAATTTTTTTTTTTTTTTAAATCTGTTGCTCAGTCTTTTCCTTGTGCTTATAGAAAGAGATTAGAATTGGTTATTATGAATTCTTGACATTAAATGTATCTATGAAATCTAGATACAAGCAAAGGAGGAGCAACAGAAAAATGTACCTTTGAGTTGATTGGACCATGTCATAGTTCACCTTTTTGCTATTGCTGTTTGGGCTAGTAAAACAGTTATAGTAATTTGAAATTGGATATTCTTCTTCTATATCAACATCCTGAAGGGACATGGCGTAATCATGGTTCTCCCCAATGTCCTTTTTGTAGCTCTTAGTAAATTTTGTCTATGTCTCCTAATCCCTGTTCTGCCAACGATTTACACAAACTCATTAGGTAGGTGATGCACTGCTTTCTTCTGTCCCTCAAAGTACCCTGTGAGTGTCAAATTTTCCAAGCCTCCTTTTCTTAATGTGTCCTGTCTCTTTCTGGTGCTAAGTGTAAGTGTCCTTTTTGTTTCCATCATAGGAAAAATTGGATTTATTTACCGAGAACATTTGTTGAAAGTTGTAGTGGGTATATATTCTTTTGATGAGAATTTATAAGTTGCTGGTACATTTGACCCACTAACAATTTTAGTTGAGTCGTATAAATCCGAGACAGAATTTGAACAAAGAAATGTTAACAAATATATCGTCAGGACATTTTACAAAAAAAAAAAAGAAATGTGAAAAGTTCAAATCAACTTTAAGTGTCTGTAGTTGATGACTCACATTTTGCAGGCGCAAAAAGAATACGTCTTTTCGCTATGAAAAGTCCTTGCGCAGTCTGTAAATCATCAGGGGGAGATAATTCCAAAATCTCACCGCAGTGAGATTTTATTAATCAGGGGCGGTAATCCAACAAAGTGAATATAAAATGCCTCAACTGGAAAGCAAAAATTTTGTGCCAATTTCATTTTCAGTGATAAATGTTATGCCACCCAACAGCTCTACCCTTTGGTTTCATTTGAAAGGGGGGTGTATTAATTTACTGAAAGATTTCATGGTGGTTACAAGCGGCTTTTATTAGGTTATGATGAATATATATATAGATCATATTTTATTTATTCTTTTTGTCATTTCTTCTATGGTATGTAGACTTTATGAATTGGCAGCTAGGTCTCTTCATTTTACAGGTGAAATAGATAGCTGTAACCATAAGTTCTATGCTAACAGTTTTGTTTTTTTTCATGCTTTCCAGTCAACTTTGCATTAAAACTTTTGAAGATCAATGTCAATTATCTTCTCCTGTTTTAGTTTTCTCTCTCCTTCATAATTTTTTTTGTGCTCTTGCATCTTAGTGGCTTTATTGCCTTGTTAGGAGTGAAATGATTAAAAAAAATATTAAAGTGTATTGTTTGGCTTTAGAATTCACTTGGCATGTTTACTTTTTTGAAGTCATGACTTGCAACAAATATTATTAATATATTTTTTAACTCTTTGAACCTTGTGTATTCTGGTACCCAATTGCCCAAAATAATTATACACTCACACATATCAATAGAATAAGATATGATAAATGTAATCATTTGCTGCTCTTCACTGCAGTTCAACACCAGCCATTCAGACATAGTCAAATTTGCTCATCTTGGCAAGTGATCGGGTCTCAGGGGTTCAAGAGGTTAAGAGCCACACTCCAGCTGACTTCCTTAAAAAAAATGGCTACTTCATATTTATTTATGCTATTTAAATATTGTTGAGTTCATAACAGTATTTTAAAACCAATTTCCTATCTTACTTGAACATATAACAGGCCTCACCTCTGATCACTTTAGAGGATTTTTTTTTTTTTTTTTTTTTTTTTTAATCGTATCACCCCAAGCAAGGCCGGAGGCCACTACACGCAAGGGGTTAAAGAAGGGTTGGAGGAAGAGCAGATAGGAGTGGCAAGGGAGGGGATGTGGTGAAAGAGAAAGACAGTGGGTCGATCAAGGCAAGGGATTACTATAGAATTAATTTAAATTGTTGTTAAAACTTCTTCAGTGACCATTTCCATTTAGAAATAGCTATCACTAGGTTATATACATAAACTCATAGAAAAAAAATTAAGTAGAGTTCCATAGCTGATAACTATTGTAGCAGAAGAGCAACTCCATAACTTGATTATATAATGGTGCATCTTTCAAAGTGTACAACTTGTGCAAACTATATCTCTCTGTTTTTTGTAAGTACACTATTCTTGAGTAGATTTTAACTCTATTTTTTTTATATTTGTATACAATTATTATACAAATATAAATATATAGAATAATTTTGTGCATTTTCAAAACATTACTTTTAATAGTAAAATTTCTAGCTGTATATATGATGTAATGGAATAACATGTCACTCTCATGAGTGACTACACCATAGGTAATAACTACCTATAAGTATCTAAGTCAATGGACTACAGAGTCTAGCTGGGTGGGATCTGTCACTCGGCTCTTAGCCTTGTCTGGCTTCCTCTCTGCTCAAAGGCAAAGAGTTCGACAAAAGCTTGCCCGGGGAGGTAGACAGACCCTAACCCATTTATGCGGGGGTTACGGGGAATTTTTGGCCAAGCATACGGGCTTGGATTGCCCCACATTAAATTCAGCCTTGTGCCACATTCTACTTTCTGGGGAGGCTGATAAATATTGTCTAACTGGGATCTGTTGAGTGTAACTCGGACCTACGCAAGAACTACCGACTTTCCAATAGTAGCACTCACTACTGGATTGACTTGCGACGATTTTGTGCATAACTGTTACCTTATTTCTTATTGTACTGGTTTTTACAACAAACCTTTACTTATCTTATCCACCATGTTTTTCAAGCATATATTCCTATTAGCACGGAATATAACTATATTAGAATTACTTTTCATATTGCAGGTTACACTATTTTTAACTAAAGGTTCTAATGTACATTGGCTGTAAATTGTTGATTTTGCTGTCTCTTCCAACACTCTAACCGCAAAAGGACTTAGGAACAGACTCATAGCTTCATTATATCTTGATATTCTTAACAATATTAACCCTTTAATTGTAGCAGAAATTTCCATCATTTGCACTTTAGCCATAGAACTGCAATGATGGAATTTAACATCATCTGCTGTTCATGGGTTAAAACAACTCCCAAATTTTAAAACTTAAAAAAAGTTTTTTTTTTTTTTTGCTCATTTTTTTTTTTTTACTTTCATTCCCCACTTCCTGCTCTGTCTCTGTTTCTTTCTCTTCATCTCTAAACCCTTTTTTCCTCTCTCTCTCTCCCCCCTCCCCCTCCCGCTCTCATCTCCATTCTCATCCTATTCTTGAGATAAGTATCTGACATGGAGGACAAGCTGTTTACTGTCATCCACTCTCAGTTCCCACCCCTCCATTTTCAAAATAATGTTTATCAAGACAGAAGTACATAAGGACTTGTTTGTTCTAAAACTCCAGATTTTCTAGATGATAAAAAATTTTTTAAATAAAGACAAATTGTCAAAATGTGAACATACAACAGACTGAAATGATGACCTCAATTACATGTATATAAAGAATAATGCAGAAATATACACACACACACACACACACACACACACACACACACACACACACATATATATATATATATATAATCTCAATAGGTTGAGTTTTAAAGGTTGTAGATGAGTGGACTTGGCATGACTGAAGTCTAGTGTTTATCAAGTTTATAATCTTATACTTATGTTACATATGAAGCTCTTTAGCTAGCAATAGCTTAACCTGGAAATAATGAAAGCCAAACTAGTTTTAATAGCTATTTATTGGACAATACTAACTTTGACACAAGATCATATTTAAAGAACAAACACATTATTATTGGTTTGCAAGACTAGCACTTTTATCACTGCTACTAAAATGCCCAAGAATCATATATTTACATATATAAATGGTGTAACCACCATTTTGTAAACACTTTTAAATGTCATAACAAAGTTGTTTTCTTATTCCAGCCATTGCAACTAAGTTTTATTTATTAAACCTGACAAAAGAAGTTATGATTTCAATCTATCAATGCTGGTGTAACAATTTTCAAAAGCCTTAGCTTGTAGCTAGCCATAAATGTCATAATAAAGTTTTCTTGAAATGTTTTATTTTCTTTCAAGTCCTTGAAATTAGGTCCTTTTTATTAAACTATGTAAAAGTAGTTAAGTTTCACTTTTTTTTTTTTTTTTTTTTTTTTATAACAAAAAAAAACTGAAGTCAGGATTTTAAAATTAACTTATCATTTTTATATTGCTTTTTTGGGGTGGGTGGGTATTCTTATATTTACATTAGCAGGATTTTCTGATCTACAGGTTCAAACCCAAACCCCTATGTTAGTATGACCTTTTCTTCTTTTTTTTCCCCACCTGTTTTCATTAACTGAATAGCAATCTGTAATTATATTCAAAGATATCAAAATTTTTGCAATATCTTGGCTGGAGCTGCCCAGTCATCACTTTCCAGTTTTGATAGTCCAAAAGTGACTGCGCCAGACTTGTGAGTGATGAATTATTTTCCTCCCTTCAATGCCCCTCACTACACTATTATTTCTATAGAAGATGTTCAGACGAGCTATATTCCTTAGTTCCAACTCTAACCCTGACACCTAAAACCTGCCACACTGTGTACATGGAGGCAAACCACCCTAATTCTCTTCATTTTCAATTAGTAAGAAGTAATTTCCACTCATAAAACTTCTCACAAGCTGTTGCTTTGTGGAACCAACTTCCAAGAAGATGCTTTCCCAACCACTACAATGTAACTTGTCCAAGTCTAGGGTAAACCGTTATCTTTCCCATCTATCCTCATAAACTTTTTTTTTGTCTTTTACTTTTGCTCCTACAACAAACTCCTTCAGTAACCCTCTACCTCGAGTGGCTCTACAGCCTTGTATAGATTGAACATTAGTTAAAAAGAAAAAAAAATATTGAATTTACCTTCTTTTTTTTTTTTCCAGTTTTAACCTTTTAGATACTAACAGGATATTTTATCAAATTTATAGTCTTAACTTTCATACATTATTTGCTTTTATTTCAAGGAATATATTTATAAATATTTATATTACCATGTGAAAATTTGCTAGAAATGTCCAATTTTCATCATAATTTTGATACAACTTTTTTTTGAAGGATGATTTGTCTTAACATCTGAAACTGTTAGTTTCTAAAATGCATCACTTTAAAGAAGGGCTTAGTATTGTCAAATACATTTTTCAAAAATTGTTTGTTTGAATCTCATAAGGTAACCAAAGAACAAGCACTACAGATTTTGACTGTCTTAAAATTATTTTAGAATGGTTACCTAAGTATTTTCATATTCCATGAAATAAAGGCAAATGTATATGAAAGTTAAGACATGAAATATAAAATCATAAAATTAAATTCTTGCATAGTATCAAAACTGGTTTCTTAGTGTTTTATTATACTTTATTGATAAATTAAAATCCTTTTCTGATTACTTTTTTCACTGCTTTTTAATCATTAAGAAATAATAGTACTAGGAATCAATTATTAGTATTAGTAGTAGTTGTTAATTAGCTAATTATTAGATATTACTATCCAGTAAATTGCTAAAAATTTTCTCAGTAATTGTAGGTTAGTAATAATTTATGACTAACATATACAGACATTCAGTTAGACACAAACTGTACGAATACTAGGCCTTTATTTGGAATAGTCTTGGATATGTCTCAAGAAAATATCTGTCAATAATACCAGTTGTTTCACCTCAAAAAAGAAATTATTTGAAAACGGACTAGATCCAAAGTGTAATGCTTATTGAAATGTCAAGAACTCATTAATATAAGAAAAATATTGGATCCAGTGGGTTAAGAAAATTCTAAAATGTTAAGTTTGTTAGAATTCTGAACAATGATGGGTTGGTGCCTCAAGTTAACTGTCTAAAAAGGCTTAAACTTTTAAGTATTGCATGATAAGGAGATGTGATGTCAGGGAGTGTCTGTTTTTAACAGAGAAAATTAGAATCAGAGTTCCACTTCCAGTGGAGATAATTTGTTTACATTGCACTAAATGTCTTTGTGAATCTGCCCGATTGTCAGATATTTTGGCAAAATATCTTTGGCTGTCATGCCATGATGATTGTTAAAAAAAATGTGGGTGAATGAGAATTTGAGGAAAACCACTCTTCCATAACTGTCCAAGCAGTAGACTAATAATTTGTTACTCCAATAGTCAACAATCTTTGTTTTGTTAATTAGATACCTTTTGTCTTGGGAGTTGTTTCATTTATTGTACAAGACGCACACACTGTGTAAGGTACTTGAGAACATGTTGAAGAGCAGAAGAAAACCACCCACATTTTACAAACAACTAAATTTATTCATACAAAACTTGGTACACAAATGCAGCAATGATTGGCTAACATGTTTACTTGATGTAACTATCTTCAGCCACAACGATGGCTTTAGAGCAGGGCCAGAATCGTTGACATGTACGCATCACATGGTCTGTATTGATAATTCACATTAACATGGGTGTGGGGGGCATTAGAAGGATCTACACAAAACCACCTGTCATTTCATTGGTTCACCTTTTTTGATTCTGGACACTTTTTTTTTTTTTTTTTTTTTTTTTTTTACAGAGCATGCCAGATTCTTCTGGATGTTTCAACTTGTTCTGTAATCATTTTGCTCAGAGCAACCATTGTTCTTTTGTGTGAGTGTATAGGCGTGAACGGCTCTTTACCTCATTACATCTGACTAGTACCAAATGTTGTCTTGCACCATATTGTGAATTGAACACCTGGAGATCTTTGGCAATGGCCCTTAAGGACCTTCCATGATTCGCATTAATATTTTGCACTGGCTGTATGGTGTTCTGATAATCTCCAAATGTTGTGAATGCTTTTTGTGCTTAGCTACAGGCAACATATCCCTGCTGAAGGCTCCCAACTCCTTTCAAACTTTGTATACAAATGACCTGGTGACTTAAAAATAATGTGCAACCTCAACAATGCTGTGGTTGGCAGGCATCACAATAATTACAGCATGTCATTTCATCTCATTGATACTCTGAAAAGATAAAAAGCACATTAATTGATTATGACATGTCCTCAAATACCTTACACACCATATATATATGTCAGATTAATAAATAAAAAATCCATCCCCTTTATTTATATATATATATATATATATATATATATATATATATATAAAGGGAATGGATTTTTTTTATTTATTAATCTGATAGATTTTTATTATTTAAATGTTATTTATAATGGATGCTTGTATTTGAGTAGATGCTCCACACATATTTTTTTTTCTCTAAATAAATATACTGTCTAATAAATAGAGAAAAATATGTGCCGAATGTCTACTCAAATATGAGTATCCACTAAAAATAATGTTTTTATATATATATATATATATATATATATATATAGCCATTGAAGTGAACACCCAGAGGCTCTGGGTGTTCACTTCAATGTACACTTTTATATTTCCATCTGCTCTATCTCTGATATTGAGCATTTTGACCCCTAAATATAGCATACCTTAAAATTATATTTACACACACACACACACACATGTTTGAGCAAGTAGAACTGATAGGTTTTTTGTTTGTTTTTTATTTCTTAGATGAAGTATTGTCAGTTATTTTTAATTTTCTTTTATATTTTTCATCTTAATATAAGTTGTCTTTATGAAAATTCTCAAGTCATCCTTCTACAACTATTAATAAACAATAAATCTCTAACAAAATCTAAATTTGCATCTTTTATCTTTGAGGCTCCTGCTTTATTGATTAGATTACAAAGCTCAACAAGTTACATCTCGTTTTCATTTTCTTTGAAAACTTGATATACTACCATCTTTCTTTACATACAATAGTTGCATTATTAATAATATTACTTGAACTTCTTTCTTGAAGTATTATCAATTATGTATATTATGTTTTTATTTTAATCTCAGTTTCTTTTTATTGCACCTCAGACTTTCATTGTATATAAGCTACTGGTGAGATTTGAACCTGCATCTCTTATTCTCAGGTAGCTGCCTTACCAATTAAGCTACAGAGAACAATGGATGTAGCCATTCAAATCTAACTATAAAGATGTTTATTTTCCCTA
Source organism: Acanthosepion esculentum (assembly GCA_964036315.1). Lineage (NCBI taxonomy): Eukaryota > Metazoa > Mollusca > Cephalopoda > Sepiida > Sepiidae > Acanthosepion > Acanthosepion esculentum. The sequence continues at coordinate 96,179,748 of OZ038499.1, forward strand.
ACTGTTTAAAATTTTTTTTTTTTTTTTTTTTTTTTTTTTCATCATTTCACCCCATGCAAGGCAATAATGCCACAAAGACACAAGTTGCTGCTGGGAGTGAAAAACAATGAAAAGACTTTAGAAGGAACCGGAAACCCAATCCGAAACAAGAGATAAACCTCTACCTCTGTTCAAAAACATTTTATTTACATAAACTAGTAGTATTTTTTTTTTTTTTTTAAATCTTTAATGAATCATCGTCATCCCTTATTTATAAATATTAAATAATCTAAAGGAAATGTTTTCTGTTTAATGTTTAAAGCCTTTCTTTAAGTTTATTTTCCTTGCTTTTTATTGCATTAGTAACATTAGCTTTATTACATGAGTAATATTATCTTTGATGTTTCTTATTAGATGAAGAATTGTTGCCAGGAGCTAATTCTTTATTTGGGATTTGAACAGGTTTCTAATGATCATTGAATAAACATTGCAATGAAAGAATAACAATCCAAAAATTAATAAAGGTTGACAATAAGAAAAATTCAGGATAATATTACTAATAATGCTATTAATGTAATAAAATGAAAGTAAAGCATTAAGCAGAAAACATTTGTTTATATAATAATTATTATTAAATAATGATGGCCTTTGCTAATTTTTTTCTTAACATAGAAAGGAAAATGATACTTGTTAATAAATGACACAGGTATTGATTATATTATATTGTAAATAAATAATTATGGCTTTTATCTTTAATTTTTCCTTAAAAATTTCAAGTCGACCAGAGGTAAAAAGTAATGTTGCACAAAGTTAAAGCATATAGTAAATGGTTTTTACATAACCATCCATGCCTTCCTCTTCAAAGTCTTTGAGCAGCAGAGTTAGAGATTCCCTGCAGGAAGTTGACAAGTTAACTTTATACAATAATGTAGTATCTGTGCACTGTGAAAAGTTTCACACAACAGATACAATTTTAACCATGCAGATAAAAATGATTATATTTTTTCTTACTATTATTAGGTTTTCACATGGGACTTTTTATATATATAAAAATATATCATTTTTTGTGCTGCTAGTGTTCCACTTATTCATCTCTGGTGAGGAGGGTAAGTAGAACCCCAGCAGCACAAAAGAAGAATAGCTGTTAAAGGGTGGATACTCCTCAGAGTCAATGCCTATCCACCCCAACTATCTATTAAATAGCCCCACCAACCCACAATTGGCCAAGCGTGGTGAGTATAGCTAGATCCATGAACACATGGTCAATCATGGAGGGGTTCCTCCAACAGGAATGAGAAGGCTCTGGATTTAGATTTTGCAGGGAAATTTAAAATCGGTCAATTTTGTTTAGTATTAATCAGTTTAAAAATAAAGCATGAGTATAAAACAGCAGCCCAGTGATAGAAAAAGCATTTCTTTTACACAAAAAATACTTCATTGTCAATGCACTTAATTCAATGGTGAATATTAATCCCATAGATAAAACATTATACAATGAAACTTTCAGATGAAAATTCAACTAATAAGTTAGTATCATGCTATGAATTCATCACCCCTTATATATTTCACATTTAAGAACAATATCAAGTAACTGGTCATAATATGAAGTAGGAACAGAAATCCAAACAAATGGTTTCTTAATTATTAGTGAGTGAGACAACAGCATGCCAACAAAATGATACATGGGTACAAATATACAAAACGCAATATACCCATCATGACACCTAGTCTGATAAGCTGCATCACAGCCAGATGTGCACCATATGGTGACTGGTTTTGATAAAAACAGCACAAAACCTTGCAAGTGGAGCCCAGTTAGAAATACCATCAGGTTGGGTAACCCAATCTACTCAGACAGTCTCCGTTTTGAAATTGTTCTCAAGTATCTAGATGTTACTTTTAAGTTGCCTTAGTTACCTCATCAGTCAAACTTTAAAAAAAAAATTTTTTTCAAATTATTATTATTGTTTTTAGTGCCTGCTCCAGATTTAAGGGCTTCATTCTTTTTAAAAAAAGTGTTTTTGTAATTAAATAATTTTTTAATAACTAATCCAGAACTATCTACCACATGGTCATGTCATTAGCAACTAAACCATCCCCAACTCCAAAACCAGGCTTTTCTGGTGAGAAGGGTAACTTGACACCCAGCTGGATTAAAGATTGTCAAAGAGCAGACGAGAGTTCTTTTAGGATCAATGGCCATCTATTACAATGCGTTAAACCGGGTCCCCATGCCTATTTATGTAGATACTGCAGTAATGACATGGCATTGCTGTGGAGAGTTTTCTAGACTGAAACCAAAAGCTTTCAAATTGGTGGACATCAGCAGTTGTTTAACCTATAGAAGAGTAAGCTCCATCAGGTTTACTTGCCCAGGACACTACACATGAATGCATACTACTCTAGCTTTCATTCAAGATATTTGAAAGGAACCGGTTGGGTACTCAGCTGTGTAGAGACCCTATGATCATACCTGGTCATAGGACTGATGATGTTGATCATTAATCTTGGACTTATGGTTTCTCACTATTATAATAATTACTAAACCATACTGAAGTTTTCTTCAACTTGTGACTATTAAATACTTAAACCAAATCAATAAACAAAACATTAACAGATTTAATTCAATGGTTAATCTATAGGATTGTTAGCACAGAGATCAGAGACTTTATCTTTCATTTGTGAAAACATTTATTATAACTATCTGGAAGTAAAACTTTGATTTCAAACCATGAAATGCTATGTATTCTGCAATATAAAAAAATTACAGTTAGAATTACAATTTTTGTGTATGTTGGGATAAAGGAAGATATGTCTCATTGCCTGACCTATAATGTTTGGTTTCTGTTAGATGACTTTGATATTATCAACACAGACTAAGGCAGGTGTTGCTGTCTTAAAACTATATTCTCTTTTTGGCTGACATCTGTTGAAAAATATTCCTTATTAAAGTGAAGAATAAAATGATTAAATTTAAATTAAGTGTTTGTAAACATTTTATATATCTGTATAAAATTATAAAGAAAGCAGAATATTCATTTAATAAATATGTTGTTGTGTGGGAAATTATTAAAGATTCAATCTGGGGATTTAGATTTGGCAATATTTATTTTTGTGTTCAGTTTGATCCCAGTTTTGCTTTTTGTGTATGCTTGTATAATAGGAATGTCTCTCTCCTAAGGATATTGATGCAAAACAATTTGTGTTGTATTTTTATCCCTTTTTGATGAAAATCATTTTTCATGTTTTTTATCATGCATTTATATTTACTGTAAAGACTAGCTGTTTTTCTTTTATTTCTTTATTAACGCTACATGACTTTTGCATATGTTTACATGTCAAAAAAAGACAAAAAAAAAACTTTTTTCTTTTTTTTTGCTCTTCAATAAAGAATGCAAATCTGTTTTTTTTTTGTTTTTTTTTTATTTATAAAAAGGAAAACTAGGAAATGGAGAGGACAAAACTCCTGCCATAAATCCTCGGGTCTCCCCCTTTTTTTCTTCTCTTTCCTCTACTCCTACTACTACTCTTGTTAATCAGCAGCAGAAGGGTCGATCAGTGATAACAGCAGTGAGTCATCATCTGCTCGTCTCTGTGTCAGTCAACCTTGAGTTCTCCTCCCCCCACCACCTGCCAAGCATCAATTCCCCTTTTCCTCCTACCACTTCATTATGCATAAGCAAAGATATAGGACAAACAAATAATATAGGTACAATGATTCTTATATAGCAATAAAACATTATGTAGATTCACATACACACACATCATCATGATTATTATTATTATTATTATTATTTAGACTGTATTGAATCCAGAAACATGTTCTCTTGTACGTAAACAAGAAAAGTTAATTAAGAAATTTGTCTGCTGTTTTTAATGAAACTTGTATTAATGAACAACTGCTGCTTATATACTGCTTTTAGCTTTTACTTACACATATTTTGATTTTTAGATTCTATAAAATATGCACCGTGCTTAAGTTATGATAGCACGACCCCCCCCCCCGTGGGGGAACCCAGTGAGAATCTTACTTATTATTGTAATAACCTCCAAAATACACAGTAATTAATCTGGCACAAGGCCACTGTAATGGGATACTCAGTAAGAATTGAACTATCAACATGAGTGAAGTACTCAACAATATGAGCTTATTAGGCATTTCTTTACATTTTATATATATATAATGTGTGTGTGTGTGTGTGTGTGTGTGTTAATGTAATAGGAACAAACAGATTAATGATCCAAAGTTCTTTATTTGTTTTTATTAAAAAACAGTGCTCAATACAGAAGTAGCGCTTAAATTGTAATTTTTTTTTTTTTTTTTTTTTTTTTTTAAATATGATTGCATCGCGACACAGAAATTACTGTTTCAAATCTTGGCTCAAGTCCTAAAGTTTAATTTCAATATTAAACTTTAAAATTTAAGTTTAATATTGAAATTAAACTTTAGGACTTGAGTCAAGTTTCGAAACATAGTAATTTCTGTGTCATGATTGAATCATTTAAAAAAAAATAATTATAATAATTATAATAATAATATATATCACAAAGGTTTCAGTGGCATACAAGTGTACTGAGTGTACTTAATTTTAAGTCCTATGAATGTTTACATATTGTTTTTTTTTTCTTTATAAATTTCCCCAAATTTTATGACAATTTTGACCTGCAAAATATCATATTCGTAATGTTAGATCATTAAAAACATCCTTTTAGCATCTTCATTTAAATACCAACAGGAACACCAAATGTCCTAGATAATATACATTTTTGAAATAAATTTGCACATTCTAGGTTTTAAAAGGAATGTAGGCATACTCAGTGAATACATTTTCCACAAAAAGCCATCTACAAATCTTTGACAACCCTAATTGTGGCAAACAACTACCCCAAAACTACTAGATTTTGTCAGTGACATAACAGGTTAAAAAAAAAAAAAATCCCCCCCAATCCAACTTCATTTCCTTTCTCATTGAGAAAGGACACAGGCTTGTCTGAAAATTCAGATTTTTAACATCTTTTCTCATCTTGCTTCTATTATATACACACTATATATATATATATATATATATATATATATATATATATATATATATACACACACACACACACACACACACAGAGGCTGGTGATAAGTTCTTGACACAACTAAAAAGAAAGCCCTTGGTCAGCTTTTGAGAAGTAGGTTGGACCAAAGTCTTTTCACCACCACCCCTTTTATATATATATATATATATATATATATATATATATATATACACTCAGTTACCTATTCATGTAACATAGCTACAACACAAATGAAAACCACTCCCAATCAATCGGTGATTTACATTTATTTTAATATATTTGCATTCATCAATGTAAACTTGTAATGTCCACAGATTGATATTTACATCCACACGGAACTGAATTGAATTGACACAGCTGACTAATGTGTAAAGCCATGCTCAGTTCCACATCCGCTTTACTTCTCTATTCTTAAAACCAAGAGAAGCCAGCTTGTCTGCTTCTTTCTTTTAAATCCTTTCCCAAGCAACTACGTATTTACACACAGGAGTTGGCTTGGAAAAACTGCATATTTACAATCTCCTAATCAACTCAAGAACAATGAATATTCTCACCCCACTGTTTAAATGCCACAATCTTTAAAATAACCCTCCCCATCCCAGATACCACAAGAACATCCTAATTCTATACGCAGTCCTAAAAGTACACGACGACTAATACCTACCATAATAACAGCATCATCAACTTCTGTTATTTTTTTTTTTCTTAGTTTTTTTTTTTTTTTTCTCTCATTTCATCCTGTGTATGATCACGGCCAACTCTCACTTCCCTGAACGCATGTCTTGTATTAACTGTGGCTTCCATGTATTCTTCTTTTCTACAGCAACCCCCAGCAATCGCCGGAGTGCCGTGGAACTTCTTGAGGAAAGTAAGTCCCAATATGTGAAAAGCAGTAGTGTGTTGGACACAAAACAAAGCCTTATGCAGATGGCGACAGATAACATCTCTTCAAATCGGAGGTAAGGAACAGAAAATTTCCATTCTAAGCTAAAGATTTTTTTTTATAGGACTAAAATAAATCCTAAGAACCATACATGCGACACAATATTAACTGCAAGCAACTCTGCTCTTGTGCTTATTGATAAATTATTGATTGAACTGTTAAGCACTTTGTACCAGGATATTTTTGTGTGACATCATATCTCCTCAGTCACTCCAGGAAAATCGTTGTTTTCGCTGTCTTTATGGGTTGTCTTGAACCATGATACAACTTCTAGTCAGAGGAAGGAAGAAATTTCTTGGGTGTTTTCTCATCTGCTACTTTTAAGTGGTTACTGTAATTTGTGGAGTTAAGTTTTAAAATAGACATTTGTGTTTTTATTCTGCATACAAGAAGCATAACATAATTTCTCTTGTTTGTGCCCACAATTCGAAATAATTTGGCATAGTCATCAGATAAATATGTAAATGGGAATAGATTTTAGTAATATTGTTGCTTCTCTGTCAAGAATGGTTTCAGTTACACAAATTTAAAGTTTTTGTTTACAGTGAGTTAAAATATAAATTCTAAATGATGGCAAGTCATTTTTTCATTTAGTTATAAGACTTCTTATATTATTTTTATTTATATCTAAAGTTTGTTTTTTAATAAAATGTAATATCATAAACTATTTACATTTCGGACTAATGACCTTATCTTTATTATTATGAAATTTGTATTTTTTGGTCAATTCAGGTAACTTTCAGGAAATTTTGAATTGAAGCATTTAGTTAATCTACAGAGATAGATTTTTCACATTCTGCTGTACATCTCTAAGAATATTTTGCTTTGTTCTTATTTAATTATTGCTTGTCCTGAACCCAACTACCAGCCCAGGGATTGAACTATACAATAACTAGCCTAGTGGAGTTAAGTTTAAAATTCCCTGAATGTTACTCAGATTGCTAAATACCTGAAGAAGGCCAGGGGGCACAATGGCTGAAACATTGTGTCAATAACAACAAAGCTGAGGACATTAGTTCAAATATGAATAATGACACTTTATCCCAGAAATTGAAACAAAAAAAATCATGAACTTTAAAAAAAAAAAATTGTATAGCCACATATATATATGAAAGAGGGTGGGGGTAGAAATACCCGGGTTGGTGTCCAAGTGCACAGTAAGCCCACTGGAAGTGTTGGACTCATTAGACTTCATTAAAATATCCAACAAGGAGAAGAAAAACACCTGCAGCTAGACAGCATCCAATAATGTTGACTGGTTCTTCTTCCTGGGGTACATGCTGTTCTTGACTAGAGAATGGTATTCACTCAGTGCAATGTCTTCGTTTCAGTCACAGGTATTACTTGATATCATAAGATGATTGTTGGATTGGGGGGGGGGCATGCTGACTACAATAAATTTCAATTCTCTCTTCCTAATGTTAAAAGTACAAGTGTCCTTATCTAGTAATGTGTTGAATGTGTTTCTTTCTCTTAGCATTTTTTTTTATTAAATTTTCAAAATGACCCTATATAAATATTTTTAAAAATTTAACAGCAGAAATGAACTAATTCTTTATGCTAGTATTTTATAAACTTAATTTCCTGCAAAGTATCTCTAACTCTGCTGCTCCACTCTCAAAGACATTGAGGAGGAAGGCATGGATGGTTGTGCAAAGATCCTTAAATCTGCTGCATTATATATACCTAGTATTTATTTACTTCTGGGAGACTTGGTATAGTTAAAGAAAAATTAAGTATAAAATAGTAAATATAACCTGTTTACTAATTATAGTTTTATTACAAAAACATTTAGTATTCTACAGTTGGGCAGATTCAATATCACATCCTCCGGGGATAATTACGACTCTCTTCTGACATTTCTGAAATTAAATTCTACATCTTTAAGTGGATTTTATATGGATTCTGATTCCAAACATAGACAATTTAACCTCTTTGCATGCTTAATCTTGTTATCACCTGGGTACTTTGGTGGTAGTGCTGTGTACCTTACAACTGCTGAAAAGGATTGGTCCAGTCGGTATATTAATGACCACCTTTTTTCTTTTTCTTTATTTCTTTTTCATAGAATACATTTCTGACAATGGATAAAGAATGGATCAACTGAAATTTTTACAATGTCTAGCATAAAAAGGGGTTCAATTGCCTGAACTATATACATAAATTTGAATGGCACTCCATACTAGATCGATATATGGGTTGCTGAAAAGTTCTCTGCCTGATACACTTCCCAAAATCTGACCAAATGATCAAACATGAAATTTAAATTTCATGTTTAAGTTTATTTAAAAGCTATAGATAAGTGTTTTTTCTTTTCTTTTTTTGTTTGTTTTATACATACAAAAGAATGTAGAATGGGCAAATGAATGACAAAATGGAAAAAAACTTATTACTCTTAAAACAAACTATATCATTATTTACACTGTTTATATTTGGACTGTGGTCCACATTTTGTTACCTTGCTTCAGCCATTGTGCCCTCCTGCCTTTCTCAAGTCTATATTGATTGGGGTAACCTACAGGGAATTCTGAACTGAACCTTTCTTTAAATCTACAGGGGCAGACTGTTTTCATTCCACTATCCCCATAGATTAAATAAAGGGTTCACTTCAGAATTCCCTGTAGGTTACCCCAATCAATATACACCTGAGGAAAACTGGAAGCACAACTGTCGAAATGTTGTTTTAACAACAACAAAGATGAGGACAATAGTCCAAATATAAATAGTGTAAATAATGATAACTCCTCCTCCCAGAAATTCAGACAATTCATGCATGTCTGAAATTTAGCCTTTTGACCGTACTTCTGGTCATTATCAAGATCAGAGGACAAATAACTATGAATGTTTTTGTCTTTTACATGATAGCATTTTTGCCTTATACTGATATAACACTGTAGGTGATATTTAAGTAGAAATTCTTCTCTGTGGTGAATGTATCTGTTGTAGCATGCCTACAGACAATAATGGGTATGCCCCCATTCCCATAAATACAGTAGTGAATACTGTATGTGGTGGTCTGTGGTCTGCAGTTGGAGATTTGTCTTCGGCTGGGCTGGTTAAGCTCTCTGCCTGGAGGCAGAGAGCATCCCCAGACGGGGTTATGTCGAAGGGCAGTCTCATCTCAGAAAACACCTACCTGACCCTGTTTTATATGGGGTCTATGGGGATTTTTTAGCTGAGCCTACAGGCTTGGGAATCCCACATTAAATTCAGCTTTGTGCCACATCTGACTGTGTGAGGCAGTTGGTAGATACCGTCTGCAGTTGGAGATTCATTATGGAAGTCACTTGACTCACTTGTAGCAGTTGACTACTTCTTCTACATGATGCTGGCGAATCTTATATGCATTGTTCGTGTCCTAAGTATTATCATTCATTACCAACCTTCGTGTGATTATTCTATTCAGTAACCTTTGCTAGGTTACAACAGTATCTATCAGTTGTAAAATATGTTAAAAAATCTCGATGTTCAAATTAAAGATTTTAACTTGGAGTTTCTTGATTTTATGATTAGAACTTCAATAATCTGAATATTTTTTATTATATAAAGTGGCGAAGGGTGACTTGGAAACAAGGGCATGCTTTCCATTATGCAGGCTAGTCGCCATGGTGGAGAGGGAAAAGGAGAACCTCACTCTACCACCACCACCCCCGGAAAATTATCCCCCCCATCGCATGCACCTGTGAATGATGTGAACTAAGTTTAAAGTGAGAAAATGTACTAAGTAATTTTGGTTTACAATTCATCAAATTAACTGTTTCTATTTTAATGAGATGTAGACATTTTTATTTTTATTTTTTTTAAAATGTTCACATAAGTTTCTTATCACTTGATGACAGGTGTCAGATAATGGCAGATGACTGTATTTAAGATAAAGTTCAACCTTTTTTTCTTCTTTAAAATAGAATCCACATTGATACATGAAATTTGAATTTAAATACTTTTAATTTGTCCTTTAGCAAAATGTTTAATAAATAATATACAATATTATCAAGAAATCTTTTTGCATAACTTTAAAAAAATAATTTTGAACATTTAAAATTAAATCTTAAGTTTTCATCTGTTTCAACTCCTTACCTTTTCATCACAAAAAATAGGCTTTGCCAGTTGCTCTTTTTGCTCCATGTATGAACTGGTAAAAAACTTTTTGGGTAATGGTTACATGACTGAATCCGGGTATTAAGAAGTTGTCAAGAATACTCTCCATGGGTTAAAATTTTTTAAAAGTCAGTAATAAAAAAAAAAAAACTTTTGATGTGACACTAAAGTGTATCAGTCAGTCATGTGCCATGAGTGATACATGCTTAGGCAATCATGTCTCTTTCAATACATAACTGACGAGGCAGATTTTTTCCCCACAGTAGGTTGCCATTTCTTTCTGCAGTAGACCAGTTGCCATCCAAGGCTATAGAATCCGGTCTGTCCTGCTATTTACCCATAGCTGGGGATGAGGGAGAAAAAGAGGATTTATACCTTTCCCAAGGGTATTATTAGCATGTAAGTGAATGTAATGGATTCGAATGGAATTTGAACTCTGCTCTCCGATTCCTCAATCCAAGCATACTATATTCTTCAGACTCAAATAATACAAAGTTTTCATCTAAATCTGTCAGACTGTAATTCTTTGAATAGGCAAGTCTTTGATTTCAGCTGCATGCAATAAAAAAGTAGAGATTGTCTGTTGGCTTAATATGGCTGAAAAGTAAGCAAAAGAATTTAGCTCCCTGATGGCTTTCTCTCTTTGACCCCTCCCCACTTTATTATTCTCTTTTTCACACACCCAACATGAAGGGAATAATAAAATGCTGAAGGCTAAAGTCACAGCCTTTTCTAATGCAAGCAAAAGAATTTCTGCTTTTTGGTGACTGTCTCTGTTTCACCCACTCACTATTATCCTCCATACTAAAAAAGGCTAGTAAATTAATTGTTTTTTACTTGCACCTTTTCTTGCTAAACAAGTGTTTTCTCTATTTACACTCCCTAAATAATATTGCTTGTAACAATTATCCTAAGAAATAGGAAACACAAAAAGTACAAGTACAAAGAGGATAGTGAAAATTATCAATAATTAATTTTATATTACACAAAATTAACTATCCTGGAAAAAAATGTAAGGCATGCATTGCATACATGGGCCATTCACTCCTTATATATATATATATATATATATATATATATAATTTTTTTTTTTTTTTTTCTAACAAGATTTATCTAAATATTTAGGTCAGTAGATGGAAATGAATAAATTTAATGTTTAATAAATAAATAAAAACAGCATTTACTCAAATATGAGTATACATTAAAAAAAACAACATTTAAACAAATATATATATAATTTTTTCATACAATTAATATTTGCCATATACTAATAGAAAATTCCGAGCAGTTTGTGTTCACTTATGTAAGCTTAAATGAAACTTTGATCAAACATATGGCATATTAATCTACATGATTGATTGGATGGGAATTGTATGGTCAATCCACATATATGAGGGCATGCTGAAAAGTACTTGACCCAGTTCCCAAAATATAACCAAACTGTTTTTGAAGAACTTCTTAGTTAAGCTGCAAAATTTTCAGCATCCCCTCATATTTGTGCAAATATGTAATCTCTCACATATATATATATATATATATATATATATATATATATATATATATATATATGTGTGTGTGTATTTTGACAGAAATAATTCCCTGAAATATGTTTGGTTAAATAATTGGGACAGGTTCTAGCTAACAATTTTTTTTTTTTTTATTTAATTTTTAAAATTTCCAAATTGGTGTTTTGTGTTACAAGTAATTTTGCCAAAGTTCATATTTATTTTTATTTTATATTATTTTCTTCCCAAGTACTTTCGAATGTTGCTACATTCATTTTCAAGGATTGTTCTGTGTATGTTTATGCAACCGTTTCTTTATTTCTGGCACTCTTATGTTTAATGGAACCAATTTCAAATCACTCAGTGACGTCAAACTGAATTCCTTTTGCTTTTTTTTTTTTATTATTTATCACACTTCAATATACAGTCCACTACATATAAATTACTCGGGAAGAAAATAATATAAAAATAAATATGAACTTTGGAAAATTTACCGCTACCACAAAACACCTAATTCGGAAATTTGAAAAAAAAAAATGAAAATATATATGTACCAAGATAGGCAATATTCTTCTAAATCAGTGGATGAGGTAACTTAGTTATTTTTACAATTGAAAAACAAATAACACAAAAATAATAACTTTCAAAAATAAGCTCACTCAACATCAAAATAGTGAATTAAAAAAGAAAAAATAGCAAGAACTGATACAATTCACTCTATTTTACAATATAGTCATAAGGTTTCTTTGTTGAAAATTGTTCTGGATAATCTGTGTTTATTGTAAAGATTCATGAAATGAATAGTTGACATCAGTATTTTCCTTTTCCTGTTCCCTTTTCCTCAGAATTAAAATGTGTGTATAAAGTATGTAATTTTTTAGTTGATCTGTTATTCAGATGTTAGCAGAGTTTCTCACAAAAATGATGAAATTTGGCTGAGGATCAGTGTAGTATCTGTTCATTCTACCTAGGATCAGTAGAATATTTGTACAATCTTCCTAACTTTGTATGTAAAAGTTAATTTTACTATGCTGTTTAAGAAGCAGAACGATATTTGGGGTAAAATTCAGTTGTTAGTTTTACATCTGATTTAGCAAGACAGGAATTAGAAAAAAGTTGTGTCATTGATGATTTTATTAGATAACTAGAAGACCCATAAACCCATTGTTTGTTTTAAAAGCAGTTCATGGTACAAGATGATATGGTAACAATATTATCAATTTTATTATTAACTACACATTTTAATCTTGTATATAAAGACGGTAAAAGATTTATTGTTCCACTGGGCTTCATAGTTAACATACTGCATGAAAATTTGGATTAATATCTTAAAACAGGTGAAGTCTTTTTTCAGAATAATAAGTATATTTTTTTATTATACATACTTGTTCCTTCCTTGCATTTATTTCAAAATATGTAACTGTAGCAAATCAGTGTGCATTTATTTATTAATAAAGTCACATGACACCTGTAGCCTCTTCACCTTTCAAGTAGTTGCTTATAAAAAAAGTTTTAGTGTCATGAATTGTATAAATATGTTGTTATGCATATTTAAATTTATTTAATGTTATAATGTAATGATATTATATTATGAATATTTATTATTTTTCATGCATATTGAAATATAATATGCAAGTGTTTGTTTATATATGCGGATTGATATAATAATGTATATCGAAAACAAAGCTGAATTTTCTATTAAAAATGCTGTAAAAACAGAATCTCTTGCTAAATTTTAATGAAATTTAGCACTGCACCCAGCAAGGGGTCAAGGTACAATATGCTCCTAAATTGGTTGGGGTATTAAGTATCATTTTAAGCTGTCTCTCCAGAACACACAGATACATACAAGATTAGTGTTTTAGTATTACATACATATCAGAAATGAATTAGGTATATATTTTTGCTTCTCTAAGCCAACTTTTGTATCACGGATTATATCTTTGAAAGTAAATTTCTCTTTGACCATATTCTCGTGTGTCCATATATTGTTACTTGATAAAATTGTGTAAGCAGTAAAAATGGATGCGGCATATTATTGAAGGAGTAATAAAAGGGATTTTCAGGTGTATCAATATGACAGTTGCAGGAAAGACATAATAGGAGTGGGAGGAAGGAGAAAAGTGGTTACTGTCTCTGAAAAGAAGGGGGAAAAAAAGGAAATGAAACATTATTGTGTGCATAAATACGTATAAAAAAAAAAAAAAATTAAAAAAAGACACTGATTCTGAAGAAATATTTTACTGACTCATTTCTTCAGCTCATCAGTTTATGGAGATAAAATTTTCATTTGGGGCGTGTCTCTAAAATAAAGTGTTTCATCACACACTGATGAAATTTGTCCCAAAAGTATCCAGCAATTTAATATTAATGAAAAATAGCCTACTTAGGGGAAAATAGCACCTAACACTCCTACAAAGTACTCTTCTCGGGACCCCCACACACTTATATTAATGTTCCTTCTATTTTTCAAGACAGTCTGCAAAGTCCTCTTTTGGAACCTGTCCTATTGGGACATCACACACTTATCCCAGTGTCCCTTCCACTTTTCAAAACAGTCTGGAAAGTCACTTATGGGATTGCCATCAACAGCTTCATCCATAGTGTCTCAATGGTTATTTTAGTTTTTGAAAAAACAAGAGGTGCTGACAGATCTTGATGTGATATTTTGCCAAAACCTTGCATGAGAATTTGCTGATCTATTCTCTGTATGGTAATGATCTTGCATACATTGACAGTGTTCATGCATACACACTAAGGTCTCCACAGATTGGTTACCAAGTTGAATCAAAACTGTATAATCAGTTCAATATATTGAAGAGACCTATATATATAATCTCCCAGCTATGGATTAAATAGCAGGGCCATAGGTGGTAACCAGTCTAGGAGAAAGACAACTCAAATAAAAACGGTGGTGCACCTATGATCTTGAATGGGTTACAGAACTGAACATCATGAAATATGTGTGTGTAATACACACACACACACACACAGAAATAATGCTCCTTAATTATGTTAGCTCACAGCAACACTGTTTATGGCATGACAGTAAGGGTTGATACTTCCCATTAATAGCTCATAGTTTTTGCTTTATTACAAAGAGATAAGTGGCAAAATGGTGTTGGACATGAAAGTACATAAAATTAAAAATGTATTATTGACGTTCTCTGTGGAAAAAATTTACAATTTAAATACTTGCTGAATATTTAGAGACCAAACAATGGATGTGAGCACAGTTAGTGGGTAATATTTCATCAGTGGTGACAAGTGTGTTTGACAACCAACATTCCAGGTGGCTCTGCACAACTATCAGCCTACAAAATGAAATCTCTTTTTCATCAACTGCTGGGGGGAAAAAAGTGTTTTGTATCTGGGAACCTGCTCTATTCAATTGTGTTATTGTGCTGTCTATATCAGTTGTAGTTTCCATGGAAACAAATAGATGGCATTACTTCCAGAGCATCCTTCAGATATATAACCTTGTGAAAGAAGGAATTTAAGAAAAGTCAATGTACAAAACATTTGCAGTTAATTAATTACTGCCAGACACTTTTTTGTTATTTATTTTCCTTTAATAAGAAAAGCAAAATTACTTCAACTTGTTTGTTTCTGCATCCACCCAAGTATATGAAAGAAGAGTAAAATTTATCTATCATTAGTGATGGTTAAGATGTTAGAGTGAGGGGCAGCTTGCTGTAAATTTATTTATTTATTAACTTTGTGTTATCATTGCTTAACACTATAAAGAAAAACTGACTAATAATTATAGCTTCCCTTCAAATTTTAATGGCATTTATTTTTGCAATTGCAAGGCTTGACAAAGTAATTTGTGGAATGAATAATACTTGCAATCTTCTATGTGCCATGTCTTTTCAGGATGTAGGTGATCGTGGCTCTCCACAATTTCCTGTCTTTCGTAGCTCTTAATAAATTTTGTCTTTCTGTTATTTCTCTTAAGCCTCATTCTGCCATCCATTTACCCAATGCATAACCTACTTACTGAGCTTGTTTTCCTTTGTCCCTCTTGCCGTCAATCTGTCCTGTGATATTCTGAGCCGCCTTTCCTCATTATGTGCCCTAGAAATTTCAACTATCTCTTCTTGGTGTTTCCTTTTTGTTTCCATTTTTCTCTAAAACTCTGTTGTTGCTCACATGTTCAATCCAATGTATCTCCATCATCCTTCTGTAGAACAACATTTCTGTTGCCTCATGTCTCTTCTTCATCTGTGAGGAGATTGTCCAGCATTCACTGCCATATAGAAGGACTGATATTACATAACAGTTCAGTTTGGAATAGATAATATATAATCAAAGAAACCTATAAAGTGCACAGCTCATATACAAGATTTGAAATCACTTCCAGTATATTTTAACCGAGCAAACTCCTATACATAAAAAAGGTGCTGATAATAGCATTTAGTATTTATCTTGTTGTGGTACGGGAAGACAGTCAAATAATTTATTCTTAAATTTAATTTTTACCTTGGCAAGAGCATGAGTCGATTCTTTTCATATCTCCAGCTTTCTCTAGTATTGGTAATTTAGGCAAAGGGCAACTCTGGTCTCCCCCTGCCCCTGATAACGCATGTCTGCTCATTACTCACATGTGCTGTGAAGTGCAACACAGGCATCCCTTGCATCAAAGTTTGGTCTGAGCATTCACTGCAACCAGTCAGCCATCCTGGACTCTATCTTGTTGCTGGATCCTCAAGGGAAAGTTGAGAGGGTGGGTCTGGACCAGTGTAACCTCTTACTCACCTAAAATCTAATCGCGCACATGCTTCTGTGGAGCTATCATCATCCCTAGAGATGGATAACAAGCAAATTTTCTTCTGAAATTTTTCATCTATATAATTAATATTGATGACTGAATTAAGTGCATTGACAAGGAAGGAGATTAAAATATTTGTTGCATAAAAAAAAATTTTTTTTCATTAAGCATTAGAGATGCCTACATGTGTATTTCATTATTCATTAGATATTCCTACATGTGTATTTCTCATATATATATATATAATATATATATATATATATATATATAAGAAATTTTGGCAATGTTTAACCTTTGTACCCACCAAAAAATAGTTTATCAAAAGAATGGTTATTCCCTTGACACCACTATTACTGTATACACTTTTTGACTCCCTCAGCAATGTTTATTGTTGAAAAAACTGAGAGGAATTTTAATAAAACCAAAACCTATGAAAGTGGATTTATACATTTTCTTTATTCTTGAAAATCAACAAAGATATTAAACACTATTAGACTGAATAAAAAAAAAATATTTTCATAGTTATTTATAAAATGGTAAATAATAAATATTGCATTCTTGCTGGTTTACATATTTTGATAATTTTGTAATTTGTTTTACAAACTTTTGAATAAAAATATTTCTTTTCAAATTTGTTTCTTTATAAAATGGCAAATAATAAACCTCACATTGTACTTGGTCCACATATTTTATGTTATAAATAAAAATTGCTGAGGCAATCAAAAGTGTATACAATAATGGCAGTGCCAAGAGAATAGCCATCCTTTTGCCACACTGGTTTGTTTTTTGTTTTGCTGACATGAATGTTAAACATTGGTTTGGTCTGTTTAGTTTTACAGCATGTCAACCTCAAAACGGGTTATTTAATGCCAAAGTTTTTATTGATGGTAATATTTTGTTTTGTCAAAAATCTATTTCTGGTAATTTTTTCCTCCAAAAATGTATTGCTGGTAATAGTTTGCTTCTTTTTTTTTTTTCAAAAACGTATTGTTGGTAATATTTTTTCCTTCAAAAATTTATTGCTGATAATAATTTGTTTTACAAAGTATTCCTGGTATTAAAACCCATTTTTACCCCATTTTCGGGGTTAACTATTTGCCCATAGCTGGGACCCTAATAGGTGCTACCACCTCGGGTCAGGGTGGACCTGGGTACACCAGCAATTAAGAGGTGGTTCCACATTCCTCAAAACCTCCTGATCAGAGGCCTTGCTGCTGGGCATAGTTTATCGTCATACCTAGGATGGGTTAAAGATTGCTGAAATTTGAATGTTACCTGACAAAGCACTCAGCTGACTAATAGCACAAAAACTTAGTTATATATTTTTGCTGGTTCTAGTAAAAATGTTCATATTTATTACTAAATTTTATTTCAGTCAGTGTTATTTCCTTTTGTTTATATAGGGTAACTGAAAATGCAAAACTTGCTGTCTGTGTGTGAGAGAAAATAGTTGGTTATTACAAGTACCCTACTGACAGATAAAGTTTGTAGTGTCTATCTCTTAATTTTTTTTTTTTTTAAGTCCTGTCAAAGTATAAATGACAGGACTGGGTTTTTTAGTCTCTGAAACACAATAAATGATTTGTGTTAAGGAAGTTGCATAAACTTAACTATTAGAACTAAATTTTTCTTTGTCTATTATATGAAGGATTTTTTTTTCTTTTAACCAGAGCTCTTGAACAATTTCATGATGTGTATTGTAATTTCCTGAATGACATTAGGTCTTTGCTTAAATGTTTCTGTGCAATAAAATGAAAATAGCTTTCAGGGCAGCAACTGGGGTGGTTTCAATAGCGTTTGCTTGGTATGGCTAATTAGATGCCATTTTGAATGCTCTGACATTATTTATTTACACTAAATTTTGCACAGTTGAAGAAAAGGAAAAGTTTTATTAAAAAGCAAAATGGACATTTTTTTTTTTTTTTTCATGAAAATTAAGATTTGTACAAAATCCTCAACATTTCAAATATATACCCACTCATGTTGCAAAGAAAATACACTTTTTTATACTTGGAGTTATTAGAATATTTATTTATATATATATATATATATATGGATTCTGATGTCGCTTTTGACATATGAGGGTTCAGCAGCCTGCTATGCTTTTGATGCCCTAATTGTGTTTGTGCCTTTGACTTTTAAGACCATCTTGAACCCACACAACATCCTACATATAGGACAGGGAACAGTACCCCCTTGTGAAGGCTGTTGTTCAGAGATAGCACTATTTCAATGTTTGATATAGACTGTTGTTTTTAAAATTGCCTTTAAAAAAACATAAAATCCCAGTCTTAAACTCCTAGGTATTATTTTCAGTTTGACAAAGTTAATCTTCAGATGTTGAAACAAATAGTGTATAAAAATATATATATACGAGGGTCATTCAATAAATAAGGTGAATTTTTCGGTATAAGGACTTCTAATACAGATAGAAGCTTACTTTTTTCTTTTTTCTTTAACGTAGTCTCCCAGCACTGTCACACACTTTTCCCATCTGTGCACAAGCTTCCGTATTCCCTCAGCGTAAAAATCTTTGGACTGATGTCTCAGCCAGTCGCTCACAACACTTTTGACTTCATCGTCACTTTTAAACTTCGTGCCTCTCGTGAACGCTTTCAAGGGACCAAACAGGTGAAAGTCTGAAGGGGCAAGGTCTGGGCTGTTAGGGGGGTGAGGGAGCAGTTCCCAGCCCAGCTCGTTGATGGTCTGCACCGTTTGAGCTGCTGTGTGAGGTCTTGCATTGTCATGATGCAAGATGACTCCTTCTGACTGATGACCCCTGCATTTGTCCCAACAGATAAGCTCAAAGTCCTTGCAATGTCATCCACTGTCAGACTGAATGAGGTCATTGACTGATTCGATCACCTCAGGAGACCTCACTTCTGTAGGCCTCCCAGGCCTGTCTTCATCCTCAACACTGCTCCGTCTTTCTTTAAACAATTTAGCCCACTTGTAGACATTTTTTGGGCTGAAACATGTGGCACCATACACAGTTGACATTGTCCTATGAATTTCAACTGGTTTGCACCCTTCAGCAACCAAAAACTTGATAACTGACCGCTGTTCAATCCTGGAGCATGCTTCTTGGTCGGCCATCTTTGTTAATCGCCAAAACTCTCAAAGTTTTTTTTTTAATCTGCAAAAGAAATTAAATCCATGTGAAAAAGAAGTAAAACAAAAAAAAATAAAAAAGAGTAAGCTTCTATCTGTATTAGAAGTCCTTATACCGAAAAATTCAACTTATTTATTGAATGACCCTTGTATATATATATATATATATATATATGTGTGTGTGTGTGTTACAACCTGAAAAATATTACCTCTTCCACTTTAGTTATACCCATGAATTTCTTGAACTAGAAATGCTTAAGAAGCTTATGGCCATATCACATTGAAATACCAGTTCTTGTATGATCACTAAAGTTAAGCTACATTGAGCCTGGTCAGTACCTAGAGATGGGGGACCATTTGCAAATACTAGTGCTGTAAACTTGAATGTGCAAGTGGTATAGTTGATTCAAAATTGGAGAACCAGGTTCCAGTTGGGTTCATTGTATTCACTTATGCACAAATACCTTTAGGAAAGGTATGAATTTACCTCTTCTCCCCATCACCTATGGGTTAATTAGTAGTACTTGTATCACTATAAAATATTTTCTGGCTTTAAATAACCTGCAAAGGGTTGATAAGCTGTTTAAAAATATAATTTATTCAATCAATAGAAATGCTTAAGTTGTTGCTTCTTGTTTTTCTTTTTTTTTTTTTTTTTTGGTGCTATGTTGACACATAAAGCCCTTTCTGTATCAAGTGATACCAATTATTTCCTTATGCCCTGCAGGAATGAAAAGGTGCAAATTAAATGCTTGTATGAAATAGCATACCAATGGCTATGATTCAACATACTACAAATCTTCCACAATCCCACTATTTCTTTGAATGGCCCTTAATTTTTTGTTTGCAACTCAAAATAGATTAAGCATATCATTGGATATAAAATGTAAACCCCAGCCAACAAATATTTTATTCTCTGTTTTCAAGGTAACCTATTCTAAAAGGTGTGTGTATGTATAATTATAGCAAGAGAGACCAATTTAGCAAAATATCTATAAATGCAATTACAAATATTTCAGTTGATAGACTATTGAAATTACTGAGTTATTGTGAAGTACCTAATTCATAAGAATCCTATTTGATATAAATTTGTAATCAAATTTGATAGTCACAGGACAGATTGAAGGCATAACATACTTAGAGAGCTTGTGTAAATGGATGGTGGAACAGGGTTTAGGAGAAATAACAGACAAAATTTATTAACAAGGGACAGGAAGTTGTGGAGAGCCATGTCTTGAGGGGACACAGCACGTGTAGAAGAACACCTTGAATGAGTTTGCCAGCCTTTGACGAGCAAATTTTTCTCTATAAATCACCTTGTCTTTAATTACATTTTAGAAAGATCTATTAACAACCCTTTTCCATTTTTTGAATCCCTACTACAAATAGTTTTATTAATAATTATGATTGAAACTGTACTAAGTTAAAACAAAAAAATTTAGATGTTATATTTTATCATTTGAATTCTTAGTATTTTTATAATTGTAACTATTCCTTCATTTAAAAAAGTTCATTTTAAGACCTTGCAACACACTTATACCTGTTAAAGGAAGTGTCTATAGAAGTCACAGTATATGAAAGCAAAAATTCATTTTTGTCTCATGCCTACTGTTGAGAAAAGGATTTTAAAAATTTTGCATTGTATGCAGTTTTTTTTTTTTTTTTTTTTTTTTGTTTACTACTGTTAAAATGCTGTTCAAAGTTGTATATTTTGGGAAAAAAAGGGTGGGGTGATAACTAGTTAAAAACCATCTATAGCATACAAACTATATACATATACTTAAAGAATAAAAAAGTAAATCTCTGCATTTTAATGACTTTACCAAATCTGTTATCTGGTGTGTTCATGCTTATTTCTAATTGAAGAGAAACTGATATGACTATGAATTGACCCTTTACATAGAAAGGACAGAAGCTCATCTTTTTGAGTGAACATTCCTAACATTTCAGAGTACTTATCAAATTTCATTGAAAACATTTCTCCACTAAATCTTGGATAGTCAAGTTAATAATGGCAGTCTTATATTATGATGGCTGCATCTCTGTAGTTGTTTTAGTAATACTTTCATCTATCAGTGTGATTTCTATGGTAAGAAATCCAACATATGTTGGTCCATAAGAGATTAAGTGTAAATGATATTTACCAGTCTGTGTAATCAAGTCTTAATAGAAAAGGATTTGCATTCCCCTTATATTGGGGAAAACACTTTCAAGCTAGGCATGTTTATTACTAACTGAAAACTTCTATTTGTAAAGGATTATATATCAACTTGTTATTGGACATACACATTTACAAATGAAGTGTACACCTGGAAATATTGGTGGGAGCAGATGGCTGTTGTAATTTTTTTTTTTTTTTTTTGTAAGGCGAAAACTGGATAAATGAATCTGTATTTGAAGAGTTAATATGACAACTACCTATATTAACAAATGACAAAAGCATGAATAATACACACACACAGCCTAGCCATGAAAGACCTCGGAACAAGTCGAGGCTTTTAAGGAATGCACCTCCTGAATCCCACATACGCTAACTCTATTTTTGTACGCAAAACATTAGTTAGTAATTTCTAAGGAATATAGACAGGTATGTCTTTTGTGACTTGCTCCCTTTCAGAATGACAATAACAAAGAATCAACTCCCACTTTACCCAGGACAAAATAAACATAATTGGAACTAATTGAATTAGAATTATATACTTGCATAATTTGCAAATTGTTTTAAAATTGATGTCATCCAGTAATGTTATTTTTCAGTGTAACAACTTGAGTAAATCAATACTACAGTGTAACCCGGATATAAGAGAGTTGGCGGGACCGGATAAGAAGTCTCTTATATCCGAGTTTCTCTTATATCCGGGTTTGGTCTATTATATATACATTAACACAGGCTCTAATTTGGGACCAGAGAAAATCTCTTATATCCAGGTTTATCTTATATCCGGGTCACACTGTATATCTATAAAATTTCCAAGTTTTTATCCAAAATTAAGAATATACAAACTTGAAGCAAAATAGTCACAATATATTGAAAAAAAAAAAGTACTATGTAGTTTAAAGTAGTTGCATATTTCTTCACCAAGTCTTGGTATTTTGTTTGTTTTTTGAGCAGGCTCTCCTTATTTGGGAGACTGGCATTGAAAGTCACTTTCATTCATCATCTTTTTCAAAAGATATAAATCTCTGTAAACAGTATAAACTGCTGTCAAATATTGATTAAATACAAGCATGCTGTGTTACTGTCAGTCTTTGTCTTGGAAGTATCTAATTAACCAATTTTTTTTTCCTCTTACACACCTGTCATAGTCTTTATACAAGAGTGCATGAGTAGATACAGTCTACACAAAGTTATTACTTAAATTTTTATCAGAAATTTTCAATGTATAATACTCAAAGTGTGATTAATGAAGAAGCATTTACTGAAATTCATTGACCAATAAATATTTATTTTCATCACTAGGCTTCAAATTTATTGATGTATCTACATCTGTACTGGTGAAGTTTGAAATAACCTGAACAATTATAGATCAAAATAGTTGTAAATGTATAATAAATTTTATAAATATACCAATAAACATATTGGCTTTTTCTACAAAGATTTAAAGTCTGTATACCTGTTAGGCACGGTCGAGTAATGGATAGCAGCTTGGATTGAGGAATCAGAGCCAAGTTCAAATTCCAGTTGAATCCATTACATTCATTTACGTACTCATACCCTTGGGAAAGGTATGAATCCTCTTCTTCTCTTACTCCCCCCACCCCGCGGCAGAACAATGTTAGGAAAAATAAATGGCAAAAAGGAAAAAAATGAAATAACAGGACAGACCAGGTTCTATAGCTTTGGATAGCAACCTACTGCCGGAAAAAATCTGCCTCGTCGGTCATGTATCAAAAGATACATGATCGCCTAAGTGTGTATCACACACGGTACAACTGACTGAACATGTTAGTGAAAAATTTAATTAAATCCAAAGAAAAGAATATTGAACTGTTATGCAATATCGATACTCCTGTATGGCAGTAAATGCTGGACCATCTCATCACAGATGGAGAAGAGACTTGAAACAAAAGAAAAGCTAAGATCAACACAAACAAAAAAAAAATCAATAAATTTTCCAATGAAATGTTTATAAATATAAAGTTTATGTATGTGGAAATGCAGAAAAGTTCTTGGAGTGTCCCACTTTCCCGAATCTTATCAGATGATCAAACATAAGACACTTTATTCATTTTTTTTTTTTTGTTTTTTTGGATTGGCTTCTTGGTTAGGCAGAACTTTTCAGCACACACTTTCATATCTAGTTCAGTCTAAGGCAAATCAATACTTTGCTTAGTTTTTGGAAGGCATCTAGTAGATTAAGAAACAGAAAAATTTCATTAGAAATGAAGAAAAGAGTACTGAACTGTTATGAAATGTCAGTCCTTCTATATGGCAGTGAATGCTGGACAATCTCCTCACAGATGAAGAAGAGACTTGAAGCAACAGAAATGTTGTTCTGCAGAGGGATGCTGAGAATACCACGGACAGAACACATGAGCAATGACAGTTTTAGAGAAAATGGAAATAAAAATGACACTGATAGCATCAGAAAGACAGATGAAATTTATAGAGCACAATAATGAGGAATGAGAGGTTGGAAAATTTGACACTCACAGGACATATTGAAGGCAAGAGGCATATAAATGGTTGGCAGAACAGGGATTAGGAGATATAGTAAAAAGACAAACATTACTAAAGGCTACAAAAGACAATGTTGTGGAGAGCCATGATCATCCAGGACATAGAAGAATTCCAGTTAATAAGGAAAGTAATCTTAAAACTTGAAATATAGTTTAAAGGCTGCCTTCTTCATGTGCTGTGCCTTCTCATGACATAGACGATCATGGCTCTCCACAATTTCCTGTCCTTTGTAGTTTTAATAAATTTTGTCTGTTATTTCTCCTAAACCCTGTTCCACGAATCAATTTTACTCAAGCTCACTAAGTAGGTTATGCATTGTTTTCCCTTGTCCATCTTGCCGTCACTGTCCTGTGAGTATCCAATTTTCCAAGCCGTCTTTCCTCATTATGTGTTCTAGAAATTTCAACTAAGTTTTCCTGATGTTAAGTATAAGTTTCCTTTTTGTTGCTAATTTCTCTAAAATTTTGTTGTTGCTCACATGTTTAGTCCATGGTATTCTCAGCACCCTTCTGTAGAACCATATTTCTGTTGCTTCAAATCTCTTCATCATCTTTGAGAAGATTGTCCAGCATTCACTGTCATATAGGAGGACAGATATCATTTAACAGTTCAGTACTCTTTTCTTTGTTTCTAATGCTTGCCCAACTGAATTCTCATAAGCAGGGAGCTGTCACTCGAGAGTAAAGTGGTTGGCAGCTGTTAAGCCAAGCAACTCGTGGAATTGATTAATAATAGCAATTCCTTGCTCCTCAAACTTTAAAACCCTTTTCTTTTTCTTTTTCTTTTCTTTGCCCCTACAAACTCTTTTCTGCTGTTGCTTTTTTAGAGAAATATCAGAGGCCTTCATCATCAGAATCCATCTGTATCCAGAGTGTCTCTCCTAGACCTTTGTTTTCTTATTTTCTTTACAATTTCCCTTTTTCTTGTTTTTGTATTTCCCTATCCCCACTCCTTCCCTTCATACACGCACACACACACACACACACTTACCCTCTATTCCTTTCCTTTTTTTGTCACCATCTTTTGGGAAGCAGAACAAATCAATAGCCAAAGTTTGAGTCATGGAAGGGATTCTGTGTGGGGTAGAGGAGTATTGGTGGTGGAAGTAATGACTTTGGATCAGCTTCACACCTTGCATGGGGATACTCTCTCCACCCACCTAAAATTATTGGCAAGCAGGTAGGGAAGGAAAGGGTAGTTTTTATTTTTCTGACTCATATAACAAGACCTTCACCTATCCACTTCTTTGCCCTAATCTGGCCTTACCCCAGTCTCTGTGGACTTGCACCAGGCCACGTACTTGGTAATAGAATCAGGTAAGCAGAAAATGAAAGATGATATCCTACAGAAACAGTTGTGATATATGTACACCTTCAACATATTAAAAGGTAGAAATAAATGTTTCGCTTATATACCATCAAATGCAACAGACAAAAAAAGACACTTCCCCACCCTCTAAAACTTGCTCAAAAAAGGTTTCCTGCAAAGTTGGGATATCTGACAGACTAATATTTACCAAGACACAATAAATTAACTATACTTATGCTTTACCTAACTCTGTGTTACTGTAATATTATGAAAGGTTGCTGAAAAGTTCAGCCAAAGCCACTTCCCAAAATTTTAACCAAATACCACTTTTTTTAAGCTTGCTTTGATCAGGCTGAGAACTTTTCAGCACATCCCAGTAAATGTACATGGGAGTCGGAGCAGACATTTTCACATCAAATAAAGCATATTTGAATTGAAATAGTTTTGAATATCATCAATAATTTTCATTAACTAAGAGAAAATAGAATAATATTACTGCAACATATAGTCTGATGCTCCTGCTGTATATTTTGAGATCCTTGATAAAATCCAAAGAAGAATCTGCAATGTTATTGGTTCTGACCTGGCATCTCTACTTCAGTCACTTTCCTGTCACCATAATGTAGCTTCTCTGTGCCTTTTTCTATAAATACTTTCATGGCAATTGTTCTGATGAATGTTCCTCTATGGTACCTAGATTTATGAATTTAAGCACAGCACTAGATTGGCAGCAAGGTACAGTTAAAATGGCTGTGTAACCATAAGCTCTATGCTAACAGTTATTTCTATTGCACTTCTCATTTGAGGAACTCTCTTCTGACTTCTTGCTTTCCAGTCAAGTTTGATCTTCACAAATTTAAGTGCAATGTCAATCATTATCTTCTGTCTTAATCCTGTTCTTGTATTGTTCTTACTCATTAATGTATTTTTATCTTATATTCTTTTACACTCAGTAACCCCCTACATGTCAGTGGCTTTGGTGTTTTGCTTGGGGATGAAAAAAAAATTAAAGGAAACCTTTCATCTGAGCTGAGCAGCATAAATTTTATATTGTTCACACACACACACACACACACACACAAACAGGAGGGTTGCTCTAAAAATAATGCCACCTATTTTATTATATTGGCTCATTGACGCTTACTGAATACTTAGTTTATGGAAAGCAAACAATGGATATAAGCACAGTAAGGTGGTGGGTAATGCATTTCAAAAGTGATGACATCAATATGTATAATGAGCCATATTCCAGGCAACTATG